>WAAF01011146.1:61898-137061 GCA_013400475.1 Tricholaema leucomelas | reverse complement strand
TCTCCTCTCCTCTCCTCTCCTCTTTCCCTTTCCTTTCCCTTTCCTTTCCTTTCTTCTCTCTTTCTCTCTCTCTTTCTTTCTTTCTTTCTTTCTTTCTTTCTTTCTTTCTTTCTTTCTTTCTTTCTTTCTTTCTTTCTTTCTTTCTTTCTTTCTCTTTCTTTCTCTTTCTCTCCCTCTTTCTCTCTTTCCCTCCTTCTTTCCTCTTTCCCTGTCTTTTCTCTTTCCCTCTATCTTCCACTCTTTCTCTTTGTCTCTTTCTCTGTTTCCCTTTCTCTCTTTCTCTCTTTCTTCCTGCCTCTCCCCTCCCCTTCTGTCTTTCTCCTTTCCTTTGTTTTCCATTGTTACTTTTCCACTATTAGTAGCTAACTAAGAAGCAAAATAAATGAAAGCCATACTGGGATAGAAATTAGGAAATTAACATCTTTTGCTGGTAGTGGATTTCTTCCTCTGGTGCTGAAATGCCCAGGCGACTTTAGCAAAACAAGTACAATGCCTTTATCTATGTATATAAGATTAACTGTGTCTGTCAAACATAACCTTTAAAGCAATTATAAAGTGATCTCGCTCAGGGGATAAAAAGAATTTTTAGAATAACAGTATGTGTGTTTTTCTGGAGGTTTAGGCTAGGCTGGAAATGCCAGAGGGGTTATCCTGGAGGATTGTGTGTTAGTTGTTTGCACAAATCACCTTTTGAAATTCAGTAATGGGACATTTTAATGACCCTCAATATTTCCTTTCCCCACAGTGGAAAGGTAATTATTGAAATTCTTTACATCACTCCTTTGAGGATGATGTAGAAAGAAAAATCTCAGTTTATCAGAAAAAAAGGAAACAAACCAATTCTGTTTATGCCATGAATATACATATATGCTTTTTTTTTGACAGCTGCAGCCTCAACTCCTATAAAGGAATTGCTCTTTCTGTTCTGTAAGCAATAACGAAGATGGCTCTTCCTTAAGAAAGCCTAAAAGAAGCAACCTCTCTTCACCTATGTCACCCATATTTAACTCAGTATTTCAAATTAAAAGGCTGGAAATAAAGAAAAAAAGTGTGTTACTTCCTGAGCTGTAACTAAAAACTTTTACTGGGAAAGGGAGAAGAAGATACCCAGTTCATTTATGTGGGTGGTATTTCAGCCTTTGAGAGTACATCTTCTATGGAAGAAGAGCAGGTAAAGGCTGTCTTTTACTGTCTGTAAATACTCAGGCAGGAAGGTGAGAAAAGCTGATAAACACAAAGAAGAGCAGTGTGGGCATAAACTGATTACAAATACATTTAAGCTGGAATACAGACCACTTCCAAGTATGCAGTGTGGTGGGACAGCTTTCCAGAAAGTTAAAGAGATGCAAATCCTCCTTAATTTAAAAGTAAATCCACCTTAGGTTAAGATGTGTAGAGTTTATTGAAGGTGAAAATGTTTTTTTTTGTGAGTGCTGGGGACCGGATTCATCATCAAACAGGATCCCTGATGGCTGATGACTGCTCAGGGAGGGACCAGGCTGCTCCACTCACTGGGTGGTGGTCACGCACCTTTGGGAAAAGGAACGCACCTGGGTGCAACATAAAGTGGTTGTTTGTTCTGTGGTTGAATGGGGAGGAGTGGTTGTTGGCATTGCTGGGTGAGGAGACATTATTTTTTCAAAGTGTTTGTTTCAGCACCCTTGTTCTCCTCTGAGAGCACCTAACCCAAAAGGAGGATGCCTTTCCTGAACTGAAGATTGGCTGTGAGCTCCTGCAGCAGAGGAGCGTAAATCCAAGCCCTAAACTAAACACTCAGCATGGGGAGGGTCTTTCTAAATTGAGATCCCAAATAGGGGTAATCCCTTGGTTTACTCAAAGCAAGTATAAATGCCAGGGCAGGCATAAAACTAGAGTCTTTTGTACATAAGTCCTGTACTCCATGCAGGGTAGATCTGGCAGGTCTGTCACCTGCAGAAAGTAAGCAAAGTGACTGTGACTCCGATAAATTTTCTCACATGCTTCTTGAGCCTATTTTGGTGGAAGAAAAGTGAAAAAATCAATTTCATCTTAATGCTGAATTTGCCATTTTTATCAGGCTCGTGCATTTTTTCCCCTTGATGAACAATTTGCCACATTTCTATTTTTGGCTTCTCTTGGCACTGGGCAGCTTGAGCTGCTCTTCTCACCAGCACGGAGGTGTTCTGCTCATTGCTGCGTAGCCTTTTTTATCTAGAAGGAATATTTCCTATTTATGCTTGTCAGTATTTTTTCTGAAGCCAGAAGGTTTTGTTTGAGAAAACCAAATCCCTTGAAAGTACTGCATAATTATCTTCACTATTATCTTAAATGTTTGCCACAACTCTGCAGTGAGCTCAGGGGTGTAGATAGGCAACGCACAGTGTATTGATGCCTGCACTTTGTCCTGTGGGGAGGAGGAATGGAGTTTTGAAGGCTCTCTGCCTCCAGCAGCATGGAACAAGCCATCATCCTGTGTGTTTGGAGTGACAGAACTACTGGACAAGAGAGGTTATTCTNGGAGGAAGTTCTTCCCAGAGAGAGTGATTCGCATTGGAATGGGCTGCCCAGGGAGGTGGTGGAGTCACCATTACTGGAAGTGTTGAAGAAAAGCCTGGATGAGGCACTTAGTGCCATGGTCTAGTTGATTGGCTAGGGCTGGGTGATAGGTTGGATTGGATGACCTTGGAGGTCTCTTCCAAGCTGGTTGATTCTATGATTCTATGATTTGGAGGGATGTGTATGCATGGAGGGAAGCCTTCCAGCAGTGGTGCTAAATGAATGATGTATCTAGGTTTTGTGGGGGATGCAGATGCTTCTGAATCCTGCCCATCTAACTGCAGAACTGAAGATGAAGTCAACATCAGGTCGACATGGCCAACACAGGGGAGATTTGAAAATTCTGGAGCTGAAACTGTGAGTTGCTTTCAAGGAGCCTCAAGTTCTCCAGAGACTAGGATGGTGTGTTTGCTCTGGGGATACTTTACAAAGGTCAGCTTATAACATGTCCACCCAATGTCAAAGTCAACCACCTAAGAAGAAAACTCTTCAAATTATTAGGCCAAAAAAGGACTCAAAGTGTGATATAGTCTGATCACCTCCAGAGCTTGAATGACTTTGAACCCTTTGTGGTTACTGGTTGCTGTACTGGTGCTTGCTCTTGAAGCAAATGATAAAGGTGTCTTTGTGATAACTCACTGGATGTTACTTACAATACAACCTCTTACTGTGCTCTCATCAAGGCAGAAACGATGCTGACAATAAAAAAGTAAGCGAGATTGAAATTGAGAGATCTCCTCTCTCCCACAGCCCAAGAGAGACTGTCCCTAATCATTGCTCCTGGCAGATATTTAACCCACGGCAGAGGTCATGAATGATGGAGACTCTATTCACTCCAGATAGTGTCCTCTAGTGCTTTGATAGTCTTTACCCCTATTAGCACTTCCTAGCTGCTTAGGTAAACCTACCCTGGTGTGATTCAAATGTGTTACTCCACCACAGGCAAGGGCAGTAGACTTCTCTTTTCCACTTGGTAACTGTGGGTTGGTTTTAAATATGTGAGAACCTTTATTCTGACATCCCTTCAGCTTCAGTGCTTTCTCCTTTTGAGACTAGAAGGCCCTGATTTTGTGAGTATTTCCTAGTAAGCCATGTTTTCTGGTCATGTCAGAGCTCTATTCCAACTGGTTAGTTTTGCTGCTGAGATCTTCCTCCAATAAGGCCACAGAGATACTTCATGCACTGGGTAGGCTTTGTCTCTTTTGACACATCCTGAGACAACGACCCTTCCTTTTCCTCTGGCAGTTGGACTTCATTGACAGCAATCATTCACTACAAACTCTGCATCTCTTCCTGAATGCTTGCCACCTAGCCAACTCAGTCTAGATGTGATTAGATGAATAAAGAACTGGCTTGATGACTGCACCCAAAGAGTGGCTGTCAATGGTTCCATGTCCCATTTGAGGCCAGTGACAAGCAGAGTCTCTCAGGGATCAGTCCTGGAACCACTATTGTTTAACATCTTTGTCAGCAACATGGACAGGGACATTGAGCGCACTCTCAGCAAGTTTTCTGATGACACCAAGCTGTGTGTGTGGCTGACAGCTGGAGGGAAGGGGTCCATTCAGAAGGACCTTAACAGGCTGGAGAGGTGGGCCCAAGCCAACCTCATGAAATTCAACAAGACCAAGTGCAAGGTTCTGCATCTGGATCGAGGCAATCCCAAGCACCAATATAAGCTGGGCATTGACTGGCTGGAGAGCAGCCCTGAGGAGAGGGATCTGGGGGTGCTGGTGGACAAGAAGTTCAATATGAGCTGTCAGTGTGCTCTTGCAGCCCAGAAAGCCAACCAGATCCTGGGCTGCATCAAGAGAATTGTGGCCAGCAGGTTGAGGGAAGTGACCCACCCTCTCTACTCTGCACTGCAGAGACCTCACCTGCAGTACTGCATCCAGTTCTGAAGCTCCTGTTACAAGAGAGATATGGCTGTGCTGGAAGGTGTCCAGAGAAGGGCCATGAGGATGATCAGAGGGATGGAGCACCTCTCCTGTGAGGAGAGACTGAGGGAGTTGGAGTTGTTCAGTTTGGAGAGGCGAAGGCTCTGAGGTGACCTTATTGTGGCCTTTCAGTATCTGAAGGGGGCCTACAAGAAAGCTGGGGAGGGACTTTTCACCATGTCAGGTAGTGATAGCACTAAGGGGAATAGGAGAATGCTTGAAATGGGTAGACTCAGACTGGATGTCAGGAAGTTCTTCACCATGAGGGTTGTAAGACCCTGCAATGGGTTGCCCAGAGAGGTGGTTGAAGTCTCATCCCTGGAGGTGTTTAAGGCCAGGCTGGATGAGGCTGTGGCCAGCCTGATCTAGTGTGAGGCATCCCTGGTCACGGCAGGGGTCTTGGAACTAGATGATCCTTGTAGTGCCTTCCAACCCTGACTGATTCTATGATTCTATGGTCGTCCAGTTGTCCTTCTGTAGGACCTTGCAGTTGTCTTTGCTGAACTTTACCCTATTTTTTTGACTTTTTATTTTATTTTTGCCAACATGATTTTAGATGCTAATCCTGTTCTCTAGTCTGTCTGCAGGCAACTCCCTGCTTTGTGTAATCTGCAGATTTAATAAGTGTGCTCTCTTTCATCGTCTGGGTCACTAATGAATGTGCTGAGCAGAAAACTAGGCTATACAGATCCAGCAGAGCTCCACTCACAGTGTCCTGTTTTCACAGAATACCATTAATAACTGCTCCCTGGATATGGCTTTATATTAATCTCATTTAATCACGTTTTCCTGATTTATTTATGAGACAGTTGTTTGAGATGGTGTCAAAAGCTATAATAAAGCCCAGATAAATGGTACCTAACAACTTCTCCATTATGAAAAGAAATTAATTTGGTATGATACAATATTGTTCTTGTCTCTTCTCTATCTGCTGCTGGTTATATTTTTGTTATCTTCCACAGGTATTCCAGCTGTTTGTTTGCTGGTTTTAGAGCTTTCCAGAGGTTTAAAGGTAGACTGATGAATGTAGCATCCTTTTGCTGTTTCTTTTTCTTCTCCTGAAGACAGGCTCTGTGCTTACCTTCGTCCTGACTTCTGACACTTTACCTGTCTGAGCTTTCAGAGGTGACCAGGAAGGAGATATCTGACACAGCTTCATTTGGTTTTGCAGGGAATTTAAAAGGTGGGTTTGTTCCATCTTGGTAGTTTGAAAATACCTGACTTGGACAGAGGAGTGGATCTAACCCTGGCATGGGCAGAGAAGAGGACAGTACACCTTTGTAGTGATAAGGTGTCACAGTATTTATTAACTGTGATACTCCTCTGTACATAGTAGGCAGTTTCAACAAGGACTATGCAAAAATCAAACCAATGTTGCCTCTTTCAGTGTCATTTTTCAATAGCTTTCTGTCTGACCAACATTCTTAGAATCACAGAATCAATCAGGGTTGGAAGGGACCACAAGGATCATCTAGTTCCAACCCCTCTGCCATGGGCAGGGACACCCTACCCTAGATCAGGCTGCCCACAGCCTCATCCAGCCTGGCCTTAAACACCTCCAAGGATGGGGCCTCAAACACCTTGTTGCGGAGGGGAATTCTGCCCATATCGCCCGTTTGTGGCGAAGGGGAGAAATCAATGGGTGCGAGATAGTTATATAAAAATATATGTTTATTAAACTCAATATTCTTAACTCTCAGCACCCTCCAACCACTATATCAAATATGATTCATTCATGGTTATGGATCGACCTTATGGGAAATACATCACAGTAAACGGCTTACTAAGAACTCTATTCCAATGACTGGCATCCAACTATTAACAGACTATTAACAGAGAGAGTTTTCCCCGCGGCTCAGTTCCGCTTGGGGTCGATGTACCATTTGCCCAGCAGGGTGGGCTGAAACACCTTCTGCCCTTTGGCAAGAGATTACAAATATTACAGAGGCTTCAAAGTATTTACTAACAATTCTGGTTAGTTATCAATAATTATCAATCACCCTCCGGGGTTATATCAACTGCCTATTTACCTAGGGTCCAAACCTCTGGGGACTATGCCCATGGACCTGTGAGGCTGGAAATCTTCCCGGTGTGAGGGGAAATAGGAATCTTCCCATTTCTAGGGGTATCAGTGATCCTCCCGGCTTCTGGGGGAAAGGATGTAGTCTTCCCAGCTATCTGGGGGAAATCAATACAGTCTCTACCTCCTTCTCCTGGCGAGGACACTTCTGCCTTGTCTCCTGGTTCCTCCTGGAAGCCTGGCCCAGGAACTGCTGTGGGACCGGTGGTAAGACCTCTGTTGCTGGAGGATGGGTGCTGTGCAGCACGGTTCTCACTCTGGCTGTCAGGTCGATCACGTCTCTGCAGACAAGGGGTCTGCTCCTGGTGGCTTGGCAGCTTTGGCTCTTACCAGGCTGAAGCAATGGGCATACACGGCTAGCTGGAGTCTGTGCTCCTCAAATATATAGACCACGCAGAATCGAATGTCCTGATTAGCTCACCTCAGCTGGCTGGCTGGGAGAGTCCATCTCCATATCAGCATGAGCAAATAGGCCGGTGACACAAAATAACAGACAATAGTTGTGCCCAAGTATAAGTATAAGTGATCGTGAGCGTGAGGGTGAGAGAGGAGAGAAGCAAGCTCTGGCGAGCAGCAGAGAAGAAGCTCTGTAAATGCACTTTCTGGAGAGAAGCACTGGCACACGTGTGCGCTCTCGTTTATAAACTGTGGGCCGAGATCAGTTGCCCCAGTTGGCCACTATTGACCACTATTGNGCCTATGGGCCCTCCACGACACACCTCCCTGGGCAACCAATTCCAGGCTCTCACCACTCTCATGCTGAACAGCTTTCTCCTCACCTCCAGGCTGAACTTGCCCATCTCCAGCTTTGCTCCATTCCCCCAAGTTCTGTGACTCCCTGATAGCCTAAAAACTCCCTCCACATCTGTTTTGTAGGCCCCCTTCAGATACTGGAAGGCCACAATAAAGTCACCTTGGAGCCTCCTCTTCTCCAGACTGAACAGCCCCAATTCTCTCAATCTGTCCCTATAGGAGAGGTGCTCCAGCCCTCTGATCATCGCCCTTCCAGGCAGTCTTCTTGGTATTAATATACATATAAATATAGGGTAAAAAATGTTGGTGGTTCTTTTTATATTCTGCAAGTCTAATTTCATGTTTTATGCCCTGATATTTCTAGTAGTTCTGCTTGTGTGACATACTGTCTTTTTAAACTGCTGTTCAGTAACCTTTCAGTGTTCTTTCTTGTCTTTGGGGTAAATAAAAAGCTCATGATGCAGCCAAGTCTTCTGATGCATCCAAGTCTTCTGATGCATTCTCTGCATTGAGATGTTATTGGTGCCTGTGCCTTTTAAGCACAAAATATCTTTTTTTCTTCTAGCAGCTATAGCTCATTTTGACTTCTTTTTAATTTAAACTCTTCTCCATGAATTCTTGCCTAGCAGGGTTGTCTGGTTTGTGTTTTTTTTTTGCTTTTTGGTTTTTGTTGTTGTTGTTTTTTGGTGGGTTAGTTGGAGGTTTTTTTAATACGCTGCAGCCAGGCATTTCTATTTTGCTGTCTCCAGTCCTTGCCTATGGCAGAGTTCATCATTTCACAAGTACTCTTATGCTAGTTTCCTTCCACCTTCCTACCCCAAACACATCCCTCTCTGGAGACACTTACTTATTACTTGACCTATCTGTTATGTGAGAATATTGCTACAAATGCACCAGGACTCTCTTTCCTGCTGCTTTCCTTTCTTAGCTGATATCTCGCGTGTGTATCATAGAATCACAGAATCAGCCAGGTTGGAAGAGACCTCCAAGATCACCCAGTCCAACCTAGCACCCAGCCCTGTCCAGTCAACCAGACCATGGCACTAAGTGCCTCATCCAGGCTTTTCCTGAACACCTCCAAGGACGGTGACTCCATCACCTCCCTGGGCAGCCCATTCCAGTGGCAAATCACTCTCTCAAATTACCATTACACTCCCATTACCATGGAATCATAGAACTGTCAGGGCTGGAAGCGACCTCAAGGATCATCTAGTTCTAGCCCCTCTGCCATGGAGTCAGTTGTTATCCAGCAGCCTAATCCATGGTCAATCTGTAACTATGTTATCACCCCTTCTTTTTAAACCTATGCAAGGAGCAGATGTGCAGCTTGAAGCTTTGGACTTCTGCCTTCTTGGTGCACAGCTCAGTGAGCTGCATCCGCTACTAGAAAATAACTCCTGGAAAGAAACCAGTCAACCAGACTTGACTTGAGTCAGGATTTCCCCTTGTTTCTCAGATCCTCATGATCCTAGGAGAAAAAAAAACAAACCCACTCTTTCCTCACATCCTTTCTTGTGAACCTCCAGCTCCTGCTGCCTCTGTGCTTCCCTCTCTGGATTGCAGGAAACTGGTGAATTCAGCTGCACAAATCTTGTGCTGGCAAACTGGGTAGGCAGCTCCCTTAGATGTTACCTGCAGGTAGCCCATGTCAAGCCACCACTGCCAGTAAGACGAGGGACCCCATTGCCTGTCCTAACCCTTTGTGTTTGCTGCTGCCTGTTGCTCGTGCAGCTTGGTGGGGGGATAAGTCAAAGAAATAACTGAACTAAGCCTATCCCAGGGAAGAAAACAAAACACTGGCATGGAGAAAAGGCAGATCTGTGTCCAGCATCGGCATTATCATCAAACAGCTTCAATTAATGGTGAGGTCAGCGTCACACCATAACGCTTCAATGGTCCTTGGGGTCGATTTGGTTGAAATGGTTCCTTTGAGAGCATCCCTGCGGCTCATCAAATCCCCGTTTTACCGGGCAGGTCAGGAGCTAATGGTGACCTTTTATTCCCTTGCTGAGAAGAGCAGCTGGTGCCCTCAAGTGGTAAATCGCAGAAGGAGAGAAGATCTGGCCGTGCAAGCCCATCTCTGGGCTTGTCCCCAGGGTGGGATGCTGGGCTGGGGCTGCTGGACGTCTGCATTATTTTCTAACGATGCTGTTTCCCCCCCCCTGCAGGACAGGATGATATGGTGAGCGTGGTGGCAAAGAATCATCATTCCCTGCGGAGTTGGGACCCTGACAGCAGGCGTCCCCGGACAGCCACACACACTCCACACCGTTTCGTCCACTGACCTTTCTGTGGGGGCAGCTGAAGCGTGTTCACAACAGACATTCTGCCTTGACTGTGCTTCTGACCAACTCGAGCTCAGAAAAGATTCCTCTGAGATTACATGGGGTTTACTTTGGATCTGCAGCCCCAATCCAGCATGGCCCCAGAGACTGCAGGGGATCGTAGTGGGTGGCAGAGCTGAGGTCTGGGGAGCCGACTGGGGTCAGGGCTGCTGCTGTGAGGGGATGCACAGGGACAGCAATGCCCATCACACAGGACAACGCAGGGGTCTTCCTCCCCCTCCTGTGCCAGTGGCTGCAGAACAGTTGTCGAGAGGGGGCTGAGGGTGCTGAGCAGCAGCTGTGCCGCTCAGCTGTCCAGAAGCTGAGGGAGTACATCCAACTCAACTTCTCTGTGGATGAGAGCAAACTGCAGCCAGGGAGCTGCGGGACTTCAGATACTGAGATCTGCACCATGTACCTGGCCCAGGAAATGCAAAAAAATGAGGTTCTTGGGCTGAGCTTTGGGAACATCCCTGCTCTGGGGGACTATGGGGAGAAGCGTCGGGGAGGGAAGAAGAGGAAGGGACATAAGGGGCCAGTGCTCGACGTTGGGTGCATCTGGGTGACAGACTTGAAGAAAAACAGCCCTGCCGGGAAGTGCGGGAGAGTGCGCCTGAAAGACGAGATACTTTCTCTGAATGGACAGTTGATGGTCGGCGTGGACGTTACTGGTGCAAGGTAAGGGTCAAAGAGCAGCCACACAGTGCGTGGTGCAGGTCACAACGGGTTATGGATTTATATCCGAGAGCAGAGGTTTAACCCTCTGCTTTAAAGCCCATGGGAGAGCTCTGGGTTCCTTCTTAAGGTCTGTAGAAAATAAGTAACAAAGGCAAATCAATAATTAGCCTACATCTTCTAATTGCAGACCCACAGGAAAAGTTTGAGAAGTTGTTACATCAAAAAATAGTATGTCATGGTCATTGGAGGGTCTCCACTAAAACAGGAGTCTTCCTGGGTTTGCATAAAACTGTTTTCTTAAGTCAAAATAAACACAGGCTCAGCAGAGCTGGAAGATGTCTTGCAGGTGCATTTCATTTTTGCTGAATCATTTGAATTCAGAGACAATTTTTTTATTCGACAGCTAAATGCTGCCTGAAACTTTTTCAAAGCAAGACACTTTTGTGTTTTCCAGATTAGAACAACTTCATTTTAATGAATTCCCTTTGATTTTATTGCATTTGCTCTATTTTGCTGTCTTCTGTCCCAGAAAACCTGAAACCTTTAGAAGTTTAAATATGAAATGAAGGTTCTTACAAGGATATAGATTATCCCTGGGTTGTTGGTTTTTTGGCTTTGGGGTTTTTGTTTGTTTGTTTCAGCCACTGCATGCTGTAAAACAAGTCACTGGCACAGCTTTGCTTTTTGTAGACCAGCAAACTTACATTTCCTTTTGCAAAGGCAAAGATATTTCTCTTCTAAGAGATACAAACCTTCATTCATACCTGAGGTTGCAGCTTGCTGTGGGGCATGAAATCCTCCACATCTTGCCAAAGGGCTTGATTTTGGGGATAGACAGTTTTGGAAACCACTGGTGGAATAGCCTTTATTTACAGGAAGCTCTGTTATCTGCTGCCTGCATAATCCAGTACGTTTTGTGTGCCTTAAGAGTAATACACCGTTTCAGAGCAGCTGAGAAAGTGCTCCAACAAGTGAGATTTGCTACAGGGACAAATAACAATACTTAGCTAAAATAAACTATATATTGGGGAAAAAAAAAAAAACAAACAAACAGTTGAATCTCACTGGACAAGTCTGTAATGAATGTGGCAGTGATGGTTATTTATCTGCATCATTGATAGTCATTTATCTGCTGCTTTACTTGTTGGATTTGCAAAACCCACAATGCCCTTGGTGGGGTAACACTTGCAAATCATAATCCTGCAAAGTGCATGGACTTTGCTCCCAATTGGCGATTTGGGGTGGCTACTGCTGCCAGTTCTGTGATGTGGCAGAATAAAAGCAGTAACTCCTGAATCTCTGTGTGCTAGCCTTGTGATATTGCAGATGCAATAACAACTCTCTCTAATTTCAAGCCTGTAGTTCTCTGAGTGTATCGATAATAGTACTGTGGCAGTATCAATCAGTGACATAATACTCAATGGAGTCCAAAATGTTTTGGATATCTGTACTTTATATCCCATCTCTGAAGGCTTCACTTTGGCCTTGTTCCTTTTGGAGAGCTTCATCATTAGACCAGCAAACTGTGGCTGCTACTAAGAGAACCAAGTGCTCAATTTTCCTTAGTTGATTTTTTTTTGGCCAGTGGCAGAGTTTTGGTAGTGCAAGGCCAGTGCTGTTTCTCAAATCCTGTTTTAGAATACACTACATCCAATTTAGGACAAAACTTAAGACATGACTTAGTCAAAACCTGATTTATCTTCAGCATCCAAAGCATCCTTGCCTAACTTACTGCCAACTGCTATTTGGCAAGGATTATTTTGATGGATGACAGACTGGGACGCTGAGGACACTCTCAGTTTGGAGTGCTTGGTTTTGGTTCTTGAGGAGCTGACTGGTAGCTCCATACCCAGGTTACCGCTTTGTTCATCTGATTGTACCAGAATCCTCTGACAGTCATTCAGTTGGTTTCTCAGAAGGTGGCCTTCTTGTGACCTTCCAGTATCTGAAGAGGGGCTACAAAAAAGCTGGAGAGAGACTTTTTAGGCTATCAGGGAGTGACAGGACTATGGGGAATGGAGCAAAGCTGGAGGTGGGGAGATTCAGACTGGATGTGAGGAGGAAGTTGTTCAGCATGAGAGTGGTGAGAGGCTGGAATGGGTTGCCCAGGGAGGTGGTTGAGGCCCCATGCCTGGAGGTGTTTAAGGCCAGGCTGGCTGAGGCTGTGGGCAGCCTGCTCTAGGGTAGGGTGTCCCTGCCCATGGCAGAGGGGTTGGAACTAGATGATCCTTGTGGTCCCTTCCAACCCTGACTGATTCTAAGGGACATAATGCTGTTGTGGTTTATATTAGGCTGGAGGGCAAGATCAACTGCCTTCTGGGAAGAATGTGTTTCAAAGAAGCAGAATATTTCCATATTGCTCCTGCAGTGGTGTAGTGGAGGGGAGAAATTAATTGATGCGAGAGGATATTTATAAAAATAAATGTATTTAATAACTTTAATATTTTGAACTCTCACCATCCCCAACCACTGAACTTATNCGGCTTAATGCCGCTTGGGGTCTATATATTATTCACCCAGCAGGGTGGGGTGAAAGCTTTCTGCTCTGTGGCAGACACAATAGAAATTAGAGAGGCATTTACTCACTATTCTGATTAATTACAAATCACCCTCTGGGGCTACATCACAGCCTATGTAAAGTGTCCAACTCCTCAGGGTCTCTGCCCGTGGACTCCGAGGCTGGAATCCTCCCAGCTTCAGGGGCAGTAGTCTCTGACCTTGTGCTGCTGGCTCCTTCTGGCTGCTGTATCCAGGGAACTCATAGGCAGGATTTGCAAGTACAATCCCGTGCAGACAAGTGGGTCTGCTCCTGGTAACTCGTGGCAATGTCGCACACTAGGCAATAAGGCAGTGGGTGTGCAGTGGGATGCACAGCTGCACAGGGAGTCTGAGCTCTGCAAAGGCAGGCTTAAGTGAGCTCTGCAAGTAAGTATGCAGGCTACTGAGCGAGCGAGCTAGTGAACGAGCACGTGGGCGAACGAGCTATTGAGCGAAATGCACTGGCATGTGAGCCTGTGCATGTCTATTTATTATATGTGGGCCGAGATCAATGGTCTCATTGGCCACAACGACCAATCAGGTTGGCAGTCAGGCAAGATGCCACAGGCCTGGACTTTCCAAATATGGGTGTCACATGGGCCTAGCACCCGGCAAGCATAAGCTGGGCGTGTGGGGGCTTACATAACCTAAAGCCTGAGCAGGCACCAGGCCCATTGTGCCCCTCTGCGCTCGCCACGTGCTCACCTCTGGCTATGAGCAGAAAAAACATGTCCAGGGAGGGCAAGGCATATGTAAGCCTATTTTTGAGCCTAAGGGCCCTCCACAACAAGTGGCAGTAGCAAAGCTGTTTCCCTTTGGTGTTCCCTACAAGGTGTTGGTTCAGGACAGCGCACTGAATAGTTTTTCTGGCTCGTTTTCTGCCTAATTGTCCGCCTAGGATGAGAAACTCTTCCAGGTGGGTACAAAGGAATTTGAGTGCTGTGATTTGTGGTGTGATGCACTTAGTGTAGCCTGTGCCTGGTCAATGAAATTTAAAATACTGCCTTAGCTCCTGTACCACCAGGCTGGATTAGATAAGCAAAATCACTGCTTGTATGTTTATTCCTCGCCTGCCAAGGGCGCCAGAGCAGCCCCATCTTTCCTGGTGAATGTGTTGTCCATGCTGGTGCTTTTGGGTTGGCACTCAACGATCTATTTCCAAACAACAGGATATTGTGCATGAGTCTCATGACTGCCACTTACCTGGGGGTGGTTATCACCTTTGCAGTAGGGTTGGAAGGAAGCATGCTCACATATCCCGAACTTCACATCACCTCACCTCCAGCTCAACCCCACCATGCAAACTCTCTTTGTTCCAAGGACCTGAATCAATACATTGGACAAGAGAAGAGGAGATGTAGGAGCATGTGGTCCATTCTGCTGGCTGTCATACGAATGTAGTCAGCTTCTAGATGATGTGGGGGCAGATGGCTGGAGCTGTAACAAATCAGACAGCCCTGGACAGTGTGCTCTTTCAGCACCTACCTGTGTAGGCCATATGCCTCCTGGTCCTCAGGTCTTGGAATGGTGATGGAGTGAGACACGGTGCAGAAGATCAGTGTGGCAATTCTGAGAGGAGCTGGTTGTGGATATCACTCATCTGTCTCTCCCTGCTAGGGAAATTGCATCCAGTTTCTCTAAAGAAAAGTTATTTATTTAAATTCCACCTGATTGCAATGTAAACAGCAGAAACAGATTGATTATTGCTGAGCTTGTTTCTTCCCCCCCCTTCTTTTTCATTTAGAGAAACATTATAGAGTAACGTAATCATCACAGCTCTTTACTTAACAGGGTATTATTACATTAGAGAGGAATGATGTAGGTGGTGGCATTTTTGGTGATGTTAGTGACTGAGGGAAAATTATTGCTCTCTTCAGAGTTAGGAAATTGTGTGTCTATCAAACACAATTGCAGGGAAATGAACAGTATTGGAGTGTTGAATAAAGGTTAGTCAAAACTCTGCATGTTTATTTTTCTTCTGTCTATACAACTGTATCTCCAAAACACATGGGTTATGTTCCCCCAGACAACGACTTCCTATGTATTTTGGAACTACTCCTCTCATTTTGGGCTATTACTCATTTACTGGAGGGAGGCTGTTAGTATCCCTGCAGATGATAGATGAATCTCTCATTTCTTGAGCATGACCGAATTGGGCTTCATTGAGCAGGTCCTAGGAGGATTGCAAAAGGATTATTTTGTCATGAATATCATTCATTTTGAAATATTTGATAAAAAAATCCCATCAGGCATAGCTGCAGTGCTTGGACACAGCTTATACATACACACACACACACACACACACATATATATATATATATAAAATCTAAAATCAGTGCAGAATAATTTCCAAACCAAAATTGTTTTTGAAGAAAGCAGACTAAGATACATTACGATTGATGGGACTATAGTACAAACATGGGACCTTATTATAATTTTGTCACTGAGGAAGCCCAGCCACTGCTTCAAAATACCATGTTCCTCTGCCAAAAATGACCAAACATCACCACGTGTGGGAATACAGTATGAGAATTGGCTGGCTTCTTTTCAACTTGCAACTTGGTGTCACTTTCAAAAGATTAATAGAGAAAGAGAGGGTTTTGGGTTTTTTTTGATGTCCACACCTTTGCACAGTGTTTTCTTCAGCCAGTCTCCTGTGGGAGTTTTTAGGACTCCTCCTCAGCACAAGATACAGCATGCTGAATGTCAGGGAAATAAGTTTGTTTTCAAGGATACTGAAAAGACATTCAGAAGTCAAATGTGCAGCGCAGTGTGACCTTCAACTGTCAGTACTGAAGGTGAAGCTTTTGGCCTGACCTGAAGCTGAGGGTTTCCAGCAAAGCCAAGATCGTTCCTGAGTGCTTGTTGCTACTGCCTATTGCATCTATGTGCTCAAGGATAGCTGGAAGTATGAAGGGTTATGTCCTGGTCCTCCTAGCATGTCAGTGCTATTACTAGTTGTGTGATATATGGACATTTCTAAACACAGTCCTGCATCTCTGTAAGTGCTAACAGATGATTACAGAGCACAATACTGAACGTCTAACCAAATTACAGGTCTCAAAATGTGCAAAGCACTTTGTGCTGCTTGCCTGTGGCAGTCAATAACAGTCTCAGGCTCAGCTGGATGAAATTTTGAGGTTCTGTATCAAATTAGTTCTTGCTGATGCTGGAAAGACAACATACAGTCCCTATCTGTATCTGGAGTTACATTCTGCTCTGAACGGCAGTCTTCAGGAGGGTGCTTTTTGCCCTCTTGTTTGGAGCCCTGCAATGCAAGGGCTGGAGAAGGCGAGGCTCAAGGGAGAAGTTGTTGCTCTCTACCACAACCAAAAGGGAGGCTGTGGCCAGGTGGAGGGGATGATCTCTTTTCCCAGGCAAGCAGTGGCAGAACAAGAGGACACAATCTAAAGCTGCAACAGGGCAGGTTTAGGCTGCATGTTGGGAAGAAGTTCTTCTCAGAAAGGGTGATTGGCATTGGAATGGGCTGCCTGGAGAGCTGGTGGAGTCACCATTCCTGGAGGTGTTTAAGAGGAGGCACTTACTGCCATGGTTTAGTTAATTAGTGCCATGGTTTAGTTAATTAGTGCCATGGTTTAGTTAATTAGATGACGTTGGGTGATAGGTTGGACTTGAAGATCTCACAGGTCTTTTCCAGCTTGGTTAATTCTGTGGTCCTGTGAAATGCAGGGTGGTATGTTTACTAAGGGGATGGGAATGGAGAATAGAATAGAATAGAATAGAATAGAATAGAATAGAATAGAATAGAATCAATCAGGTTGGAAGAGACCTCCAAGATCATCCAGTCCAACCCATCACCCAGCCCTATCCAGTCAACTAAACCATGGCACTAAGTGCCTCATCCAGTCTTTTCCTGAACACCCCCAGGGATGGTGACTCCACCACCTCCCTGGGCAGCCCATTCCAAGGGCAAATCACTCTCTCTGTGAAGAACTTCCTCCTAAAGAGAATGAGAACTCTTGCTGTGTCTGAGTAGAGCTGCTCAAAAATACGATAGCATGGTAGGAAAAACAAAGTTTCAGAGTAGCACATCTCTGAAGGCACATCTTACTGAGCTACTCTTTCCTCCAGAGTCTGAACTGAATGATTTTTGTCGTAAACTGCTTTGCCCCTGCAATCTGCCCCCCAGATTTTCCTGTTGGCAAGAAATGTGTTGGGCAGAATGCTGTAATTGTGTGTTTTCCACGTGTCACTGCCTCCTGCCACAGCAGGAGGTTTGCTATCCTTGCCATAGCTGCTTCATCCTGCCACGGGTGGCCTGCCGTTGTCACTGGAGCATCTGCAAGGTTTTGTAGGACCATGTTACTCATCAGTAGGTTCAAAATGCTTCCAGGTACTTCGACTGGCACATGAGGATGGCATGCTGTGGGAACAGGGAGCAGGAGCGGTTCTCCCTCTGCTCATCAGCTGGGTCCCACAGTTTAAGTTTTTAGTAACAAATCCATTTTTCAGCAGGGTTGGGTGTGTGGGCGTTGGAATCCTCATGTTACGGTGGAATGGGAGGTTTTCAGTTTTCGGTGCTTGTGTTTCTCTGGAATTTATTGTGGATTTATTTTCCACTTGACAGAGCAATCTCTTTTATAGATCCTCTTCCTTAGAGAAAAATCACCCCAAGAAAACTACCCATGGTCATCACAGAAAGCTGTGTCTCACCACACCCCCACCTCCTGGGCATGTCATGTTGCATGGATCAATTGCTCTGTTTTACTTTGTTTCCTCACCTCCTTCCTAAAGCATAAGTGCTGCCAACACAAAGCACTGCTTGGTATAAGCATCTGTTTTGCCTGGTGTTAGTAGGGCCTTCTCCTGGTTATGTTCATAAGAAAATATTTTTGTTTTAATAGGAAAACAGATGGAAATATATCCTGGCCCTTTGCCCTTGGCTATGGGGCAAACATTTCTGTGGGGAGCACTGACTACACAAAGGAAAATAAACACAGTGGTCCTGGAGGCTGTGGCCTTCAAATACAACCTCCAGGAGGAGATTTCTCATAACTGACCTAAAAAATACCCCCCAGCCTACTGTGGAGCTGAATTAGTTTCCTTTTTTAATATCGTATTACCAATCTTCATGCTGTTCAGTGACGGATCAGGGCACAGAGGCTGGGACCTGGGGCTTGTTACCACAGGCACGGATGGGAAGCATATGCTGATGTGCCCTCTGAGCTGCCTGGTGTGTGAGTCCCGAGGATGGAAATTAAGTTGCATGCAGGGATTTGGCTGATGGTTCTCTCCTCCAGTTGAGCTGCTGTGAGCAGGGCAACAGTGAACATGTGCTCAACCTATGGAAAATGAGAAGAAGCTTATGGTTGTCTAACCCATCTTGAACACAGTGTAAGTTCCACTGTGCTCCTGAAGTGGTGTATGCTGGAGCATGCAACCCTTTCTGAAGGACAATTGCTGTATTTCACACTGATAGTTGATATTAATACCCTCCTGAAAATATAACTAGACTAAGAGATATTTTTCTTCTCTCTTTTTATGCCTTCAGGAAAGGTATGAGCAGACTTAACCATGTGTGTTGAAAAATAAATTGCTGTGAAGAAATAGGCTTTATCCCAAATCCTCTCTCAAGAGCCAAAGACTTAAGTAGAAGGTCACTAATCCTCAGAGTCAGCGGAGATCATTTAGCTTGTTTGTCCTCTTTGCTTTACTAATCTAAGCATGGATCTGCTCAGTTTCCTATTTGAACCCTTTGGTTCCTGCTTTCCTTCGCAACCTTGCCACACTGAGCCCAGTGTCTGCAGAGACAAAACCAATTCCCTTGTTAGTGGTGGTCATTTGTACCATCCCACCACTACAACTGTTTCCTCAATAGGCTTTCCAAACCCATTGTCCTCCTCAGGTTTGCATCTTGTTTGCATCTTCTTGCTTAGCAGAGTTTTATCTGAACCCCATAAAAGACAATGCACAGTCTGTCACTGACTTAAATGGTTTGTATCCTGTATGTGTTTGCATGTTTCTCCCTAAATTTTGGGAGCAGTATGCTTGTCTTTGCCTTCTTCACAATGTTATCACTGAACAACAGAGCTGGCCTCTCTCCACAGAAAGCGTGATTCCCAGTAGGCATACACTGTGTAATTGGGCAACATCTCCAGGGTGATCTGCAGCAAATGCTCTCCAGCTCTGGCTCTGCAAAGTTTCTTTTCAGAGAGGTTGCATCAGGCTTGAAAATACTTGGACAGAGGTTGGGCGTGTTGCCTTACAAGGTGTAAAAGCCTCAGAGTTTATAAAAATGGGTTGTCTTGAACTGTTTTTGTGTGCTTTGTTTTGTTCCATTAAATTGTGAAAGCTCTGCTTACAAGGATGTACTTTGTTGCTAAATGCATGTCCATTTAATTTACAGCTCTGACTGTGCTGTAGTTACAAGAGAACAAGCCCACTCTTTGAAATAGAGCTCTGCCCTCTCCACTCATCTACTGTGGTAACAGCTTGGTTTGCTGGAGCAGCCTCATGCCTTGTCATTTATTCCTCACACCAAAGTGCCAGCAAGACCCCTTCTCCATCCTGAGTGGGATTTTCAGCCTTGCATTCAGCAAGCATCCCACACTCTCAGGTCATGTGGAAGCACAGCCAGGATGCAGCACAACTTAACTAATTGGCAAACTGCTGGAATGTGCAAAATAGGGTGACTTTTTCCTGCCACCTAGCCAAGGTGCACATGTGGCCTTCAGCCATTGCAGCAGCTATTTTCACAGACTCTCCAGCAGTGCACTTGCTAGCACAGAGCAGTGTTTTAGCCATCAATGATTAAAAATAGAGACATTTAAAAACATGAGCAAGGAACATTTTGCACCCACTATTCTTGCTCTTTTTATCACGCTTGTGCCCTTACATGCCATGTTGCAACAAGTAGTCATCTACAGTGTCTCTTCTAGTCTGTAAATGTAAACTTATCTTCATATGCTGAGTCCAAAGGTTTTTAAAAAGTGTGCTGATGGCTAAATACTCATTTCCATTGGACCTCGGCACCAAGCTGCTGCAGGAGGAAGTGGTGACTGCAGACAGGTATATGGCAGGTTGTCCTTTCCCACTCATACTGGCTCATGTGCCATAAGCCTTGGAAAGGCACAGTTTCTTCAGTCTTCACTGAAATGCCTTTTTAACTTAGCATTGTGCTAAGGAAGCAGCATTTCTCAGAATGGTTTTGGGACTACTCTGCAAAGAGGCTATGATCACATTCTCTGTACCTTTGAGGGTGATAGCTGCTGAGCTGGAAGACACTAGGACTGAACTATGACCCTCTAAAGCGAAAGGCATTAGCAATAGCAGCAGCTTAAAACCCACTTATCTCCTGTCGCTAGGAATCAGGCCTGGTTTGGAAAGGGCAGGAGCAGGGAGGTTTGGAAGATGATGAACAGGAGATGGTTCCACAAGCAGAGGCTATGCTCAACATCATCCTCAGATAGATGGCTAGTCAGCACTAACCTGCCATCTACAGACATAAGTGAGAGGATAAATATAAGACCTGTAGGTGTGATCAGCAGAGAGGAAGGAATATAGCTCCAGACACAACTGCTGTGGTAGATGGCTTTGGGGATGGGATCTTTTTTTTCCCACTGCAGAAAACTCATTGCTTTTCTTATCTGATGTGACACTTGCTTCCAGCACTGAGTGGTATCACATGCTCCTTGAAACTTATTTTTCTGTCTCCTTTCTATCAGATATGGGCTATGACAGCAAGGGCTTATGTATCAATCACAGGCTCTGCAGCATCACTCACCGTTCTTGCTGCTTTCTCTGGATGAAATGTGTGACATTCACCAAGATCACCTAGGTCTCAAAATGGAAACACTTTTAACAGACAAGTACCAGTTAAAAGGTAAGTTGGCAGACCCTGACAGAAGGTTTGGGGCAGCACAAGAAGACTCATACCTACTAGGGCAGGACAAGAGTAAGGCAAATGTGATTATTAGCAGGAAACTTCACCCTGAAGACTCAGGAAGCCCAGCCAGACTGAAGAGTCTTTAAGAAGACCATGAAAAACTAGCAGTAGATGGAAAATAGACACAAGCTTTTTCAAAATGCAGAATTGCTGAAATGGGTCCGAAGGAGATTTTTGTTTCTGCTGATGCCTAAGATTCTTTTCTACTGTTTACAGAGGTGACAAGATCTGGTTTTATTCTTTTCTGTAGTAGGTATTATAGATAACTGTATGATCATCTGGGGGAAAAAAAAAGAAAGAAACAAACCACCTGGCAAAACAAAGAAATGACTTATAGAGCAATCATTTTGGCTGTGTTTTTCTAGTCCATTACTTGATCATTGGAATGGGTTGATTAAATTAAAGTCGTTTTTGTCCTCCTTAGACATGTTGAGCAGCAGCAATTTGTGCCATGATAACTGAAGGATTGCTAAATGCTTGTCAATTTTCCATGGCCTAGGTTGGTTTTGTTCTGTCAGTGAGGAGAAGAACACAGATACCTGGTAACCAGTAAACTTTGTGATATCATCTATCTAAATACAGAGTTGTGATAAGGAAGATGTACTAGAGGTTGAGGAATTCCTTCTTGGAAACTCATGTATATACGATAAATGGAGCCAAACCAGTGTGTGACATTCTCACTGAAAATGGTTTCTACAAAGACACTGTTTGTTCTGCTGAAAATGACATTTCATATATTCATCTGCAGAAAAGTGTCTACTGAAACACAGATTTTTCTGTTTCCTCTAGAGGGCAATGTCATATAAATATTTTAAGCAATTTTTGGGTTGTGTCAACTGGGATTTTAACCAGCCTTATGCAAGAATTCATAGAGTGCAGTGGAAAGTGTTTCTTTACATGTCTTTTAGGATGTATATATATATATACCCAATATAATTACTAATATAATATAGTGGCAGAATTATAGTGGAGGTGTTTAAGGCCAGGCTGGATGAGGCTCTGGCCAGCCTGATCTAGGGTAGGGTGTCTCTGCAGAGGGGTAGAAACTCGATGATCCTTGTGGTCCCTTCCAACCCTGACTCATTCTATGATTCTATGAAATTCCTTTAAGGAGCACAGAAACGTGTTATGTATTTTGGGCAGATTGTCTATGCTGGAATGCAGAGGGAACTCTTCACGAAGACCTGATTTTTACTGGTGCAGCTTCAGGAACTTTTAGCGGCTACACCTTTTAACCTTTTAACAACTACACTTTTGTAAAGGATATTATAATCAAGTCCTCTGATAATGAAGTTACCACTTGTTGTAGTTCAGGTTGGTAGCTAGAACTTTGCTGAGGAGAATAAATCTAGATATCAAGGCAAGGGGTCCATAGGACTTCAGAAATAGAAGCAGTTTGTGTTGCTGCTCTTTTCTCTATGAATTTAGGTATTCCTAAATTCAATAACTGCATTGCTTATTTGATGGGTGTGACTAACAGCTCAAATTTCAGTGTAATTGGTCACATAGAATAGAATAGAATAGAATAGAATAGAATAGAATAGAATAGAATCAATCAGGTTGGAAGAGACCTCCAAGATCATCCAGTCCAACCTATCACCCAGCCCTATCCAGTCAACTAAACCATGGCACTAAACCATAAACATAAACAGCTGCTAAAACTAGTATGAATTGAAGTGGTACACTCTGGACTGTAATAATTTTAACTTGAGGGATATTTTCAGCCACCGTAGTGTTAAATAAGGCAACTATGGATAAAGGCTGTTTTCCTTAAAGCTTAGATGTATCATTTGAAGCATGTTTACATGGGCACAGAGTTATTTTTTTGTTGTTTCTATCATTTTCTTACTCCTCTCTCTCAAACCGACACTATCGAAAGGGAAATTTGCTTCTGACTTCCTAACATTAAAATGGCTTTAGGGAAATCCTTTTAGAATTAGACTCCTTTCCCTTCCTGGTGGCAACTAGTCCACTGGAGCATCACCACAATGGCCTTACTGGATTAACTTGCAAATCCCATATGCTTACTGAATTTGTGGGCTAACATTCTTTGTAAATACCACTTCCAAAAAAAAGAAATGGGCAATCTGCAGCTGATAAATTCTCTAAATGAGTAAACCTGTTTGTGTGCTTGTTGTGGAGGCAGGGAATTCATGTGGCCGAGTCAGGAATATATATAAAAACAGAGTTATTTTATTTTCCTGAAAACCTGCCCCCAAAACTATATACAGAAATTAATTTAGTTTTAATTAGCAGATTCAGTCAGATTGAGAAGATCTATAAGGATAGCATAGGTAGATTTGACTATTTTGGAAGTCAGAAGTTGGGAAAACGCTAAGCTATTACATATAGCGTCCCCCACTATTAATAAGGATGAGCCAAAGTTACTCACAGGTGAGTCAGGCTGGCTGAATTTGAAGGGTAGTTCAGATGCTTGTCCCCTAGCTCTCTGTCAGAGGCCATCTGAGGATCCTTAAGGCCTATTGAGCCTGCATAAAGAGTGTTTAAGGTGGAAGCTGTCCAAAGCAGAGGCAGCTCTGTCCCTCAGGAGCTTGTCCTTTGGAGCGCCAGGGGCTCCTTCTGCAGAAGCTATCCAGGTGAGGGAGAACTCTAAGGCGGGGACCCCAAGGCAGGAAGTCCCCAATATTTATACCCTTCCTAGACAAAGAGCCGAGTTACCACTGCCTAGGCTCAAAGACCACAGCCAATCCCCAGCTGATTCCAGCGCGGGCACTGCACAGGGCACCCCTCGTGCTGGAAGGGTCCCTTGCTCCCCCGCTTCATGCCTGCAGGGCAGGGGGGGAAACAGGTCTTTTCGCACCTTTTCCTCTCCCACTTGAACCACAGAGGGAGAGGAATTTTGAGGTATACAGGACTCCAGGACAGTGCTTTATCCCAAACAGGAAAAGCAATTAATTCAAGTTAAACCCTTACTCCCAAAACTGCTCTATTTGAAAACAACGGACTGTGAATAAAAAAGAGCAGTAGTCACACTGGTTTCAAAGCCAACAGGCATTAGGTAGCAAAGCAGTATTTGCCCTCTACTTTTGAGTAATGGGAGATCAAGAAAAATCTGAGGGCACAGCTCTTATGTAGCTTTTTCAAGTTTAATAGCTAAGAACTGCTTTTTTAATTGCTGCTGCTGGCAAGGCAGGACTTTCTCTTAAACCACGTCTTAACAGAAATAGGATGGTGCTTGTAAATTCAAAGTTACTGGGAAAATTTTTAGAGACACTAGCAGCAACTAAATGTTCTTAGCTTCATATCTCACTCTGCATGGATCTGATGAACCGCTTAGTGTTTGAACCACGTATTGATCTTTATCTTGTCCTAGGACTTGTATTTGGATCTTGCTGGTTCTAAAGTATCTGACAGTTTAATGCCTAATTGTGAGGGATTATTCTTTGTGTTTGGCTGGAAGGAGCTACATCTGGGTCTGTGGTTGTGTGTGTAAGGCTGATTCACCCTGAGCTGCGATCTCCATATGTGGGTAGCCCTGAGAGTGTTTCACTTGTATGGTTGCAGGTACTGAAAGAACCACCAAGGGTTCACAACTTTGCCTTCTGCTCTACAGCATGTCTGCCATTCTTGCTGGTGACTGGCCTGAAGCACAGCTTTTTCACACAGAAAATCAAAGATATGGCCCAAGTTCCCTGACAATACCATAGTGCTGTGAGCTTCTGTGGAATTGCTTCCTGTCTGCCTCCATGAAAATGCAGAAACTGCCTCCCAAATTTCCTCCCACCCCTGCGTATCTGACACAGCAATACACAAAATTATCTCCTCTCTGATTTGTTTTTCAATCTTTGACTACATTCAGAAAGTTAAGTGGTATGGACAGGAGAGCAGAAAATTCTTTGGTAAACTAGCCAATTTCATTAGGATGAACTATGTGGCTAAAATAAATCAGATTTCTATAATTCACCAGTTATGCTCTGGAAAAAGAAATAGTAGTTAAAAAAGTGTACAGATTCCAATTGTGTGAAATTCAAAGTCAATGAGAGTTTACTGCAGGGCTTTGCCTTTAAGCAGACTCTGTTTTAAGTAGTGTATGAAAAAGCCAGAATCTCTAATCTCTTCATTAGAATTATCTTATACCTTTGATGACCCATGAATCAAATTATAAACCATGGAAATGAGTTTAATTAGCAGCACTGATAAAAAAAAAGATGCAAGTTAGTAGAGTACTCGAACACAATGATCTCAAAGGTCTCTTCCCACCTTGACAATTCGGTATTTCTAAACATGTGTTTTGAGAGAGGTGGGTTTCAGAAGAGGTTGAAAACAAAAGGTAAGAGAGTACATAAAATTCAGGATGAAAGATGGACTTAGAAATTAACTAATTGTGGCTGGATGAATATTTTCAGATATGTCATTAAATTAGATACCATTATTTGTTAAAACAGTTCAGCCAGCTCTAATAACGAAGGAATGCAATCCTGAGTCCAGGTATCAGCTGGACCCATACTCTCTGAGGTTTTCCTAGCCTCAAGGATGTTCTCTAATGATAGTATTAATAGCATTAAATAATATGAGGAGGCGTAGCCTGAGATGTTGAGATGCTGGAACGTGTCCAGAGAAGGGCAACAGGGCTGGTGAGAGGTCTGGAACACAGCCCTGTGAGGAGAGGCTGAAGGAACTGGGGATGTTTAGCCTGGAGAAGAGGAGGCTCAGAGGTGACCTCATTGCTCTCTACAACTACCTGAAGGGAGGCTGTAGCCAGGTGGGGGTTGGTCTCTTCTCCCTGGCAACCAGCACAGAAGAAGGGGACAGAATCTCAAGTTGTGGCAGGGGAGGTCTAGGCTGGATGTTAGGAGGAAGTTCTTCACAGAGAGAGTGATTGGCATTGGAATGGGCTGCCCAGGGAGGTGGTGGAGTCGTCATCCCTGGAGGCATTGAAGAAAAGCCTGGATGAGGCACTTAGTGCCATGGTCTAGTTGACTGGATAGGGCTGGGTGCTAGGTTGGACTGGCTGATCTTGGAGGTCTCTTCTAACCTGGTGGATTCTGTGGTTCTGTGGTTGTGCATTTGGGACCTATTGGCCACGTACTCCATTTGTACTGCATTAGAGGAATCATGCATGACTTGGTGAAGCCAGGTCAAGATCTTCCTTACATTAAAAAATGTCTTATACCTTAGAATATACCAAATCATAAGCATAAACTCAGTGTAAAGAACTAGCTGAAATTCCTCATAAAGTTTCACCTTGCTCACATGTTAGTAAAATGATCTACTTGTCATTTGTGCTGCTTTCTGCAGTGAGGCCATGGTGGTTGCCTGCTTTACCTTCCATTTCTCTTCTGTGTGCTTGTAGTTGAAATAATTTTTGTGTAAGTTATGTTTGCATAAACTGTGCATGACTTAGAGCTGCATATCTAACTCCTGTCAGAGTTTTATGGCCTAATGGATAGCATGTGTGGACTTAAGAAGCTGTTGGGTCCTGCTCAAGCCTTTTCCCCACACTGTGAACAAGTCATGGCACCAATGACAGGAAGGTGATAACAGCAGCTCACTTTCTGCAGATGCCTGAGGTCTCCTGGGCAAAAACACATAATTAACTGCTGGATTTTTACTGTGGAAGATTTCTTTCCAGGTACATGCCTGTCTGTTGGAGGGTTATAAAGTCAGAGCAACTTCATAAGGGCTAAAATTCTTTGAAATACCTGTTTCTGTAGAAGTACATTTGACCAACACAAGTAAGCCTCAGCTTATGAGATACCTGCTTGGTTATGAATTTAGCCATTATCCAGTCTTCCCAAGCGTGTCCAGGAGGCATCACTGTAAACAAGTGAGACCTATTTACCTGTAGGGTTTTTGCTAGAATGATGACAGAATGAAAAAAAAACCTTAATTCTGTTTTTCTGAGGCCTTGGAGCCAAAACGCTTTCCTTTTCTACACCTCGTGCAGGCTTTGAGAAAAAGAAAACCACTAAAGTGTGGCCACTAGGAGGAGGGAGGTTATTCTTCCCCTGTACTCAGCACTGGTCAGGCCACACCTTGAGTACTGTGTCTAGTTCTGGGCTCCTCAGTTCAAGAGAGATGTTGAGGTGCTGGAAGGTGTCCAGAGAAGGGCAACAAAGCTGGTGAGGGGCCTGGAACACAAACCCTATGAGGAGAGGCTGAGGGAGCTGGGGTTGTTTAGCCTGGAGAAGAGGAGGCTCAGGGCAGACCTCATTGCTGTCTACAACTACCTGAAGGGAGGCTGTAGCCAGGTGGGGGTTGGTCTCTTCTGCCAGGCAACCAGCAACAGAACAAGGGGACACAGCCTCAAGTTGTGCTGGGGGAAGTATAGGCTGGATGTTAGGAGGAAGTTGTTGGCAGAGAGAGTGATTGGCATTGGAATGGGCTGCCCAGGGAGGTGGTGGAGTCACCATCCCTGGGGGTGTTCAGGAAAAGCCTGGATGAGGCACTTAGTGCCATGGTGTAGTTGACTGGATAGGGCTGGGTGCTAGGTTGGACTGGATGATCTTGGAGGTCTCTTCCAACCTGGTTGATTCTATTCAGTTCTATTCAAAAACCCAAACAAACCCCAAAGGCCAAACCAAATCAAAAAACAATAAAAAAACAACTCAAACCCGACCAACCAAACAAAAACACCACTTTTTTTTTTTTTTCCTTTTTTCTTTTTTTCCTGTTGTGGTGCTCCAGGCACCAGCTGAAAAATGATTTCTAGATGCAGTATTTGAGGTTGGTGGTGAAGTGAGAAGGCCCAGCTCTAAGCCTGATGGAGGTGCCAGTTTTCTGGTTGGAGTAACCACTCCAGTTTATAAAGCTTAGCATATTATAAGTTCACTGGGTTATCTTTCAGAGCTGAAAAGTCTAGTGAGGCCGCTCTGGATGTCAAATGTGTGCTTATTGAGGAAAAAGGAACCAGTTTGGGGCTTTGCGGGGAAAATGTAATTAAGTAGTTTCCTCTTCAATGTCGTTCTTCTTTGGTGACTACTCACTTGCAAGTATAAACAGGTTCCTTGGGAAACAGCTGAGTTGAAGAGAAGCCAGTGTCAGTGTCAAGCTAATCATGTGAGCAAAAGAAAAATAAGGTTCAGTGTAACCATACAATTAATCTCATGGCTGTATGGCTACAAACTAGGAGCAATCTGGTAGTGTTGGGAGCATCCTCCTACCCTAGCCCCTGGACATAACCCTCTCTCATGCTCACTTGACAAATGTCCCTCTTGTTCTATGCTCCCCAGTTTGGCAGTCAGGGAGTCCATGGAAGATGCGCTGGGGCAGTGCAGGAGTTTCAGGTGTGGACACAGGGAGGAGGTTTGTGCTGCTGTTCATGTTGTCCAGGGGCTTCTCTTTCTTGGGCTCCCCAGACTTCTCTTCAGGGGACTAAATTTATGCTTGAAATAAAACAAAATCAACCCCAGGTCTCTCAGTCTTTCTTTACGGAAGAGATGTTCGAGTTCTACAATCATCCTTGTAGCTCTCCATTGGACTCTCCTCAGCAGATCACTGTTTCTCTTAAACTGGGGAGCCCCAAACTAGACACAGTATTCCAGGTGTAGTCTCACTAGGGCAAAGCAGAGAAGGAGAATAACATCCCTAGGCCTGCTAGACACACTTTTCTTAATGCATCCCAGGGTACCACTGTCCCTCTTGGCCACAAGAGCACATTGCTGTCTCATGGATAACTTGCTGTCCACTAGACTCCAAGGTCTTGCTCCATGGAGCTGCTTTCCAGTACGACAACCCCTAGTCCANCAGTCTTTCTTTACGGAAGAGATGTTCGAGTTCTACAATCATCCTTGTAGCTCTCCATTGGACTCTCCTCAGCAGATCACTGTTTCTCTTAAACTGGGGAGCCCCAAACTAGACACAGTATTCCAGGTGTAGTCTCACTAGGGCAAAGCAGAGAAGGAGAATAACATCCCTAGGCCTGCTAGACACACTTTTCTTAATGCATCCCAGGGTACCACTGTCCCTCTTGGCCACAAGAGCACATTGCTGTCTCATGGATAACTTGCTGTCCACTAGACTCCAAGGTCTTGCTCCATGGAGCTGCTTTCCAGTACGACAACCCCTAGTCCATATTGGTGCCTACTGTTATTCCTCCCCAGATGCAGGACTCTGAATTTGTCCTTGTTGAACTTCATGAGGTTTGCCTTTGCCCAGCTCTCAGCCTGTTCAGATCTCACTGGATGGCAGCAGATCCTTGCAGTGTGTCACCACCCCCAAGCCCCCTTCACTCCCTGTCCATTTTTGTATCATCAGCAAACTTGCTGAGGGTACTCTCAATCCCCTCATCCCACTCAATTAACCAAAGAGGTGACTCTTGGTATATGACTATCTAAGACCTGGAGGATGTGTTCTACAATATGGTCAGCTTCCACAGACTGTTCAAAAAGGAAACACCACAGCTCCAAAAAAACTAACATGAAGCTCAGGATAAGTAATAAATCTCTAATCCACAGATGCAGGGATATCCTAGTGAAAAATCCAAAATGGATCAGAAATCCAAGACAGATCCTGCCCATGTAGTCCATAAACATGATGTCTGAGACCTAAAATGAGTACCAGATGGTACTGATAGGTGGTGGTGCCTACAACGAAGACATGCTGAACCCATCCAGCCCAAGCAAAACACCTTGTAGATTAAATTTGTATTAGCTGGAGCCTGTAGATTGCTTTAGGAAGAAAAATTGAGCCTGGGTGTTAAGATGATGTGGATCAAAAAAATCCACATTAGGCTTCCTTCTGAAAGAGCGCTGAGCACATTTTGGCAGTGGTTTTTGTAATGGTTTTAGAAAGAAAGTATTTGGAAACAGATGCAGTATGTTTCTTTATATTAAATCCAGGCTGTGGAATAAAACTATGCTTTCTGACTGCACAGAATGGTCAGAAGACTCCTGGATCAAAATCCTTCCTAGATCTCATGCATGTTTTAAGGAAGGCTCTTGAAACATTAATAAGTGGCGAGCGGATGGCATGTTCTGACACATGCTGGGAAGTACGCACAGATGAAATGCAGGATGGATGGTGATGTTTAGAAAGCAAACAAGATCTGGGTTTCCACTTTGAATATCATAAGGTACAGACCACTGCTTTAATGGAGGCTATTCTAGCATAAAATGAAATACACATCTGAAACAATCTCTGCAGTCCTGGTTTAGGACACTGGGGAGAGTAATATAAGATGACTTCCAGGGTGGAGCACAGGTTGCTGGAGGGGCAGCCTCTGGTGTAACCTACATTATTTTTGTAGTTAAAGGGAAGGGGAAAGTGTTTGACAGGATATCCTATTAAGCAGGTACATATGGGCAGTGCCTTTGCCAGAGGGCATTAACCCCTGAGCAGCGAGCTTGTGTAGCCCTCCATGCCACACTAGTCCCATTAGCTAGTGTGCTCGTAGTGCAAGTAGTGCCTGAGCATGCTGTAAGTTGTTTGCAGAGGAGTAAAATGTTCTGTCCTCTTGGATGTTCTGAATGTGCACCATGCCAGGGCTTTCATTGCTTCTGATGAAGGTGTATTTAAGCAGCATTGTGCTCCTGCTTCATCAGCAGAGGGTCTGGCCTTGTTCTCCTGTCCCATGGTCATGGAATCATAGAATGGTTTAGGTTGGAAAAGACCGCAAAGATCATCTAGTTCCAACTCCCAACCATAGGCAGGGACACCTCTCACTAGCACAGGTCACTCAAGGCCTCATCCAATCTGGCCTTGAACACCTGCAAAGAGAGAGCATCCACAGCTTCCCTGGGCAACCTGTTCCAGTGTCTCACCAACCTCACTGAAAAGAACTTGTTCCTAACATCTCCCCTCTTCCAGTTTAAACCCATTACCCCTTGTCCTGTCATCATGCAGTTGAGGTGGGGGGCTGTGGCTGTGAAATGGCGCCAGCCTTTCTCCTCTGGCCCTTCTCTCCTTTATGTCCTTCTCATGCTCTTTTTCAGAATGTGTGGTCTTGTCTCATTTTGTGTCACAGCTAAATCGCTTCCAGTAGAGCAAGTGGAGGAAAGTAAGGGGAGCACTTGGAGTCACCACCCTGGATGAGATTGCCAGTGGCATCCTGATGAGGTAGATGACCTCCTGGCAGACCTGAAAATCCCAATCTGAGAGATAGGCAGTAGTGGATGTGCAGTGCCCTCCCAGCCTGCAGCAGTGCCTTGCTGCCTCCAGCTAGCAACTAGTCAGTGTGAAGTACATTTTCCCCTTATTTGTTGACCTTTCAGACTTCTAATGAGATGTACATCAAGTACTGTGTGTACAAAGTCTTGCTGCTGGACGGTTCAGATTGCTGTTATCATGCAGAGAAAACAAAACCCATCAATAGCTGCTCTCCCCTAGGCTGCTGAGCACCCTGTGCAACATTTTACACTCAGCAGAGCCTAGCCAAGTTAAAAATAGTTCTTGTTGTCGAAATACCTCTTGGTAGTGAAAAATGTCCTTAGGATATTTTGTTAAAAGGTAACCTTTGGACCAAACAGAGTAAGGAAAAATCAGAACAGAGTCTTCAGCACTATAAAAAAAAGTTCGTCTTAATTGTGCAATACAGGAGAAAGGTTAAGTGCACAGAAAACTGGCATCATCTCAGGGATAGAAGGAATGGAATTTAAATAGAGATCTAAGGGTGAGTACATAATGTAAGATATTATATCTTTGTGAAGTATTTTTCCCTTGGTGCCTGAAAGATTATCTGAGAGAAAATGTCTAGCTTATGTAGTGGATGGAGGTCTTGCTGGGAGTCTGAATTCAAGGCAGGGTAAAACCTAGCCTTCTACTTTTTTTTGTTTGCTTGTCTTTGAAGGGTAATGGAAACTCTCAATTTGGCCACCAAGTTATAATTTCTGAAAGCAAGCTTAGATAGGTGTTTCTGCCCTGGGTGGAGGGGGGAGGAATGTTAACGATAACAGATTGATTTGAGTAAATATATGTTCCTGTGTAAAATCTCAAACCTGGGCCATACACGGTAAAGAAGTAATTGTACTAAGTCAACAGAAATTAAAATTAAACAGAGGACATTACCAAGACAAAAGTAAACAGCAAATAAGGATTGAGAGTTGAAAGATGGCTTCATTTTTTTTTTCCATTTTAATAACTGTAGCTGGTGTTAAATGTAGCAGATAAGACAAATTACTTTAAGACTGTGTGAATTCGAGGTTATTATTCTTGTTTTATTTTAGCAGTACTAATAGATTTCCATTTATCTGTTTTCTGCTTTCCAGTCTTGAGTTACTGCTTTGCATCTTGAAGTTAGATACAGTATATTTAATGCCATGCAAATCCTCACTGTTGGGCACTAACTGATACTTTATTATTCCGGCAGTGCATACTTAGTGAATAGGAGAACTGCAGGGTGAGAAGGATTTATGCCCTACAGATTTGTAGTAAATACTTAATAAATTCTATGATCACATCAAATAAGTTAAATAAGAAGTGAGGTCAGAGCTACAAAATGTAGACACATCGCATCACTGTTTGGAGTCCTGTGGAATAGTCTCCCAAAATTATTTTTGTTTGTTTGTTTTTTTAATGCATATATTAGATTTTAAATATAATCAGCTTCTAAAAACTGTAAATGCATAAATTATAATATGGCTGCTTACAAAGCAGAAATGTTTCACAAACAGCCCACAAAGCTCAACCTCTGGCGACAGGGGTACATATGGAAGATACATTCCAGAAGAGGGCTTGTGGCAAGCAGTGGAAGAGAGTTAACAATAGAGTCAGTCTTGTCTCTCCCCTGGCAAGGAAACCCTCAAGCAAGCAAGCAAACAAACAAACAAAAAAAAACCCCAAAAAACCCCAAACCAGGCCACTGGAGATACTTTATTTTTAATTCTGTTTCAATGACTACTGAGCTTTCATATTTCAAACATCAGTTAGCCTTAACAGAGGAAGTTAGAGCATAAGCTGCTTGGGACAAAGACCCCCATATCCTTATTTTCCATATAAATTACTGAAAGTATTTTGAGTGTTACAAAAAATAATCACTATGGATAAATGGAGTAATACAATTGAGAGGCAGACTTTCCCCACCGATCTCAATACTGCTTATGATTTGTTTTTCATATTCTACCCAAGAAACTTGGCCTTCTATAATAGGAGAAAAGATTTCTGACTATAGCCCATGTAAGTAAGAAGCACAGGTGAAGAGTTTGCTTATTCTCAGGGACAAGACACCAGAACTCTTGAGAGTCTTGTCTGCCTGAAATTTGCACATAAAACCCCACTAAAGATTAAGGTCTGCAATGTTTTCCAACAAGCCTGGAGCCATTTGGAATGTTTTTTTGGTCTTGGGCACATTTCTGTATGCCCCATGAACTTGCAGTGGGTTTGCAGCCAGCACGAAAGGATGAGGGAGTTAACTCCTAGCTGATCTGGGTGGCTCTGGGGTATGCTGGCTGTTGGCTGTGGTATTCAACTTTCCAGGGCTCATTGTAATCGTTGTATGTTGGAATTACTAAACTTGCTTCCTTGCTTCTTCTTCTTTTGTGAAGCAAGCAAGCAAACAAATCAACACCAAAAAAGCCCAAAAAAAAACATTTAGTTCTGGTGTGCAGAAGAAATGGTAAGGGAAAAGTTTTCCCTTCAGCGTTCATCTCATAGTGTAATAGTATCTGATGCAGAAATGGGGCTATCAGGAGGTGGTATTTGCAGAAGCTTAGGGAACCTCATGGTCTAAGTGCAAACTGTAGAGAGATCCACTTGGAGGTCAGGAAGGGATTTTTGTATTTACACTGGCATGGCTGGGAGCAGAACATGGCCTTTGCAGTCTCTGGCTCTGCCTTGGCGTGCAGAACTCCTGTGCAGTGTTAACCCTCTTTTGTGTAATTTTTGTGGTATCTGGCTATGTTCTGAAATTTGCTGTTTTCTTTCAGGGAAAAAAAAAATGGAACATCATACTGTTTTTCTGGGTTATGTGCAGTCTTGGATGCCTATTGTGTTTTCAAAGGAATTTCACTTAAATCTGTATATTCATTTTGCTGCCCATCAGATCCACTGAAGTCTGGGATCTTGGAAACATGTACCATGTAATTGACTCTACCTCTGTTTGTTTTGTGTTCAGGGAATCAGACATCTGGTGCCCAGGACACAGGACTGTTGGGAGAATGTAAATCATAGAATCATAAGATCAGTCAGGGTTAGAAGGGACCACAAGGATCATCTAGTTCCAATGCCCCTGCCACAGGGAGGGACACCCTACCCTAGATCAGGCTGCCCACAGCCTCATCCAGCCTGGCCTTAAACATCTCCAGGGATGGGGCCTCAACCACCTCCCTGGGCAACCCATTCCAGGCTCTCACCACTCGCATGGTGAAGAACTTCCTCCTCAAGTCCAGTCTGAATCTCCCCACCTCCAGCTTTGATGCATTCCCCCCAGTCCTGTCACTCCCTGATAGCCTAAAAAGTCTCTCCTTAGCTTTTTTGTAGCCCACCTTCAGACACTGAAAGGCCACAAGAAGGTCACCTGGGAGCTTCCTTTTCTCCAGGCTGAACAGNAAATGCCTCCAGGGAGGAAGCATCCACAGCCTCCCTGGGCAACTCATTCCAGTGTCTTACCACCCTCACTGGGAAGAACTTCCTCCTAACATCTAGTCTAAATCTACCCTCTTCCAGTTTAAACCCATTACCCTTTTCCTGTCATTACAAGACCTTGTAAATAGTCCCTCACCTCCCTCGACCTGCTGGCCACACTTCTCCTGATGCAGCCCAGGATCTGGTTGGCCCTTCAGGCTGCAAACGCACACTGCTGGCTCATGTTGAGCTTCTTGTCCAACAGCACCCCCAAGTCCCTCTCCTCAGGGCTGCCCTCCAGCCAGTCACTGCCCAGCCTGGATTTGTGCTTAGGATTGCCTCGACCCAGATACAGGACCTTGCACTTGTTCTTGTTGAAGCTCATGAAGTTGGCTTGTGCCCTCATCTCCAGCCTTTCCAGGTTCTTCTGGATGGCACCCCTTCCCTCTAGCATGTCTGCTGCACCACACAGCTTGGTGTTGTCAGCAAGCTTGCTATGTCTATGTCTTTTGTGAAAAACAAATGTTTCTGGTGCTTCCAGCTTTGGAATGTAATGGTTGGAATAAGGCTTAAAAGCAGTGCAGTTCTAGGTACTTGGAAACAGACGTAGGACTTGTGAACTCTCCTCCTCTGCTTCCTCAAAGTGTTCACTTCTAATCCTAACACGTTACTGAAACTGAGTTCAGTGACATTCAGTTTGTCTAAGTGTGGCTCTGAGGTGATTTGTATTTGTTGCTCTTTTTCTGAGTGTGAATCAAGAATTTATGTGTGCAAAGATGATGACAAGTTAAAATAAAAAACAAAACAGCAGTCTCCAAAATGCCATGTAGCATTTTCCCTGTGCAGTGGCATGAGATGCAACTGCAACTTTATTTATCGACTGCTGTGCAAAATTGTTTCATCAGACCACAGTGCCTCCATCCTTAATTTTCTCTGTCCTTCATTTTGTACTCCTGAAAATCAAGCTAGAAAGGAATTTAATGTCTGACTCTGTGGGGCAGTAGAGGATGGTCTGTTCTAAGAAATTCTTGTTGCTTGCATATGTATGAAGCCAATTTTCCTTTGATAGAGTTGTTCTACATATTTATAAATCTGTGCTTTATCTGTAAAAAAAAAAAATCATATGACTCAAGTCTTGTTTTGGCTTATAGTAACAGATTACTCTGAAGTGCACATCTGCATGTGTGTGCATAAAATATCTAAATGCTATCAATATTCTAAAATATAAGAGCTGAGAAGATTCCCCAAAATGTCAGTGGGTTGTTAGCTCCTAAACAGACCTAGAGAAGCTCTGTGCAGCTGTCACCAAGCTGGAAAGTGCCCAACAGTTTTGGACCTTCCTGATACCCAAGAGCCTGCATCTGTACTCTTGTCCAGAGCACTTGGCCCTTGCCTGAACCTAAGCATCTCATTTGCCTCCTTGTCCCGTGGAGACCCTCCATGCCATTTCCCTCCCTGCTGTGCCTCCTCATGCCAGCCTGGGGGGAGAAACCACCTTCTCACATTCTCTGTCTGCTTCTGCCTAAATTTTACCAGGCATGACTTACAATTTTCCTTTGCATTTGAATAAGAAGTTAAGTCATATTTTGTGGCACATAGGATAAACATTACACGGAGCTTTCTGAACTTCCAGTATCACAGAAGACTGGCAGGATAACCCCTGCGGTCTATCTCCCCCCCCCCCTCCCGCGGGTTTATGACTGTAGAGTAGTTAGGGAAACAAAAGGAGGCATCTCAGTGTGTGATTCCTGCTCCAAAACTCTTTTGTATTATTATAATAAACAGGTTATGGGCATAACATAAGCAATTTTTAGAGCAGAGACTCAGGGCAACCTCTCCTCCCAGATGAGTGTCCTGAATTTTGGATTGTGTATTGCACAGACGAATACCATAAAAAGAGGTGCCAGGGCTTTAGGCAGGAGTCATCTGGAGGCTACTCATTTTTCTAGACAAGTAATATCGGTGGACATTTATCTCCTCTTGAACAGAGGCTGCTAAACTTGCTGTCTATATCCTGGATGAACTCTCCAGTCCCAGTACAGAGGATGGATGTACCCATCACACACTCCTCTCACTGTGCTCAAAATCTGATCTCCACTTTTTAAAATGAAGGAGCTTGTGAGTTTTTTTTCTCAGGAGATGTCAGGCCATGAATCACTGTTGGAAGGGAGGTATTTCCTGGTTAGCAGCATTGAGCCCCAGAAAGAGGCACATCCCAAGGTTTGAAAGCCTTCTCTTGGGTATGTTAACTATTGGTGTGTTCAGTTTTGGCACCTAATTAACTACCTGTGCTGCCTGGAAGCTAAGGCACTGACACTAGGCTATGCATTTTGCTCCAAGGAACAAAGCTGAATCTTTTCTGTCTCCTCTGAACTCCTGTTTCCCTCTAAGCTCCTGGAAGGTTGAAACTCATGCTGGAAATCCTGAAAAACAGGAGGGACTGTTCTTTGCGTGTAGGGTAGCCAGATCTCCCGCGAGCAAAGTTAAGCTGTTAAAAGCTAGCTTGAACACAGCATGGGACTTAGTGGAAGAGTTTCATCCTTGTCTGTCTTGATTAAGGCCTGATCTGTTCACTTCTTGGGCAACTATAATTTTGAATTTATTTCTTTTTAGTGCAGTTACAGCAGTGGATTGCTTCTGGTATATAAGGTCAGAACTTCTGTCATCAAAATTCGACTGTGACCATAGTTGTGTAGTTGAGTATTCAGAAGTGAAAAAAGCAATACTGTGTATAACCTGACTGCTGTTAGGCCTGCCGGGAACTGTCTGCCATGCACCTGAAAAATGGCCCACAGATGTTGAATGACAGCCTGTGATAAAGACATTTGGCTTTGGTGCATCAGACCACACTTCAGGGAAGAAAAGAACCCCTGGTCCTTGTGTGGAGGCAGCCGTGGGGATTTTCATTTGGATGCCTCGAGTGGATACATTTTCAAAGCAGGAAAAGTATGCAGGATGCCTTTCAACAGGAGCGTGGTTTGCATGGAGCAAGCGTGCAGAAGGGAAAAACATCGAGTGCCCCTGGAAAGCGACCTGCTGAGGTCCCCTAAGGCAGCGCCGGGCTGCCCTGTTCCCCCTCCTCCCCCCGCTATACCCCGAGGCTTGTACGTGAGATCTTCGGGGAGAGGGTGGGAGGTAGAGGCGAGGGGCCGGGGCCGGCAATAGAAATTGAGTCGAGGGGGCGGGGACGACACTCCGGTGCTGTCCTCCGCAGCCTCTGCCCTCGCCAGTGCTCAGCATTCCCGCCTGCACTGCGCGGCGGGGCGGCCGGGGCGCGGAGCGGGGCGGGGCGGCGGCGCGGGGCCGTGCGTGGCAGCCTGCAGCCGCGCCCCGCGCTCGGGAGGCGGCGGCGCCGCTGCCGAAGGTGCCTTCTCGCCGGCGGCGGCGGCGGCGGCGGCAGCAGCAGCAGCAGGAGCGGCAGCAGGAGCAGCAGCAGCAGGAACAGCCGCCGAGCAGCGGCTCCGCGGCTGAGTGCCGGCAGGTGATTAAGCGCATGAGCGAGGGGCTGCCGGCGGGGATTAGCTGCGGCCACCGGCTGCTGCGAGGAGGCTGCGCTGAGCCGAGCCCGGCGCGGGAACAGGAGGGGCAGAGAGGTGCGCGGGGTGCGGAAGCCGCAGTCACAAGTTGTGCTGGCGGCTGGAGCGGGGGCGGGTGCACGGCTGCCAGGCGGCTGTGAGGGGGTCCGGGCGGACGGCGGGTGCTTGGGGTGCCCCGCGGGATCCGCCGCGGCCCCGGAGCCGCAGCGCAGGCGCTGGGCGGCTGCCGAATCGGGGGCTGCGGGAGGCTAGAGGTGCGGGAAGCCCTCCAGACCCGAGCTGGGGGGCTGCTGACTCGGAGCTGGGCAGAAACTTTAGTTCTGGTCTGGCATGAGGGGGCGCTTCCCCGTGGGGAGAGCGCTCTGTCCAAACCCATCGCGCGGTTTGCCTATAGAAAATCTCAGCGACTCAAGTCACAAAATGCTTTCCTGTAGGACATATGAATAACAGATTCTTAAAATGAAAGCACTGCTGAAGACCTTGCAGAGGAGCTTCGCTTGGCAAGCTTGTATCCAGAAGGCTTTTAATAAAAAAATATATTGTCCTCCAACTGGATGCAAAAAATAGACCTGAGTTATCACTTCCTAAATATGATTCCTGGCTTTCAGTTAGGATAGCTTTTGGTCTCATTCAAGTGCCACAGCCATGATGTTCTCTAAATATCTCCTAATCCTCAGGCAAACAGAAGTCTGTCGTGGTTTAGTAGGTTTTGTACATGTAGGGTATAGGCGTAGTTAATTCTTACTTCTTCTTTACTTTACATTGATACAGATTCAATGCTTCTGCTCAGCCCAGTGTTTTGGCAGGGTCTTCTTATGCAGCGGAACTAGAGGGACCTCCTAAATAAAGCTAACGAGTAAAATATGCTTTGAAATGGAGTGCAGACGGGAAGCATCTTAAGTATTGTGTTGCACAACAGCTCACATTCTGTGTGTGCCATTCAGCTCACAAGACTCAGGATTTTGTGAATTCATGCACAATCTAAACTGGACCCTGTGCTGTTTGGAAATAACTATCTAGAACAGCAGCAGCTCTCATGAGACAAGTTAATTCCGCTGTCTCCCAGCAGTACTTTTGATGCCTGACACCTCTGGTCAGGTTATTGGTTAGAACCATGGCTATGTCCTAAGTTTTTAATTCCAAAATATTCTCAGATTACTGAACTAAGAAGAGTTAGTGGTGTTAGTGGTGTTCCCTGGCTCATGTATTTCCCCGGCTTTTCTAGAGGTGTTTTGGGAGTTAGGCTTTCGTCTATTGCATTCTAAATCATTATCGTGTGTGGCCAGCCTTTACAGTAAAAACTGGGAGACCTTACCTAGTTTCTTCACCTACCCCTCCCAACCTTCGCACCCTGTCTTCACTGTAGGGAGCGCCTCTTTGGCTCCATCTCCTGGCTCTAAAAGAGAATCCCCCTTCGCAGATGGTAGGGAGGGCTGGGAAGCCTCCCGGTGGTATTAGTAAAAGGTGGGTGAGAAAGATGATGAAGGTTTCTTATTGGCCTTGAACTGTAATCTTGAGACCTCTTACAGCAGGATACCTTCACTTTCCGGCTGGAGTGAGCATTAGATTCTTTTTTTCTGGTGGGAAGAGAGTATATTTCGCATGTTACTTCTTTAGTTTTTCTTACATTTTGGCAAGACTTTTGATATGGTGACTAAATATTATCACAGTATTAAAAAAAAAATCGTAATTCAGCCTTTCATTCCTTGCATGGATCTGCTGTAAGGGTTAGTCATCTCAAATGGTGTATCTCTGTGTGCGCTGTTGCGGTGGAAGTTTGTTAACAGCATATCCTTTATGTCATGATTTTTCTTTGTGGTCAGGGAAGTGTGGCACCCACAATTACTAAGCCACTTAAAATAGAAAACCTGTGGCAGTATGGAGGGATCCTGCTGTGATTTAGCAGGTGTATGACTGCATGGACTTTGAGTGTGAGCAGAAGGAATCCTATGCTGCAGACTAATTGATGGGATTCTTCCTTTGTGAAGTATCTTCTGTATGCCCTGGTTTTAGCGAAGAACAACTTTTCTCAAGTGCAGAAGACAGGAGGAAAAGAGTCTTAACTGGACTGTAGAGGCAGGGTACCTACCCAGCATACCCTAAAGTGAAAGAAGAAGGTGACAGGCTTTGTTCTGACACTGATCATCAGGCCTGGAGATGCTGTTTGAGGGAGCAGAGCAATAAGCTGTAACTTTCTGAAACTGGCAGGTATGTGAAATTTCCAAGACTTTTTTTTAGTTTCTATGTAAGTGTATTGTTTAGTACACCAGATGCCAAACAGGCCTATGTACGTCAGTGCCATTTAATGCTTCATTAAGTGTGATAAATTATGTGATCTTAGGGTAAGGACTGACAAAAGCAGCATGGTGTCATGTCAGTCCTATCTGTTTTCATTTATTTGTCATTCGCACTCAAAGCAGAGATAGCCCTCCCTATGGACACTGTTTTCACCTGCGTTACTGTAGTGTCCCTTCTTTGCATGTAAAGATATTCCTCCTTGCACACGCAGTCTGGCATCAGGGGAGCTGTGGGAAGAAGGATAGCCTCAGGAGGGATATGAGGGCCCACCGCTTCTCGGTGATCATCCCAAACCTCTCCCTTGAGGCTGAACGTTGGTGAGCCCACAGAGACCACAGTAGAGGGGGGGGAAAGATACTTCTTAGCACATTTGCTCTGCTTACCTTCTGAAGTTAATGCCTAGCTTTTTACTTGCTACAACTATAGAGTCACCACCACCAGCTCTCCAAGGCTGAGCTGAGTTATTTTCTGACTTAGGTATCACCAAGAGACTTATCAGCTACATTCTAGCTACAAAACTTGTATGTGTGGTGCATGTCTTATTCAGATGTTATTTCCTTAATCAAATTGTTTATTTGGTTTAAAGAGTTGTTGGCTGGTTTGGGTGTTTTTCCCTGTCCCCCTCTAGCTGTAGGGTAGAGCAATCAAGTGTGTTCTCTCTATCTTGTTTTTTTAAGTTAATTAAAGGTACAGTCCATAGTCCTGGTAGAGATGCAATTGCAGAGAACTTGAGGTGGTAGCCTGTTTGATATGTGTGAGTAGAAATGCATGCTTTTGCGGGTGCTGTGTGTTTCTGATGGAGAGGAATGCTTCAGAGGATTTGGTTGGGATGCTGCCTACAGTCAGCCTTGTGAAAATGCTGGCTGCCAGAGCTCTTATGAAGACTGAGCTAGCTGAGTATGTCCCAACAAACGCATGCATGTGTGCAGTCATTCATCATAGACTGAAACATGTGTCTTGAGTCCTGTCACTTGTGTTCTTTGCCGTCCCTCCTCCTTCTCCAGACCTTTCCCTGTGGTAGCTGTTACTTGGGCAGAGAGGGTCAATTCACCGTGAAGCTGGTGCTGCCTGTGAGGGTGTGTCCAATCTATGGAGCAGGACTCAGTATCTCTGTTCTACCTGAGAGACAGGAAGCATTTTGCTTGTTGTAGGAATGCCATTAGTTCTGGAGTAAATGCATTTCCTGTTTTGCTAGGCTAAAGACTGTAACAGCCTGAGATTGCTAATGAGAAGTAGTAAGTTCAGTTAAAATACACAGTGGAATTCCATTATTGTAGCCCAAAATGTAGTAAATGAACAAGAGCTTAACCCAGGATTCAGGGGAAAACCCAGGAAAGCTTTACACAGGGATTTAGGACTCATTCACTTCTGCAGAATGCTCCTTAAATGCTGATAGTGTTCAGTGATTGAAGTCACTTGTTACTTGAGCCAAAAGCATCAATGTCCTGATCCATTTTTCTAGAGCTGTAAAGAACTGTGATGTGTTGAAACATTTTGGCTTCAGGGTCATCTGGATTAGCCTTGATTACTCTGGCGTTCCAGAGGTCCATCTCCATCTCTTCTCACTGTAGAATGGTAGTTGTAGCACTTTGATTGTCTCAGTGCAGAAGCAGCTTAGGTCAGGTAGGTCCCTAGAGCATTAAGAGAACATGGTTCTGCTGCTTCTTGACCTGCAAAGGATGCAGCATGCCTGTGCTAGCTCAGCCTTGTGGTGGAATGAGCTGACCCGGTTGTGCTGACTTTGGGGTATGTCATACTCATGTTTTAATAGTTTATAGACAACTCTCCTCCTGACAGTGGGTGATGGAGTAATTATAATTTTATGTAAATCTAACAAAAATCTGAAACATGAGTTGAATAATGCAAGAAGAGGTCTGTTTGCATAGCTGCCAGCATTGCTTTCTGGAGATTTAGGTTCACATTGGCATAGTTCACTAGATTTGCCCCACAGCATCTCAAACGCTTACTGTGCTCCTGGCTCCAGATGAATTATGCTGGAGTGGAAGATTCGCAGTAACTTACAAAATACTACCTTTTGTCTCAAGAAACTGTGACACAGCTTCCAAATACTACTGTATGTACAAAATTGACAGGGAATGTGTCTGAAAATCCCTGCAGCTGCTGGTGAGCTGGGAGGGCAGCAGGGCAGTGTCAATGTTGCTGACACAGGAGCTGAATAAAGGACCAAGAATCTCACCCTAGTGAACAGGAAGGAAACGCATTTTCAAGTTCTTGGTGATAATCCAGGATGGTCAGGAATTTCTTGGTAGAGTCAAACTTCTGTGCTGCTTGTTCACTGATGATCATGCAGTTTGAGGAGGGAGCAGTGATATCAGGCAAAAGATCTTTGTCCTATGCCGTTGAACTCTGACCTTCCTCTTTTGGGGACAGGATGTTTTGCGATTTGGGCCGATGCAGTTATGGGGTTTCTGTGCACTTCTAGGTCAAAGCTGAAAGAGTAGAGAGGAGGATGCAGCAACCAAAGCAAAAAAAAACATTGTAGAGAACATTAAACACACTGACATGTAGGAAACACCTTTTGAAAGAGCTGTTTAAAATAGGAGTAGCGTGAGATGTTGTCGTGGAGGGCCCATAGGCCTGAAAAATAGGCTTATTCTATGCCTTACTTTGCTTTGCCTGCCCAGGCATGTTCCTCCCCAAACCAGGGGTAAACAAGCCCAAAACGGCTAAACACATTAAAAGGCACAAAAGGTACAAAAGGCCAAGGTGCCATGGTGTCTGCCTGGCCCCAGCCCTGCTAAGGCCTGTGTAGTAAACAAGTTACATAAACAGCTTGTAAACAGGTTGCATAAGCCCACACTGAGCGTGTGGCCCAGCCTATGCTCTCTCCATGTATGGAGGTATAAGGCATAGTGAATTCTCCTGTTTTGGTGATGTTTGGCTGTCTGCCAAACCGATTGGTCAACAGTGGCCAAATGGGGCAATTGATCTCGGCCCCATAGTTAATAAATGAGAGCGCACACGTGTGCCAGTGCTTCTCTCCAGCTCTCCAGAGCTCACTTCTCTCCAGCTCTCCAGAGCTCGCTTCTCTCCTCTCTCACACTCACGCTAAGGTCCAGCCCTCGGGTCCTCTTGCTCATGATCGCTTATACTTATACTTGGGCACAACCTTGATATTATTTTGTGTCACCGGCCTATTTGCTCATGCTGTTATGGAGATAGAATCTCCCAGCCAGCCAGCCGTGGTGAGCTGATCAGGACATTCGATCCTGCATTGTCTATATATTTGAGGAGCACAGACTCCAGCTAGCCGTGTATGCCCATTGCTTCAGCCTGGTAAGAGCCAAAGCTGCCAAGCCACCAGGAGCAGACCAGAGACGCGATCGACCTGACAGCCAGGGTGAGAACCGTGCTGCACAGCACCCATTCTCCAGTAACAGAGGTCCTGCCACCGGTCCCGCAGCAGTTCCCGGACCAAGCTTCCAGGAGGAACCAGGAGACAAGGCAGAAGGTATCCTCGCCAGGAGAAGGAGGTAGAGACTGTATTGATTTCCCCCAGATAGCTGGGAAGCCTACATCCTTTCCCCCAGAAGCTGGGAGAATCATTAATATCCCCTAGAAATGGGAAGATTCCTATTTCCCCTCAAACTGGGAAGATTTCCAGCCTCACAGGTCCACGGGCAGAGCCCCCAGAGGTTTGGACCCTAGATAAATAGGCAGTTGATACAATCCCGGAGGGTGATTGATGATTATTGATAACTAACCAGAATTGTCAGTAAATACTTTGAAGCCTCTGTAATATTTGTAATCTCTTGCCATAGAGCAGAAAGTGTTTCAGCCCACCCTGCTGGGCAAATGGTACATCGACCCCAAGCGGAACTGAGCCGCGGGGAAAACTCTCTCTGTTAATAGTCTGTTAATAGTTGAATGCCAGCCATAGGAATAGATCTCTTAGTAAGCCGTTTATTGTGATATTAGCCCATAAGGTCTACCCATAACCGTGAATGAATCATACTAAATATAGTGGTTGGGGGGTGTTGAGAGTTAAGAATATTGAGTTTAATAAACATATATTTTTACATAACTATCTCACACCGATTGATTTCTCCCCTTCGACAGAAACGAGCGTAGGAGGCAGAACCCCCTCCGCGACAGATGTAAATTACTTGCTAAGAGTTCAGCTTCAGAGACAGGATAACCATAGGGGACTGCTTGGATTGTACTGGATATTCATCCGTCTGGCTGAAGTTTCTGGCTCTTTCCCAGATTCTTTAATGCGAAAATGTTTATTGAAAGTGACTTCTTGATTTCATGGGTCTTGACCAGTGGTCTAGGGATAAGTGTGATTTGCTGAGCTGATACTCATTAGGATTCTTTGGGTTGGAGTATAGAGCAGATTTGTTTATTGACTATGTGGCATCTCTGCTGTGAATTCCCCATTGCTTGGTTGATTAGCCAACTGATAAAAAAGTGGGGAAAGCTGGTTTCTTCAGCAAGGGGAAGTTATTTCTTGTGGATCTCCTGGACACAGGGCTGCAAAGGATGTAGGAATGTTTTCTCTGCGAAGTCACCTCATTTTTTTGATGTTGTTTATGAAATGGGAAAGCAAAGGAAGTAAAATTGTTTTGATAGGCACCACCAGACACCACCTGACTGACAAAACCCAATAGTGATGAAGCAGCAGTGAAACTATGCTGCCCTGTTGAATTCCCTATGCTGATGTATGAATAGCAGAGTAAGGAGGAAAGAGTGAGAAAGGCCTTGTAAATAGAAAGCTTCTCTGGAGAGGTGAATTCATCTACAAGAGGTAGCAAAGGAAAAGCTCTGCAGAGTGGCCACTGGAAGGAGAAGTGAACCGAGATAGGCAGGTTGCATCTTTTAGAGAAAGCATATGTATGTCTGGCTGCTTGAGGTGTCCCTGAGCCCTCTAAAGGGAGTTCTGATGTTACAGGGCTTCAAAAGGAAGCCTCTCCATAGGCCACTCTTTCCAGCTGGACTTAAATTATTTGTGACTTGCACCAATCTACAGTAATGTGGCTGTTGTCTTCTAGTTGTAAGCCCCATTTTAAACTTTGGATAAAGATAGACAGTCTCTCATGTCTTTTCAAGCCCAACTGCTGCAACCCTTTTAAAATCTAGCTTTCACTTAATTATGAAGGGCTTTCCAATGCAGCTTCTAAAGCAGAAGTTTAGACCATCCAAATGTGTTTTCTGAAGTTATCCTTCTTTGCCTCCAGGGAAGAAACTTCTAAAGAAGCTACCATGCAATCACAGTACTTGAGCAGGCTTGTGGAAACAGCTGGTGGGGGTGCTGAACTGGAATCTGGATCATGGCTGAAAAGTTAATTTTGCCATTAAAACTAAAATTTAAGAGAGTCCAGCTGCCTGCAAAATGCAGCAGCTGTGTTGAGCAGCCAGGAAGCTCCTGGAGGAAAAGAGGAAAATATGTTTTATATTGTCTTTCATGAGCTCATCTGGCCTTTAAAAACAAACATGAAGTCAGCCAGAGGCAGTTGTTTGTGTTGCAGGTGAATTGCAAGACAGTGTCTGGGAGATGTGGGGACACGTGCTGCTAGTTTTAAGGACACTTCATAGAGCTGCTTATAACTTATTCAGGTCTCAAAAGCAATAATGTAAGAGTAGCTTTCACTATGCAATCCCATTGTGTAGCAAAATTTCCTGCCAGTAGTAAGAGTAGGAAATCATTGTCTTTGGTGTTGCAATGAAGATTTGCTGAATTCTGTCTCATAAATGGGGTGCTGAGTGTACTAATTCCCAAAGTTGCAGCCGGGTGAAAGCAACGTACCAAGGTCAAAGGACAGAGGGAAACTGGTTGTTTCTGTTTCTGTCAACTCTTGGTTAATGACTCCTTGCTGCTAAAGAGTTTAACTCTTAACCAATCACCTAAAATGACTGTACACTTCATTGTCAGGTTTCAAGAATGAGTAGAGTACAGCAAGGGCAGCAAGGCTGGAGAACGGCCTGGAACACAAACCCTATGAGGAGAGGCTGAGGGAGCTGGGGTTGTTTAGCCTGGAGAAGAGGAGGCTCAGGGCAGACCTCATTGCTGTCTACAACTACCTGAAGGGAGGCTGTAGCCAGGTGGGGGTTGGTCTCTTCTCCCAGACAACTAGCAACAGAACAAGGGGACACAGCCTTAAGTTGCGTCAGGGAAGGTCTAGGCTGGATGTTAGGAGGAAGTTGTTGGCAGAGAGAGTGATTGGCATTGGAATGGGCTGCCCAGGGAGGTGGTGGAGTCACCGTCCCTGGAGGTGTTCAGGAAAAGCCTGGATGAGGCACTTAGTGGTATGGTCTAGTTGACTGGATAGGGCTGGGTGCTAGGTTGGACTATCAAGACTTGATCTTGGAGGTCTCTTCCACCCTGGTTGATTCTATTCTATATGTACATGTGAAGCCTCTCTGTGAGGAAAAAAATAATTGATGGGGGAGAAAAAAGCCTTGAATGAGCTAATAGTATTGTTTGAGTATTTTCTACATTTAAGGTAGCAGTGAGATGATGGATTCACAGAAGTCATCCTCCTTCCTTGCACTTGCACTGCATTCATAGGAATCGTGCATGGAAGGAATGTGGAGTGTAGTTTGTACTTATCCTGATACACAAGTGTTTTGGACCTTTGCTGTTGAGATGGGTCAGGAGGCATAAACATCCATAAACTTTGCCACAACATCTGGAAAAGGTATTTGTATATGAAAGCTATTTGTATGTAAGTATCTGAGCAAGATGGTTTTGTGTCGGGTGGATTGCCAGGCAGCCCCTGCATAATCGCCCTTCTGATGCAGCATTCTTGTACTCGTCTCACGATCGCTCAGCTGTCTGCAGAAACACTCTCAAAGGGTCGTGTCAAAAGCATCAGTCATGGGGTTTTGCAGTGACTGACATTAATTAGCCTCTATGTTTTCCTTCTCTCACTCCCATCCCCTTTTTAACTTCTTGTTTTTCCTTTGAAGTAGAGATTAATTTGGAGTAGCAAGATTGTAGTTAAACTGTCCTCATTTGAACCTCCCTGCACTGTTAATTTTATTGGGCAATGTTGGGGAGTAGTGGGGGAATTGAGCCATGATAGTGAATCACTTGCTATCACTGATAGTTCCTAAAGCCTTCAACCGTAGCTATCTCATCTCTTCCTTCTGACGTACTGTTTCTCTTCTACCCTGAGCCATTTTGAGTGAAATGCTGTGCTCTTCCCCAGCATCCCTTCTATCATTTTCCTTGGACTTAATTTGGAAGCCTCCAGTTTTTGGGAGGAAAGTAATCCTCTTTTTCCTGTGTAGTGACTCAGAAAACAAATCTAAATCCAAAGTAGTTTTTACTGTGTGTCAATACTGTGAGTCTGGGCTTCCTGTATACTTTATCCCCATGTGCCCCTGGTGACAGTAAAGGACCTGGTGGCAAGTGAGAGAAGGTCTTGGAGGTTCTGGGGTAGCAGCACAGCTCCTATACCTTGGTTGCTGGGCTCACTGGGCTGTGCATGGTGAGGAGTGACATAATCAGGACCAGATCTGGACTTCTCACTTGGTCAGTCTTGTTTCAGGCTATCTCAGGCAACCATGCTGTAGGTTTTTGTGCATTGAACACAATAGCCTTCTGCCTAAGTTTTTCATTTGACAAGATCTTTTCAAACAGTCATAGTCTGGTGGATCTAAGACTCCTTTTGAGGTCCACATTAAACCTATTTGTGCTTGGTTTATATTCCTATGTATTTATTTTCTGTCTCTCCAAAGAGAACCTCCATTTTGCTCCAGCAAAGCCAACATTTTTTTGTCTCATGAGAGAGGTCATCTTGCTGACCTTTTCTTGCACTATTCCAGTTTCAGTTAACCTTTCTTGAACTCAGTAACCTGAAATTGCAAATTGTTCCAGCTGAGACCTTACTGGTGTCTTGTATGTTTTCCCATCCCTCACTGAGGCTTTGAGTAACATCTGGCTTTTTTATGCTCTTGCCATGAGCCACTAAACCACCAAAGTCTCTTTCTTGATCACTTCCAAGTGTTGAGCTCCCAAACTGCAGAACATATTTCTTTAATCCCAAAGTACATGACTGCACTTGGCTTTATTACAAACTGTACCTTCTGTCAGTTGTTTTAGTCCTCAAATGTTCTGAATAAGCTTCTGCCCATCCTCTCAGTTGACAGACTTTTCCAGCTATCTGTTGTCTGCAGATTTAATTCATGCTTCTCTACTTTCCCTGTCAAGGGAATTGGCAGAATTGCTAGATAAGACTGTCCCAAGGCAGATCTTTAAGAAAATGTGTTTATATTTTATCTTTCTCACCAGAATTTCAACATCTTCACAAGCTTCTCTTCTGGCTTTTGCGAGGTGGAGCTTGGTTTGGCTCGATCATTTGTCCTAAATAGTGAATAGTATGCACCACGGAGCTGGGCTGGTGGGTGATTCTCACACAGGGAAGTGCTCCATTTGCAGGTTGTTGGCAGCAAGCATACATATGTCAGAGCCATGATGCTAAATATTTCCTCTTGGAGAGTGATAAATGTCTTTGTATTCTGGTCTGTTATTATCAACACTTAATATTTCCTGGAGAAGTTTTTTATTAATCTTAAAAAAAAAAATAAAAGAAAAATTATAGATAGATGAAACAAATTATTTGAGTGAGAAGACATAGAATAGAATAGAATCAACCAGGTTGGAAGAGACCTTCAAGATCAAGTCTTGATAGTCCAACCTAGCACCCAGCCCTATCCAGTCAACTAGACCATACCACTAAGTGCCTCATCCAGTCTTTTCCTGAGCACCTCCAGGGATGGTGACTTCACCTCCCTGGGCAGCCCATTCCAGTGCCAATCACCCTCTCTGTGAAGAACTTCCTCCTAACATCCAGCCTAGACCTCCCCTGACACAACTTGAGGCTGTGTCCCCTTGTCCTGTTGCTAGTTGTCTGGGAGAAGAGACCAACCCCCACCTGGCTACAGCCTCCCTTCAGGTAGTTGTAGACAGCAATGAGGTCTGCCCTGAGCCTCCTCTTCTCCAGGCTAAACAACCCCAGCTCCCTCAGCCTCTCATGGGGTTTGTAGTTTTTTTAGTTTTATTAGCTGTAGGAATGACTGGAGATAAAAATTATCAATTCTGTCACCTCTAAGCTGTGAAGGTGTTACTAAAGTAGTAGTGTCACTGTCTTCTATGCTTCTCTGAGTGTTACCTGGCACAAACGGTCTTGAAAAACATCCTATGTGTTCTCCTCTGGCTAGTGACAAAAGCCCAGAATAGCTCATCTTCAGGGACCTCGTCCAAGCTCGGTTCTAGTTGGGAGACAAGTACTGTGGTCTCCCAGAGCTTTGAGCAAGCACAATCCTTTCTAAAAACAGCACATACATCAAGTGGGTCATTAAAAAAAAGGGCTAAATTTTAAAGTATACATTGTATATGCCTAAAATGGCCAATGACCTGAATGATTAATGGAGATTGTGACAGATCTAGGGCATTAGGTTTATACATTTCATGAGCACATATATGTGTATCAGAGAGGGAAGACTGTACTTGTATGATGTTCATTAAAATTAGCATTTGAGAGAGATGAAGTACTCCAAATCCTCTCATAACCGCTATATTTCCTTTGTTCAGTCTCTTAAAAGCTCACCTGGAGAATTCTAGGAGGTGAAATGAACAAGCAAGCCATTTGTGATGGCTCAGTGGGAGAGTGGCTACTCAGTGATATCTGCAAGATGTTCAGCTGAGGCAGTGAGAGTTCAGATTATGTTGTTTTGGAAATTAACAGCATTTTCTGTCCAGCCACAAAAATCCACATGTGACAATCTGCTCTGTCTGCATACTTGAAGAGACAATTTAGACTTTTGTCCTTGTGTTAATCAGTGAAGGAGGAGTGTGTGTTCAACTGATTGTTTGTTTGTTTAAGAATCGTCTAAAGGTAGGATTTAAACATAAATAAAAAACAAAACAAAGCACCACTTTATTTATTTTATGCCTGGCATTTGCTCCTTGCTGCCGATCTGCACATCTTTGCTCTTTGGGATGCTAGTGTTGGGTTAAGAGAATCTCTGGTAAAGTCATAGAAAAGGTGTATGACTGGGTCATAGAATCATAGAATCAGCCAGGTTGGAAGAAACATCCAAGATCATCCAGTCCAACCTAGCACCCAGCCCTATCCAGTCATCCAGTCCATGGCACTAAGTGCCTCATCCAGTCTTTTCTTGAGCACCCCCAGGGACGGTGACTCCACCACTTCCCTGGGCAGCCCATTCCAATGCCAGTCACTCTCTCTGGGAAGAACTTCCTCCTAACATCCAGCCTATAACTCCCCCAGCACAACTTGAGACTGTGTCCCCTTGTTCTATTGCTGGTTGCCTGGGAGAAGAGACCAACCCCCACCTGGCTACAGCCTCCCTTCAGGTAGTTGTAGACAGCAATGAGGTCCCCCCTGAGCATTAGCTAGAATGTTTTGGTGAGAAAGATTAGATTATAGGCTGTGAAAAGGACTAATCCTTCTGCTTCCTAGCCCCCCTGGCTGACCCTCTAAACTCACCTTGAACATAAGGCAAGGTCTGGAGTAAGGTAGAGGGGTGGGGAGAAGGTGGAAGGGCGGTTGAGAGCCCCTCCTGAGGACTTTGGTTTCTGGGAGGGCTGTTGTTATTCTGTATTACTTTTTAACTTGTGTATTTCTGTCTATAGCTGTATAGATTGTAAGTATCTGCTTGTATATTGTGCTGAGCTGTAAATACAAAGCTTCATTCAATTTCCAGATCGACTGAGTCTAGTCTGGGTGATTTTCTGAAGTGTGGGGGGGCAGGTAACAGCCAAACCATCACAGTATGGTAGAGGGTTTTTATCACTTAGTTACAAAATTCCTGCTTGAAAGTCCAGTTCCTTTCCACAAAAGTGTGGAAACCTCCTGTTCTCAACAAGGGTTATTTAAGGATACGTTTGTACTTTGGGTGGCCAGTGTAAGAGGCTTTGAGCCACAAGCCTTAGATCTGCTGAACCGTGAAGCTTGTGCAAGAAATCCTTCCCAAGCAGGAGGCCAGTTTTTGTCCTGCCACCTGGGTACAGCTGGGACGTAACTGGTGGTGTGAGCAGCAAAGGCTGAGTTGGGATGACTGCAGCAGACTGTGTGAGTGTTGACCTCATTTTTTGGTTCTGGTGCTTTCTCCTATCCATTTGAGAAGATTTTCAGGACCTTGCTACCACAGCTGTGGTGTTGCGTGGGTTTCACAGTTGCATACCAGCCTGGGAATGTTAAACAGGCTTATAATGTATTCTTATTTTCACCCCCTGATTTAAAACAGACTCTTTAACATGTGGTTGTGGCTTACGTGCTGTCACTTTACAGCACTTGCAGTTTCAAAACAGATGATTTAAATTGCAGTGGTTTTTAAGAGCACACTTGCTTTCTCCCCAAGGTCTTCGTCCTTGTGGCACAGTTCCTTTCCCTGGTGCCTCCAGTCCCACAGGGACCCAAGCAGTCACTCTGCACGTGTGGTGCCTCCATTCCCCAGAACCTCTGCAGCAGAACTGCTGCTCAAGAATCAGATGTTTCAAATATTTACATTGCTGCAAATGAGTTTCCTGTGTTGTTTAGCCTGAGCTTGGGTGAGGTTAACGGTCCCATTGCAGCACATGGGGAAGAGGCACCAAAGATCGAGAAGAGCAGCGGAAACAGCGCATTTGTCTTATTGTGCTGAGATTTATAGAGTTTGCTGTCTTGTATCTTAGCCTCATTGAAAGTACACGCTTAGGTATGCCTTGTTGATGTAAAGCATGCCAAATCTCCGTCACTGAATTTATGGGTGATACACAGGGCCAGAGCCCTTTCTTAGCTCTTGTATAGGATTTTCCATTAATAAGAGTAGTGAAGCAATGGCTTATCAGGACTTTGGGGCCAGATCTTCTTCTAGAATAAATAAAGCTAAGCTCATTTACAGCAATCGAGCATTAATCTCTATAAGACTTATCTGGGGAAGAGAGCTCATTATTTTCCAAGGGAAGTGACAGATGAGAGCACATTTCCACTGTGCAATTACCATTGCTCTTTCTTTCTAATCGCATCACTGAAAGCGTCTAGTGGCCACTGCAGTGGCAGTATTTGTGAATGGAAGTTGGATGTACTCAAAACAGTGTGAGTCCAGCAATTTTCCTTTCTTACAGTAAATCTTGCCAAATACCTAATTTTCGAAGATTAGACTCTTGAAGCGCAGAGCTGAGGTTGTGATTGGCTGGAGGACGTTCATGGCTCAGTAATGAAACCCTGATGTATAAAATGGTAATTGATCCCGGGAGCACCGTGAGCGCTGAGCCAGATCACATTATGTGCAGATTCCAGCACAGAAATGGAAACTATACAAATGTTGGCACAGAGGGTTAAATGTGAAATTAACTAACCACCTTCTGCAGAGATAGTACTGAAAAGAACTAAACTGTATTCAAAATCTTGGGAGTGGTTCTTTGGAGGAGTGGTCTAACCTCTATCCATTTGTTTCACAGATGTAGCTAGAGGCATTTTTGTCCTTAGAAAGGACTGCTGGAATTTAGTGGTGGTAAGTCCAAGCCTGACTTGTTGAGAAGAAGTTGCATTGAAAGCTAATGGTGTTTTTTTAGGTACCTATAGATGCTATTTTAGTTGTACAGTGGAAAACCTTTTATTTTTTTCTCCCCCTCCACCCCCCACCTCCCGTGTGTCAAAAAGGCTGCCACAGCAATTCAGTTCCAAAATAATAAAGTGATCCCCACCCTGCTGCTGTTTTTAGATACTTGCCTTTGGCCTGCATGACTTGTCTCTCCACACAGTCCTAACAAAACTGGTTCTGTGTGGCTATTTAAGCAAACAAGACACAGCAGTTGTGATGATGGATTTTGTGCCCTAGGTATGCTGTAGGGCTGGGCTGGAGCTCATCTGTGGTTTCTGATCTACCTGAAGTAATGATGGCTCTGTTGTCCCCACAGGCTGCTGTAATTGTAGGTTCCTGTGTGTGCTGGCTTGTTTGAAGAGTCTCCAGAGTCCTTTCTGCTATTTTGAGGGTGGGATGCTCCCTTTAAGACATTCTTATTCCAGGGGATAGCATCTGTGGGTTCTGTATGGAGACATCTAAACTCTGCATGTCTTAATCTAGGATTAGATTGCAGAGGCTATATGAGAGCATGCTCACTGCAGACTGGACCTTACCATACCTCTGCCATAATCTTTATCTGGTGTGTGTGATTGGTGGTGCTTACAGAATAGTTCTTAAGCTCTTGCAAGGCAATAAAAATCAACAGTTTGGGTGGAATAAATACCCTTCATCAAAAACTCGGAGAAGTTGAAGCTAGGGTGGTAGCTGTTTTCCTGGCACAGGAGGAAGAAGAATGCCTGGGACAGTTAGCTAATCTTTGCTCCACCAATACCCTGTGCCACTTTGGAGAAAACAAACCAGCAAAACTCTTTTGCCTGCAGATTTTTTATCTGAAAGCAATCTCCTTGTAATGGCGGTTTTGGAAAGTTTGCAGGTAAGTTGTTCAGAGTTTAAGTGAAACTCTCTGATTTTGGGAAAACAAAGGCATCAGTCCTGCTCCCAGCCAGCTGTGTTCATCTTATTGCCAGCTGGGCAGTAGAAATTCCTGAAGTGACAGTTTTCCAAGTTGTAGGGTAGTTGTTGAGATGGGTCACAGGATCTTCTTCCCTTGATTTCTTTCAACAGTTGGATATTGTGTCTGAAAACGGTTACTTGGTTCTTCATCTTAACCATGGTAGGTTGGGCTTAACCTTGCAGATTGGGCTACTTTATAATCCTTTCTTGTTTTCTGCATAGCCAAATTCTAAAGCTGGTGAACTTGGTAGCTCTGCCCCCACTGCTGAAGTTGGGAACCTGGACTTGCATCTGCATTGGGTTTGGAAGACACAGTGATGAGGGTTAGCATCAGTCTGGAAGGGTGGATGGTGGGGCAGTGAAGGCACAGTGGGGTGGCATGAATGTTCTCGTCTGCTCAGGCAAGATCCAGCCAACTCTAGTGACAAAAGGTGCCAGTAAGGACACTGAGCCTTTGTGTGCTTTAGGTTAATCTTGCAAGAGTTTGGATGTACTTGGAGATACCTTGTGAAATTATAAGGTGATGCTGCTGTATGGTGTGTGTCTGTCCAGTGTGTAACACAATCCACAAATGCAGCATCCTGAGCTTCAGTCATTTCAGACTGTAATAGTTGTATGCTGCTGCAGAGTTTCTTGGTGGTCTGAGTGTTGCATATGCCATTCTAGACTAACATTGCAGAGAAACATGGATTTTAAATGCACTGCAGGTAATGCTAGTGTCCTGTGAAGCTGTTTAGTGATTGGTATTTATGAGCACAGTTGGAAGCACAGTTTTAATGGTATACTGCAGTAGATTGTTGGTTAATCAGTGTGCCTTCCATGAGCCCTGGAAGCATACAAATTGTTTATTTTGGTTTGATTCTTGATCTCCCTGTATTTTTCATTACAGGTGATGATTGTGAGTTCTGTGTTACTTGGTTTGGACAAGAATTAGCCAAATGCTTGCTGGCTCTCCCTTTCCCATTCTGCATTGCTACATTGCACTGTTTGCATTATAAACATCGCAGGATGATGTTTAAAATCTAAATAAAACAGAGCTGTCATGGCAATTAAAAGAAAATTGGGGAAGTGCTTTAGTTCTTGTATGATGTCACATACATATAAACCTAAACTGTAGATGGGATAATAAAATTTATTTTAGAAGAAGTAATGAAATCTGAGTTTGGTAGATAACCTGCTAGTGGTCTTAAAATCATTGCACCATGTACTTTTAGCCTTTTGGTCACCAGGAGCTCTGAGTGTACAAGGCAGGGCAGTCTCTGAAGATTCCTTGTACCTTTGTTTTGGAAGTTGTGGGTTTTGTTTATTTGTTTGTTGTTAGTTTGTTTGGTTTTTTGTTTGTTTGTTTGGTTTTCACCCTCCAGACGGTGCCAGCCTCTCTGACTGCCACTCAGTGAATGAGCAGGGTCACTGTTTTTTTTCTCCTGACAGTACTGTGGCCGTCATCAGCTGATACATTCTTGTGAAGTTAGGTCAGTGGTACTCCACTGCCAGATGATTGTACTTGGAAAAAAAAGTATTTATAGCGGGATAGAGCTTTTTCATTTTTATTATTGTGATTATTCATTGGGTATTGATTGATTGACTTTTAGTTGAAGCCAGGACATTTTTTGAACAGATGCAAACCAGATTTTTTTGGTGAAAATTCTTGTATCTGTTTGCTCTAAGGATGCTTTTAATACTCAAAGGAATTGAATGTTTTGTTTTTTTTTTTTTTTCTTCAGAAGATGATCATTTTATAGCATATTGTACATTGAAGTTAATGCAGGTATTCAGAGTGCATGAAAGGTTTTTGTGTTTTTAACACAAAAATGCCTTGCATGCCAACAATGCCATTGACTCATTCTCCTCTCTTTTTTTCCTCAGGTTGTTTCATTTCTTTAATCTTTCACAGAAGCATTTTTGTAAAAGCAGGGTTCTATCTCTGTGGTTTGTATTATCTGTTTTTTTGAACAAGCCTTATCTCAGCACAAGTACATTAAATATAAACTGAGTAAATGCTAAGTATAATAAGTCATAGAATCAGTCAAGGTTGGAAGGGACCACAAGGATCATCCAATTCCAACCCCCCTGCCATGGGCAGGGACACCCTACCCTAGATCAGCCGGGCCAGAGCCCCATCCAGCCTGGCCTTAAATGCCTCGAGGGATGAGGCTTCAACCACCTCCCTGGGGAACCCATTCCAGGCTCTCACTACTCTCATGTTGAACAACTTCCTCCTCATGTCCAGTCTGAATCTCTCCACCTCCAGCTTCGCTCCATTCCCCCCAGTCCTGTCACTCCCTGATAGCCTAAAAAGTCCCTCCCCAGCTTTTTGGTAGCCCCCTTCAGATACTGAAAGGCCACAAGAAGGTCACCTGGGAGCCTCCTCTTCTCCAGACTGAACAGCCTTGTCCTAGGTTGAGGCTAGAGGGTTAAAAAAAAAAATTCTGGGGACTAGAAGGTTGTTATATCTTACAAAGCATTTTCCCCATCCATGGCAAACCCCCTTGCAGTTTCCCCATTCCCCAAAAAAACTAAATCTACCTTCCCCAGTGCTCCAATCCTCCCCCCCCCCCAAACACCTCCAGCCAGCCAAGAGGCCTACTGCTTACATGTTCCCAATAGTGGGCTCCTGCCACACACCCAGGGCAGGAGGAGGAGGAAAGGAGAAGGAACTGACCTTGTTGTGAGCTTATACCAAGATAGCAGAATTATGGGATTGAATAACAACCTTCTAGTCCCCAGAAATTTTTTTTTTTTAACCCTCTAGCCTCAACCTGGGACAAGCCCCAACTCTTTCAGTCTGTCCTCATAGCAGAGCTGCTCCAGCCCTCTGATCATCCTCGTGGCCCTTCTCTGAACATGCTCCAGCATCTCCACATCCCTCTTGTAATAGGGGCTCCAGGACTAGATGCAGTAGTCCAGGTGGGGTCTCAGCAGAGCAGAGTAGAGGGGAAGAATCACCTCCATGGCCCTGCTGGCCACACTTCTCCTGATGCGGCGCAGGGTCTGATTTTCCCTCCGGGCTCCAAGTGCACACTGCTGGCTCATGTTGAGCTTCTTGTCCAGCAGCACCTCCAAGTCCCTCTCCCCAAGGATGCTCTCCGTCCAGTCACTGCCCAACTGTTGTAGCGTGGACATCACGGGAGTAAGGTATGCCTGTATTTTAGAATGTCTCCTAAGACAGGAACACGGGCTTAATTTCTGAAAGCATCGGAAGGTTTTGAATACAAAGGACTGAAGCACTAAATGTGTACCTCAGCTGGGGGAAAGCACAAAATCCCAAGGTGTGATCATCATCATCATCTTTTAGTATCATAGCTCCATGAGGATATCAGGAGCTTAATGCAGAAGCCAATGAAGTATGTTTTGTGGTAGGCCAAAAAATCAGAGTAGGTAATTGCAGTGCTGTCTTCTAGCCTTAGAAGCTGAGTTAGGTAGTGCCAGCCATGTATTTCCAGCAGTATAGTACACAAAAAGTGGAAAGTCCTTACTCTGAAGTTTTTAGTCCAAACAAGATAGATACAGAATAAACAGGATGCACCAGAGAACTCCAGAGAGGAAATGACTGAGATTTGTTTTTTTGTGAAAATGTAGTCTCTGAGAGAGCTTTGGAGATGTATAACTACTGAGCATTGCATAAGAAATGAGCAGAGAGGAGGACTTCGAATGGGCAAATAGTGCATGGAAGAAAACATTATGAAAGGCATTTTAAACACTGAGGGAAGAGGGAATGAAAAAAGATGACAAGGATAGACCTGTCATAGCATAGCATAGCATCAGCCAGGGTTGGAAGGGACCACAAGTAGGATCATCTAGTTCCAACCCCCCTGCCATGGGCAGGGACACCCTACCCTAGATCAGGCTGCCCACAGCCTCATCCAGCCTGGCCTTAAACACCTACAGGGATGGGGCCTCAACCACCTCCCTGGGCAACCCATTTCAGGCTCTCACCACTCTCACACTGAACAAATTCCTCCTTCACCTACACCTTCAACTTCATTTTCCCTTTCCAACAACCACTTGAATGCAGAGTTCATGTTTTGATTTTAGGCACCTAGAAAACCACGTACCTGGGCAACCCATTCCAGGCTCTCACCACTCTCATGCTCAACAACTTTCTCTTCACATGCAGTCTGAATCTCCCCATCTCTAGCTTTGCTCCATTCCCCCCCAGTCCTGTCACTCCCTGATAGCCTAAAAAGTCCCTCCCCAGCATTTTTTGTAGGCCCCTTCAAATACTGGAGGGCCACAAGAAGGTCACCTGGGAGCCTCCTCTTCTCCAGACTGAACAGCCCCAGTCTGTCCTCACAGCAGAGCTGCTCCAGCCCTCTGAACATCCTTGTGGCCCTTCTCTGGACACGGTCCAGCATCTCCACATCCCTCTTGGAATAGGGGCTCCAGAACTGGATGCAGGGATCACCCCTTCTAAAAATATTGCAAATATATAATCTCTTAATCTGATTTAATCAGCCAATTAATGAGATTCTAGTTTGCTTCCTCCTTCCCCCCAAGCGTTTTGGGTGAATACTGCCTGTTCTTACTGATTTTTAAGAGTTTTTATTTCTTGCAATTTATCATCTCCTTTAACACTCCATTGGAGACATCTTCTTCAACACATCCCCTGTTAGAAACGGTTCCAACAAGTTGACAACCCCTGTGATTCTTCTGTAATAAAACAGACACAGGGAAAGCTGATGTGGGTTTTCAACTACAGTTTAAATACTGTCAATGTGGTGGAAGGGAGAGAATAATGAATAAAGAGTGCTTGGCCCTTAAGTAGGGCTAACTCAGTCTGGGTTTTTAAGGCAAGGCTGCTGAGAGTTATTTACACCCAAAGGTGTCTGTAATTCTGCAGTGTCTGGTTAACAGCCTGGTGGTGGTGCTGAGCATTAATATGCTCAACTCAACACCTGCAGAAACGCAGGTATGTGTGTATGTGAGCAGGCAGGGAAGGTTTAGATAGATAGTTCCTGAGGGGGGTTTGTGAAGTCTACCTTGTGTTTCCAGTAACAGTCTCTGATTGAGGTGAACCACTGCAAAAGTCACATAATCTCTGCTGTGACTTTCTGACTGGTCTGCTCTCTTGCCAGTTGGAAGGACCCTTTTGAGACAGGATTTATTTTTTTTTTTCCTTGGCTTGTACCAAAATTGATTAAATTTCAGCCGTTATTGATCCAAAGTACAAAATTATTTTCTCAGGCCTTTTTTTCACCCTTTCAAGTAAAGGACATATATTGCTGCATTATTCATGTTTTGCCCCTCATTGCAGTGTCTGCTGATCTTTTGAAGTCCTGCACTCTGAAACACTGAGATCAGTTAACTGGTTTTAATCCAGAATGTTGGATTGGAGTCCCACGGTGTTGCTCAGTTGTGTTTTTCTGAGACATGGGTTAAATATATGGTGCAGCTGCACCTGACAATGAATGCGATGGAGGATCCCTTTCTCTGGGTGCAATTTCATTGGAAGAAGCAGCAGAAGTCAAGTAAGCTAAAGTAGGGTCAGAATTTTCCTCAAAACACTGGAGGAGACCATTGTGTTGGCTAAGGTTCCTTAACTTAAGGGAAAGCATTCTTCTTTTTGGCAATGTCAGAAGTGCCATGAAACTGGTCAGATCAATCCACCTGTTTTTCACTAGAAAAGACAAAATTGAGATGAGGCTCAGTATCTGCATGGTTTGTATATTTAGGAGTTGCATTAATTATGCTCATTCAGGAACAGTGTGGCCAGTAGGACGAGGGAGGTTATTCTTCCCCTATACTCAGCACTGTTCAGGCCACACCTTGAGTACTGTGTCCAGTTCTGGGCTTCTCAATTCAAGAGAGATGTTGAGGTGCTGGAATGTGTCCAGAGAAGGGCAACAAGGCTGGTGAGGGGCCTGGAACACAAACCCTATGAGGAGAGGCTGAGGGAGCTGGGGTTGTTTAGCCTGGAGAAGAGGAGGCTCAGGGCAGACCTCATTGCTGTCTACAACTACCTGAAGGGAGGTTGTAGCCAGGTGGGAGTTGACCTCTTCTCCCAGACAACCAGCAACAGAAGAAGGGGACACAGTCTTAAGTTGTGCCGGGGGAGGTCTAGGCTGGATGTTAGGAGAAAGTGTTTTCCCAGAGAGAGTGATTGGCATTGGAGTGGGCTGCCCAGGGAGGTGGTGGAGTCACCATCCCTGGAGGTGTTCAAGAAAAGCCTGGCTGAGGCACTTAGTGCCATGGTCTGGTTGACTGGATAGGGCTGGGTGCTAGGTTGGACTGGGTGATCTTGGAGGTCTCTTCCACCCTGGTTGATTCTATTCTATTCTTTCTTGAAAGAAATACTCTTGATCTTACCCCTTCTCCCCTAAATGCAATCTGGGACAAGCCTATGACAGTAAATCACATACTGGTAAGGTCCATGCAATGACTTCTGAGTACTCTGGTTTTGCAGCATCTGTCACTGTGACCATTCCTCTCTCACCTTGTTGGAACCTTTCAGATTATCTTTCTTGAACCTCAACTGGTAGGACCTACCACTGAAGAAGGCAGTTCAGAGGGTTAAGAGGTACTGTGCTCTCTGATAATATTGGGTGCAACTTACACTTGTCAAACAGTGAATAGAATAGAATAACCTCCCTCGTCCTACTGGCCACACTGTTCCTAATACAGGCCAGGATGCCATTGGCCCTCTTGGCCACCTGGGCACACTGTTGGCTCATCTTCAGCCTACTATCCACCAGTACCCCCAGGTCCCTTTCCACCTGGCTGCTCTCCAGCCCCTCTGTCCCCAGCCTGTAGCATTGCTTGGGGTTGTTGTGGCCAAAGTGCAGAACCCTGCACTTGGCCTTGTTAAATCTCATCCCATTGGTCTCTGCCCACCCATCCAGCCTGTCCAGGTCCCTCTGCAGGGCTCTCCTACCTTCCAACAGATCAACACCTGCTCCTAGCTTGGTGTCAGTGGAATCTATTTACTGAATTCTTTTCAGACAAGTCGTTTTTGGCACTTAGCAAAGTTTCCTTCCATGTTATCCACACTGACTGAATGCTGCTCTATTCAGAAAAGCTCAGCTCCAAGTACATGAGACAGTGTTTTCAATGTTCCCTACTGTCTGGACAGCAATCTCTTTGGAGAATTCATGCCTCCTTTCTTCTTTCTGCCCTTAATTTCCTTTGGTAAATGTGTGATGATGTGACACAGATAGTCTGCATACTTATATTAAATGACCTTGGATTGTAACGGGAAAATGGATCTTCATTGATAGCTTCTCCGTCAGGAAACACCTGATAAGATCATTGTATCAATACAATAAATACAGCCAAAGTGCCTTTGACAAATGACATCTGTGAATTTGTAGCCCTTAGTGATTCCTCCAGTCCAGGGAATACAATGAAGTGGATGGTCTAAGCTGAATTGTCCTAAATATCCTGATTATTTATTATGTCTGAACTAGTAGCACAAACAGAGGAAAATGATAAGGAGAAAGGCATAGAAATTATAGGATGTGCAAAAAAAGAAGAGGTTATGAGATCTGAAGGACAGTTGTTTCCATTTAGTCTGACCTTGTGTGTAAAAAGACGCAGACCTTCCTGAATGATGTTTGAAACATGTAATCACTTAGTTCAGGCTTTGTTTCCCCTCCGTTAAAACACTGTGTGCAGCTCAGATACCTATATGTGTGGCTCTCAGCATCACAGAACCTGATTGTTCATGGCAGATTAATGAGATGTAGAAATTAAGGAAATGGTTTTGATCTCCTTTACAGTCTAGGAAAGAAGGCGTAGTGTTCCCTGATCCCTTCCCCATGGAAACTGCTTAGTTTGAGTGAAAGTCACATTAAAACGTGTCAGCACCAAAAAGTGCTTACAGGCTTTGTCAGCAGGGAGATCTGCTCTGCTCTAGCAGCAGGCATACTTCACAGAACAACATACCCGTGCAGCCTGGATTCAGTCAGTGTTTTCCAAGGCTTCCCAGTATGTGCAAATGCCACATACTCAGTGCCAGTGCCCTTGTGTTTGGGCTGGGAAGCTTGCTGCTGATCTCATGCTGTTGTAATCCATGAACTTCATGTTCTTAGACCTAATTCCCCACAAGTCTGATGGGTGAGGTGATCTTAGGGTGTGCCAAACAGTCGTGCACTTGTGCGTAACAGGGACTGTGTACAGGTAAACTCCAGTGGCCACTGTTTAATTAAAACAAACAAACAACAAACCCCCCCCAATGAAAACAAACCAGCCCCCAAACAACGAAACTGAAAAAAAACCACAACAGAACAGTAGGGTGCCTGGCTTTCTGTGCAGTAGCTTTCTGGTGGGTTACTTACTCATGAGCTGTTCTGTGAGAGGATGTTAAAGCCTCAGTCTAACTGTTCTCTGGTTTGTAATAGCAATGTTTCCCTTTTTTTAATGACAGGAAAACTATATGGATCTTACTGATTAGCTGTTGGTAGTCTTTTGCTGCATCTGATCTAACAGATGCCTCCTTGGTCCACATTGAGACCTTTCAAAGAAAAGGTTTTCTTGGCAAAGACAAGCTCTTACTTCCTGAGAAGCAGATTATTCATATCAGTTAGGAAGGGGAGCAAACCAAAGCTTTTGATTTTAAAGAACACCTCCAAAGGTGCCTTGCCTTTCACAGGGTGATGTCCTAGCTAGGTAACACGCATTACTAAATCTGCCTTTGGGGTTTGGTAATCCTTGTGAGTTCCTACTAGTCAACCAGGTTTGAGTTTGGAGAAAAACAGGCAATTAAGTGGGGAGGCATTGGTTTCACCTGCCAGTAAATTACAGCTTGCGGGCAGTGATTCATCTTTACAGAGAACACTTGTTTTGAAAAAGCAATATTGAGGCCTGTTTGCACACTTAGTATTTTCCTTTGGAAACTCAGAAATGAATTAGCACATGTTTCTCCTGAAGTGTCCAGATAACTCTTCCAGATGAAAACAGGAATGTCGTGTTTCTCCTCCCTTTCCTTTAGTTGTGGCTGCGCTTTCTCATCCCTTGTGCTGGTGCCAGTGTTTTTGTGGGCACATGGTCAAACAAGTTAGGGTGCAGTGCTGCTGAAAACAAATCCTTCTCACTGCACTCCCAGGTTGGCTTTTCATAGAATTGCCCAGAGTGGCAGGAACCTCAAAAGATCATCCAAGCCAACCTTTCATGGGAAGAGGAGCCTAGATGATGTTCTACAGCTACCTTCCCAGTCATATCATGAAAAACCTTCAGTGATAAAAACTTTTGCACATCCCTGAGGAGGTTGTAATTCTCAGCTGCATCACTTCAGTGGTTTGCTGAGGTAGTGGCTGCCTGTGCTGTGGTCCGGGCACGTGGATAGGAGTGCAAAAGCACGTAGGCACAGAACCTTGGTGGCATTGATTGACATTGCTCTCTGCTCTGGGTTTGCTGTATGGCCTCGGGCAATCGTCTTAATCCCATTGCAGGTTTCTCCATGTCACAATGGGGATAATGCTGGTGACCTGCGTGGAGCACAGGGATGCATCAGGCTTTAGGTAATCCAGTTGAGCATGTGGATTAATAAGGGATGAAAGCTGACCCCAGTTTATTGGTGAAATACTTGTTTGTTTCTTGTGGCTCCGGAACCGCTGGGGAGCCCACATCTATGTCCACCGAAACCTGGAGCAGTCAGGGTTGTCATTTACATCCCTGTGGGGGCCCCAAGCCTAGGCTTTTTTTAATGGTCTGCACTGGTGAGAAGGACATCACAGAAACAGTGTATGACCGTGAACTAAGTGAGGCTGTTGTGAAAATAGCCACAACAAATTGGATTAAACTGAAGAGGAAAGCACTCTTATTCACTGCTGGGTGATGAGCAGAGAGAATTTTGGCCTGTGACTATCATGATGTGATTTATTAGTAATCACATCCATACTATTTCTCATCAGTAGATCTTAAGTGGCAATTAGCATGAAGGCAAGAAACTATTCTTACTTTATTGAGGCATAGAAACATGAAATGACCTGCTGCGGGGCATTTCATGAGTCAGTGTTAGGGCTGGGCATAGTGCCTGCTTTGAGGAGGATCATTTTGGTACGATCAGTTTGTATCTGTGAGTGCCAGTTGTGTATGTGATTCAGTTAGTAATTGTGAACATGACTTGAAATTTTATGGAGCTGTTCACTAGCGGTGGATTGGAATATTGCCAGGATGTGCTGACAGTAGAGGCTGATTCATGTTAATTTTTGCAGAATAACAAAATCAGGTTGGAAAAGACCTTCAGGATCATCAAGTCAAACCTATTGCCAACATTAGCTAATCAACTAAATCATGGCACTAAGTGCCACATCCAGTCTTTTTTTAAGTACTTCCATGGATAGTTACTCTACCTTCTCCGGGCAGCCCATTCCAATGCCAATCACTCTTTCTGCAAAGAACTTCTTCCTAACATCCAGCCTAAACCTGCAATGGTGCAGCTTGAGACTGCGTCCCCTCATTCTGTTCCTGGTTGCCTGGGAGAAGAGACCAACTCCCACCTGACTACAACCTCTCTTTGGGTAGTTGGAGAGAGCAATGATGTCTCCCCTGAGCCTCTTCTCCAGGCTGAACACCTCCAGCTCCCTCAGCCTCACAGGGCTGTGCTGCAGCCTCCTCACCAGCCTTGCTGCCCTTCTCTGGGCACGTTCAAGCACCTCAACGTTCTTGAACTGAGAGCTGGACGCAGTACTCAAGGTGTGGCCTAACCACTGCTGAGTCCAGGGACAGAAAGACTTACCTGGTCCTGCTGTCCATACTACTCGTGACACAGGCCAGGACGCCATTGGCCTTCTTGGCTGCCTGGGCATACTGCTGGATCACGTTCAGCCAGCTGTCAACCAAAATATATATGGTATAGTTTGACCTAATTCATCTCAGGTAACATGTTTCCATTGCCTTATTTGATGAATCAGATACCTGTACATTTTATTGGGAAATATGGAAAACCCTTCAACTCTTAACAGCTCTGCTGGTGTCCCAGCCCTTGCTAAAATAGTCTGTTGCCTTTTGAAGCTGGAGCTGGTTTTCCTCTTTGTCCAATTAAGCTAGATAATTAAATCTCCCTTTTTAGTCATAGCCTTCATTCTTAATCCTGTAACTGAGCTTGGCCTGCCAGAGGAAGTTCTCTGCATTTCTCAGCACAGCAGATCCCTAGTAAACATGGCATTAAGTCCAATCCCATGCTGCTTCTCTATATTAGTTTGTCTTTTCTTGACCCAGTTCTCTTATGCTGGGTGTTTCCTGTGATAATAGTTTTTTTTATTTAAATGCCAGATGCACTGTGATTATACTTTTAGTTCTAAGTATAGGGGGAGGTTTTTTAAGTGTTAGATTTAGTTACATGTACTTGATATTTAGAGTACAAGCACAAAGATGTTTTGACTGAAGCTGCCTAGACCAAATTTGACAATCAAATAAAAAGCTGGAGGCTTCAGGAGTGAAATGGCAGCGCTGCTAATTGGTTCCTCACTTCTGTATTTGTTGCATGTCCTTCGTTTGATGGTGGAAGCTTTTAAATCAGCCACTGCATCTTAACTGAAGGACATTTTGCTGTTCTTGAGCATAGGTGCAGTGGATGACATGACAAGAAGCTGAGCTGAAGAACTCGCAGCCCTGTGAGGCTTTACGTTGTGGTGCGTGGTGACTTTGCTGTACCAGACAAAGTTTGAAGGCATTGCAAATAACCCTTCACTTCTTGTGCAAAGAAATTACAGAGATCTCTTCCCATTTCGGTGTTTGCCTTGAACTGCAGTACAGAAATGGGGATGAGTGAGGACTTCCAAACTGTTTCCTTATCCATACCTGTATCATTACTTTAAGGAAGTTGCTTTTGGAACTAAATTCAAATAGTTCTTTTCTGATTTAATTTTTCAGCTGAATTTCCTGTGTGAGAGGGGCAGAGCTGTACACAAGAGACTACTTAAATGAGGGAGTGCAAAAAAAAACCCCATGCAATATTTGGATTGCTTGCTAACATTTGAAGACTGAGATTCCTTAGTTCTTATTTGAGCTCTATGCTCAGGTCAAATTGAGGCCATGAAACTGATATTGGTAGGATTTTTCCATGTCCATATAGAAGAGACAGAGCTGTCAGGAGAGCACATTTTTGAGCAGCAGTAGTTCTTTATCATGCATTGGATTGTTAGATGTAACCTCTGGCATTTGTGTCATTCCTGAAGCATCTGGAGATCTCATCTGAAGTTACTGCTATTGGGGCTGCAAAAATGCTTTGGCGAATGTGTGAATCCTCACATTAAGGCCATGGAAGACATATTTGGGGACAGACATTGCTGATCAGTAATGCTGAATCTCTGCTTGCTTTCATCATATACAGACATTTGTTATGCTAACTAGTGTACATGATCTACACTGGATTTCTACCATATGCAGGAGGACAAGTGGTAAGGTGATACCTGACATCGTGTCCTTATATCTCTAAGCATATGGGTAACGCTTCAGCTTTTTTTGCTTCTTTTGGTTCACACATGCACACACATATTATTAACCTGTCAGGAGCTGTAGTAGCTTTGCCCCTTGTGTTTGTTGTGTGGTTGGCACAAATGAAACCCCATTTTATGGGCTCTAAGGGTAGAACTTTTTTTTTTTTTCCCTAAACTGTGATCTGAGAGGAAAGTAAATTATGACGTGAGCAGTTCCATACACTTGTGAGTGACATCTGCAACACTTCAGCATGCAGTATAGCTGTATCTGAGATGTCTGTATCATAGTGTTTCTGCTCCCAGTTGTGTCACTGGAAGCACTTTTGCCACCATCCATATGACAGTAGCTGTGATGTAAGGGTTTGTGTGTGTTTTATTAGTTCATGTTGATTACTGACTCTTCTGATGACAGATTATTAATTAGCACAACAAATTGCTTGAGAGGAGGTGTGTGTAGGGAGTGGTGCTGGTACTATCTGCTATCGCATCCAGAAGAGATTCAACAAGAGATGCAGCTGTCTGTTGTGTAGTTAAGAATGAAGCCACATCAGTGGTGCGGAGTGAGACTTCTTGTCTAATACAGGAAAAACATAAGAGTTTAGACCAAGGAGAGAAGTACCAATAAGAAAGCCAACACACCACAGCACCCCCCCCTCCCCAGATGGGCAGTGCTATTGGAGTTGGCTCCTGTGTTATGTGTATTGGGAGGGAGCTTTCAAGCAACTATGTGGTGTCTCATGCTGTTCCTTTCTAGACTTTTTTTTGGGCCTTTTTAAGGGAATGCTGCTTTTCCCTTCTCCATTTGCTAACTATTTTCTGTGAGGAAAAACCTCCAAGTAAATCAGTAGCTAAAAATAACTGACCTTTGCCAAATTATAACTTAAAGGGATTGGATACTGGGGATTAGTTTTTTTGCTTCCCACCTACGGCAGTATCAGTGCTTGGAGGTACCATGGTGCTCCAGTCGAAGGAAGCCCTGATACCTGGTTATTCAAGTATGCAGGGAGCAAGGCACTTGATAAAAGCCTTCTCTGTGTATGTGCACTGCTGCTGTAGTGCAGCATAGCTGTGCCAGATGCTGCCTAGAAATGACACTGCACTAATGAGGAATTATTTGGGTTACAGAAATGAAGATTTCTGGGGCTGGACTGTACTGTGAAGGAAGGAGAAAACAGGGAACTAACTCCACAGGGGCTTTTTTCCACACTGTATTTTCTGCAAGAGAAAGGCAGATATGAAGCGTAGCTGGGACTAATGGGATCCTGAGCTGAACTCTGCAGCTTTCCTCTGCTTCTGCAGCAGACTGACTTAAGCTCTGCTCTCGGAGTTGCCGGATTTCAGGGTGTGTCATTCATTTGTTCTGGATGGTGGCAGTTCCTCTGACTTCACTGCAGTTTTTGAAAGAGGAGGGAGTTTGTGGTTTTGATCCATTGCAAAACTCTGTTGATTACTTTGTCACTAAATAGTCCTTCTCCATTTTTTTTGTTGAGGAGAAGGCTGATCTTGACTGCTCTTTAATTCAGGCACTAGTAACGTCCTCTCCTCTTACTCCTTTGCAAAAAGTTAGTGAGTTCTGATTTTACAGAATTAGACTTAAATTTTGGGTTTAAATTTTGGAGCTAAAACTCTACCATTTCAGTTACATAAACACTGTTCATGCCATGCTATAAAGAAAACGCAAGAATTTGAGTGTGTCCCTGTAGTTACTAAACATTTGCTGTTGTATATAAAATTGGAGGGAGGAGGAAAAGCCGGACTTATCTGGAGGATGATCAAAGGTCCAAAGGGTCTCAGAAGCCTGTGTGCCTGGGAGAGTTTAAATATGGGACACCAATGTCAAAGTCACTTTGTTGCTTTCAGATGTGCTATCCCCAGAGTTCAAACGACCCCGGAACCGCAGATGAAGCAGGCCAAAGCCAGGAATGGTCTGGGTTAGAAACAGTTTATAACTGCAGATTGTCACTTAATTCTCTTGTTGTTATTGTCGTGCAATTAAAGTCATGGCCAATGAGCTAAAAGATGAGGGTTTTGCTTGGATTTTGGGATCTATAATCACTGCTCTGATGTTGCTGCCTGGAGGCAGGGACTTGCAAACTAGTCTTTCCAATAGGAGGATTATAGCTGAGGAGGGAGAGCTGGGTTTAAAGAGAGAAAAAAAAAAAAAAGTTTAAAGCTGTCATATAGTGCTTTCCACTCAGATGAAAAAGCAGAGGATTATAAAGCTTATGTAAAAAAAATAATAGAAAAAAAAAAGGGCATTGTTAGAGGACTGACAATGGAAGAGTTGCTCTTGGGGAAAGAAGGCTCTTGGGACTTGTGTTGTGAAAGGATGGTTCCCTCCAAGTACGGAGTGAAGTGATACTCCAAAAGACGTGGCAGGCAGCCCTAAAGTCTGTGCATCTCTGAATTTTTGATCTGAGTTTTTATCAGTCATACCAGTCCTTAAGTTGCTGTGGTATGGGGCTGCTCTCAGGAACCTCTGCAGTGGTGTAGCCCCTCCAGGATCAGTCTGAGAGCCTGGATTTATGCACTTTGTGGGTTGGGGATTTTGTCATTAGCTGTGTTTCGGACCCTTATGCTTTATGCAGGAAGTCCTCTCCTTCCATCCCAGTTAAGGCTTGGAGGTATTTTTCTGCAGCTGGAGGGGAGCTCAGGCTGCCTTGGGGTGAGTGTTGTGGATGGGGGACTCATGGCTTGGGGGGACGTGCAAGGAAGTAAGATGGAGAATATGGCACTTCAAGGATGTTTGAAGAATGAGAGAAGTTAACATCTTTCTGTGTTCCCCACGCGTTGAACTTGATGTGCTGTAAGAAGCCAGCCAAGTAGCAGAGTGCTCAGGTGAGACAGGGAACCACAGATTTGTTTTCTTGCCCTTTTGAGGCCTTTTTCTGTGCTTTATCCAGGCTAATTTGGGCTCTGGCTTTCTAAGAATCAATGGTGTTGAGGCTTCTGATGATTTTTCACTGTTACGTTCCTTTGGGTCTCTCTGGCTGAGTAGCCTGTATTTGACGTGGATCAAAAGACAAAGCAGTGTTAGAAGTTCCAATAATCCCTGACAAGGGCTGATGTATCTAGTCATGGAAACTGTGAAACATCTCAATTTTGTGATTAAATTTGATTTCTGGTTATGGTAGAATTTAAAGATACCACCTTTGTGGAAGGGTTTTATTTCAGGAGCACATTTGCCTCAGGACATAAGGATTTAAGGATGCCTGTAGAGCATTGTGAGCTTGAAGGGTAATGTCTCTAAGTATTAATTGTTACAGAAGGAAGTGGTTTTTTTCCAGCTGGCAGAAATGGTTTAACAAGTTATGGCCGAGTAAGACTACTACATAACACGCCTGAGGACAAGTGATAACCCCTTGCATAAAACACACACAGGCACACGTCTAATTTTGAGGTGCAAAACCAGAAGCTGATGCTTTGCTAAATGGTTTATTTTTTTCCCAATGGAGGATGATGAAAACCTGTGGAAGACTGTTGAGGAGCGGTAAGAGCTGCATGGCTGAAAGACCTAAGCCAGCCAGTGTTGCCAGGCATTGGTGATTCTGAAGAGGCTGGAGTTTCTAGGAGTTTGTGGTCTGGTCCTTCAACTGCACTTGGCTCAGCCACCAATGTGGGAGTCCTACTTGGCGGACAGCTGCAAGGACCTGCAGGATGCTCTGTGAGTTTATGTTGGCCAGGTCACAGAGCAGACTACTAAAACCCTTGAGACTGTAGGAATGGTTCAGTTGATACCTGTCTTCATGCTGCTGGCAAGGAAGCAGTAACATTGACCCAAACAAACTTGAACCCTGCACTTTGCTTCAGATCACGGATCACCACTGTGCAGCTGCCTGTTGTTTTTTTTCTCCTTTGTATTCAGCTTTTGAAAGTCAGCAGCTTTGGGCAGAAATATTATATCATGAGTCTGTGTCTCTGAGGATATTAGGCTGTTGAGACACTTGGCAGGAGTGCAGGGTATCTGAATGTGGATGAACTTTTTTCATTTTATAAACCCTTCTGCAAGCACATTGTTTGGGTCATTGGGAGCCAATTGTTTAACTTTTCTGTCCATGGCTAGAAAAACAACAACAAAAGCCCAAAAGGAAAGAGAAACAAAACACTACTTATTTTCCTGGTGTGTTTCTGTAACACTTTCCAAATGCAAAAGCCTCTTAAGATATGGAAAAGGAGCAATACTGTTTATACTGCCTTTATGAAAAGACTGATCAAAGGAACACAACTGCACTTGGCTTTATTTAGTGCCGATGCCTGCATTAATGTCAGGGTGCTTATTATGTTATTGAACTCGAAAGTTGTGGACTCTGCAAAGCACAAAGCTGGCTAAGGCTCTGGTGTGCGCTCGATTTATGTCGTATTATGTGCCGCACTATCACAACACATTTTGTGCTCTGATGGCTGCATCACTTTGTCAGCCATTTGCAAAGTTTACTTTGNCCTTGCTCTGCAGAGCAGAGCTCATCCTAGCTGTGTTCAGCTGTGCAGGCAATACTCCTAGTTCCCAGGTGGAAAGAGGTTAAAGGCATTCATGTGCCCTGACTCATCATGCATGCCCAGCTGCCACGGCCAGGCAGCTTTTTTGGCCACAAACAAGGCTGTGAAGAGGCCAAGTGAAAACAGACTAACAAGAAAGCCTCAACAGATGTGTCAAGAGCAGTTTCTGCTGATACCCCTAGAGTAATTGTACCTTGTGCCAAAATGTTTTGGTCTTGTACACTTGTATAGGACAGAGTGTGTGGTCAGTGGGGAGGGAATAGAATAGAATAGAATCAATCAGGTTGGAAGAGACCTCCAAGATCATCCAGTCCAACCTAGCACCCAGCCCTAGACACTCAACTACACCATGGCACTAAGTGCCTCATCCAGACTTTTCTTGAACATCTTCAGGGACGGTGACTCCACCACCTCCCTGGGCAGCCCATTCCAATGGCAAATCACTCTCTCTGTGAAAAACTTCATCCTGACATCCAGCCTATACTTCCCTCGGCACAACTTGAGACTGTGTCCCCTTGTCTAAAAGAATATGGAACGCTTCACGGATTTGCATGTCACCCTTGCGCAGGGGCCATGCTAATCTTCTCTGTATCGTTCCAATTTTAGTATATGTGCTGCCGAAGCGAGTGGGCGGAGAGGAGGATGCAGCAAGCGTGTTCAGATAGGTAATTTAAAGGGTTAATAATGATGTGATAGTATGCCAACAGACTGTGCAGATGGTTAAAGCTGGACTTCAAGGGGCAGACCGGATCAGATTCCAGACCAGAAATCTCACTAGAAAGCTTTACATGGGTTTTTGTGAGCTCTATTGTCTCTCTTTCTGCATACACGGTAGGCTTTTGTTCTGTCCTGCAGTCAGTGGCTGTGGATGGGAATGGAGAGCACAGTCCAGCTCTGAATATTGCTGGCGTGGGACAGCAGCCTTTTGACATGGCATAGTTCAGCATTTTGTTTTTCAGATTTCTCCTTTTGTAACTGCTGGTCACGTTGGTGGTGAAAGCAATGCTGATTTTAAAGCAGAAATAAAGCAATTCTTATGTGCTAGGCAAGTTTGAAATAGTTGGGGTTTTCCCACATTCTCTGGACCTCAAGTTGCCTGTGATTTGCCTCCCTCTAGCTGGTACATTTCTCACTTTATGAATTAGATATTGTTCTTACCACCTTCCTTTGGTTACCACAGAGAGTCTTCTTGTTTCTGTTATCTTGGACTACCTTTTTCCTAGTCATAGTTTGAGCTTACCACCTGCTTGGAAGTAAAAATGGTGTGTGAGTCTGGAAATAAAAGATAACTAATTCTTTCCTAGTCCCCTCTTCTACAGTCAGCTTTAGGCAGCAGTGGGCATGGCAGGTCTCCTGCCTGCAGTCAGTGTTGGCTGCTTTCCAGAGCTCCCCTGACATAGGTACTGGCTTTGGTGAGAGCAAGGCCCATAACCTTACGACATTAGGCCTGGTCAGATCATTGGGAGATGCTTAAACATGGTTTCCAAACACTGAAAAAGCTGCTCTAAGCAAAATTGGCAGATAGTTCCAATACACTTCATATAGCGTGCACTCTACAGGGGTTTTCCCATTGTTCACTTAGGCACAGAGCTGGTGGTCAGGTCCCCTGTGGAGCTGAAGGTGTCTCTACATTTTCTGTTATTGCATCTCTGCAGTGGTCTTTTTGAGACTAGAGCTCCTGACAGTGCCATACTCAAACTTTGCTTGCCCCTGGACAAGATTAAAGGGCAGCCCTGTGTGCTAGGAGCTGTGAGTGCTGCTCCTGGTGCTCCTCAGATGGTGTTGAAGCTGAAATATGGAGCTGAATTTCAGGGATATGGGTTGTGTGCAATCCCAGCTGCTGCAGAGTGGAGCTTGTCCAAAAGCTGGGCTTGCCCTCTGTGTCTGCAGGGGGGTACTCAAGCAGTCAGTGTCTGGAGAGGCTCTGGTTTTCCAGCTGCATTCTTGTGCTGCTTTGGTGTAAGATATTAATTCACTCTCAGTGCTCTAAGATTGTGATTTGAAATAATTTATTTCACATTGAAGTCATTAAGTGCCTTCCATCATGCATATTTTTGACCAGCCTAGAGAGACCTCTGTGATGTGGGTGCCAAGGATGTGTTAGCGGACAATGAGTAGTGTGTAACAGGGTACAATGGGATGAGTGGGGGGACCCTTGCCAGCTCCTAACTCCACCAAGTTTCCATTGCAGGCTTCACTGCTCATTTGGGGATGAAATGCAGGGTCTGGCACAGATGTTTTCAGGGGTGATCGAACCTTCGGAGGTGTTGTCTATGATACAGAGCAAGTATTGAACTGCAGTCATTGTTCCCCTAGATTAAGGACCTCCTTTTTGGATCCTTTGTGATAGGATCAGTACTAAAGGCATTAGTAAACCAAGTTATTAAGTCAGTAAATTTAATAGGGATCTAGTGTCTGCCCTCCTTTCCTTGAGTTTGAGTAAAGATGATTATATATCTAAGCTTAAACTGCCACGTTTTAACTTCTACCCAGACTGCTATTTCATAGAATCATAGAATCAGTCAGGGTTGGAAGAGACCACAAAGATGATCTAGTTCTAACCCCCCTGCCATGGGCAGGGATACCCTACCCTAGATCCGGCTGGCCCGAGCCTCATGCAGCCTGGCCGTAAACACCTAGCAGTAATGTGTCCCCATCACCCCTCTTCTTCTCCCTTGTCACTTCTCCCTTCATCCTCCTGACACCAGCCCTTTCTGCCCTGGTCCATACTCCTAAGGTCTCCCTTAAGTCTTCTCTTCTGCAGGCTGCACAAACCCAGCTCTCAGCCCTTCCTCTCACAGAGGTCCTCCAGTCCTCAGGTCACTCTCCTGGCCCTTCTCTGGACAGCACAAGACACTGTCTTTAGAGATGGCCTTGGAGCTTCCCTGGGATCAGATGTCCTGGCTTTTAGCTTCTGGTATGGACCCAATACCTTAGGATTAATATATACTGGTAAGGGTAAATAAAACTTAAAATATGGTAGATATGAGTGAGATATTGCTGTGTCCTGTTGATGTATGTGCTTAGAGGTCTTGATTTTTAGATAATATTTAATAAACCAGAGGAGATGATAGGCTTTTATATGCAACAAATGGCTTTTGTGACCAGTTCCAGGGAGAGGAGGAAGTTTATGCTGGAGTGTGCTGAGCAGTACTGCCAAGGCCCTAGCTCTCCCTCCTTACCCAAAGAGCTGGTACAGATGGAAAATAAGAAGAGTGTGTTAACAAAGTTGAAATGTGAAACTGAAGTGGCACAATATATATCAGTACATTTGATGTGATAGCTATTTGCTTTGTGGGAGTTCAGCTATCAGGTAAGTCAGCCAACTGCTGCTTTGCTGAAGGCAAGCTTCTCTAGGTGTTTGTGTCTTTTTTTTTTTTTTTTTAGCTTCTCAGATGGAAACTGAATTTTGCCTGTGATGACTCTTCTTAGGCATCATCTTTGAGCATAGTCCAAAACTAATTACATCAAAGAGCACTGATCAAATAGTTGGCTTCATGCTTTGACTTTGTGTTCTCCTCACTTGAACAAGGAGCTGCCTTGCTTCCCAACATCTGTTTATATGGAAAAACAGGATGAGGGAAGAACTTTTGCCTCTCTTTCCCTGTAAAAGATGTGAAAATAATGGGAGGATGGAGCAAAAAACTTTTGGAGTGGAATGGTAACCTCTAAGCTGGAATGTATGTTGGTATTTTCAAGGGGCATGAACATCTGGAGAGCTGATAACATCCACCTGTGCTGTCTGCTAGCATATTTCTACAGGGTCCTTGCCAAAAACTTAACCAAAGTGAGGGGCTTTAGTCAAAGTCACTGCAAGGAGGGCTTTGTGAGAGGGCAGTGCTGCCCATTGTCCCCCTCCTGCCTTCTGATGACACAGGCAACTGGGCCATCTCTGGTGTTGGTAACATATGGAGAGTCTTGCATGAAAAATACAATACCTGCCATTAGGGAGGTAATTCTGCTTGCTCAAATGAAACCTGAGTTTGCAAACAACAGGATGAGATGACAAGTTTGGTACTAGCTCAGTTGTGTTGTAAGGTGAAAGGCTTTGTGTTTCACTGCATGTGTTTTCTGTGTATAGGGGACAGGTGCAAAAATCCAGATGAAATAAAAAGTTTGGATTTTGGTAATGATTTTGTTGGATCCTGTAGCATTTATTAATATATGTGCTGTTGTACTACATTAAATGCCAAGTCCTGTGTCCTCTTAGATTTAACAGCTATTCTGTTAAGCATCTCCAGACTTTGTCCTGGCACCCTCAGCAGGTTTGCAGATAACACCAAGCTGTGTGGTGCAGCAGACATGCTGGAGGGAAAGGATCATGGAATCATAGAATCAACCAGGTTGGAAGAGACCTCCAAGATCATCCAGTCCAACCTAGCACCCAGCCCTATCCAGTCAACTACACCATGGCACTAAGTGCCTCATCCAGTCTTTTCCTGAACACCTTCAGGGACGGTGACTCCACCACCTCCCTGGGCAGCCCATTCCAATGCCAATCACTCTCTCTGTGAAGAACTTCCTCCTAACATCCAGCCTATATGTCCCCTGGCACACCTTGAGACTGTGTCCCCTTGTTCTGTTGCTGGTTGCCTGGGAGAAGAGACCAACTCCCAGCTGGCTACAGCCTCCCTTTTGGTAGTTGTAGACAGCAATGAGGTCTGCCCTGAGCCTCCTCTTCTCCAGGCTAAACAACCCCAGCTCCCTCAGCCTCTCCTCATAGGGTTTGTGTTC
>WAAF01011146.1:1538-61753 GCA_013400475.1 Tricholaema leucomelas | reverse complement strand
CAGAACCCTGGAGCAGCTCTGCTGTGAGCACAGACTGAAAGAGTTGGGGCTGTTCAGTCTGGAGAAGAGGAGGCTCCCAGGTGACCTTCCAGTATCTGAAGGGGGGGCTACAAAAAATCTGGGGAGGGACTTTTTAGGCTATCAGGGAGTGACAGGACTGGGGGGAATGGAGCAAAGCTGGAGGTGGGGAGATTCAGCCTGGACATGAGGAGGAAGTTGTTGAGCATGAGAGTGGTGAGAGCCTGGATTGGGTTGCTCAGGGAGGTGGTTGAGCTGCCTTTCCTAGAGGTGTTTAAGGCCAGGCTGGATGAGGCTGTGGGCAGCCTGATCTAGGGTAGGGTGTCGCTGCCCACGGCGTGGGGGCTGGATCTAGATAATCCTTGTGGTCCCTTCCAACCCTGAATGATTCTTTGATTCTATGAAATTGATAAGTAGCTAAAACTAGTCCACCAGCACATCCCAGAATTTTGTCCATTGATATTACATAGCCTTTGCATCTATATGTTACATATGTGTGGGCACTCTAGTGTCTCAGTCATGTTTATGGCTTCGTCTTGGTCCTACACATAAAACATATGGTGCTTTCATGGCATCCATGTGAGGAGAGGTTATGCCTCGTATCTGTGTGTGTGTGGGTTTATATATTTGATCAGTGTGAAATCAAGTATTCCAGCAACAGAAAAAATGTGATTCTATGAAGTGCTACCATATTTTATAGCAAAGGCTATAGCAGGCTAATTTTGAGATTGATTTGCATACAACAGATGTTAATATTGTGCCTTGGCATCGAGATGGCACCAGATTAAAAAGGAGCAGATGATCAACAGGTAGTTGTCCTGTGGTTTGGGGATTTTTCTAGTTTTGTTTTCAGTAATTTAGTCCTGAGTGGTAGTGTGCATGTCGTCATTGTCATGGAAACAGGGCACAGTGGTGATTAAGATGGATGTGGGTCCTTTGTTTGTGGGGTGCATGTGGCTGCTGAAGTGTCTGTTACTGTGTTTGGCGGCAATTTGTTGAGCTTATCTGCTGCATGCAACTTCCATGAGTACAGCAAATGGAGACTCTGTTTTGTTGCTTCTCATCTGAGAGGCACATTTGATCCACAATTTTTTTTTAGGTGGAAAGAAAACCCAAACCCACCTTCCTTTTTGCAGAAGGCTGGTATTTTTTGAGAAATAAGTGAAACTTAGCAAGTGCCTGAGGCAATTGTTGCTGTGATGGGCATTGGGGTTGAGGACTCCTGTCGTGGCTGGTGGTGAGGACAGTCTTGTCCTTCCCAATGAGTGGTGGCATGTGTCTGAAAAAAAGACTCTGCGTTCTTCATGGCAAAGTTTCCCAAAGGGTGGTGAAAGAGCAGACATAGACTCATAGAATGGTTTAGGTTGGAAGGGACCTCCAAAAGTCGTCAAGTCCAAACTCCCCTGCAGTCAGCAGGGGCATCTTGAAATAGATCGGGCTGCTGAAAGCCCTGTTGAGCCTCACTTTGAATATCTACAGGGATGAGGCCCCAGCCACCATCCTGGGCAATCTGTTCCAGTATTCCACCACCATCATAGTAAAGAACTAGTTCCTAATATCCAGTCTAAATCTGCTCTTCTGTAGTTTGAAGCCATTGTCCCTCATCCTAGAGGGACCACAGCTCTTTGTAAATAGTCTCTCTCCATCCTTCTTGTAGCCTCCTTCAGGTATTGAAGGGTTGCTGTTGGGTCTCTCTTGGTTCTCCTCTTCCCTAGACTGAACAACCCCATCTCTCTCAGGCTGTCTTCATAGCAGAGGTGCTCCATTTTCATCACCCTCCTCTGGACCTGCTCAGTCAGGTCCATATCCTTACTGTGCTGAGGGTTCCAGACCTGGACTCAGTACTCCAGGTGAGGTCTCACCAGAGCAAAGTTGCAGAATCATCTCTCAGGGTCTGCTGCCAATGTATCTGTTGGTGCAGCCCAGGATGTGATTTGCCTTCTGGGCTGCAAGCTCACACTGCCTGCTCATGTCCAGCTTCTCATCCATCAGCACCTCCAGGTGCTTCTCCACAGGGCTGCTTTCTATCACCTGATCCCCCAGGCTGTATTGATTGGCATTTTTCTGACTCAGGCACAGAACCCTGCGCTTGTTCTTGTTGAACCTCATGAGGCTCACCTGGGCTCACCTCTCCAGCTTGTCCAGGTCCCTCTGGAGGCCATCCTGTCCCTCTGGCATGTCAACAGCACCACTCAGCTTGGTGTCACCTGCACCCTTGCTGGTGGTGCACTCAATCCCATGTCTGTATCACTGATAAAAGTATNTGAGGTCTCACCAGAGCAAAGTTGCAGAATCATCTCTCAGGGTCTGCTGCCAATGTATCTGTTGGTGCAGCCCAGGATGTGATTTGCCTTCTGGGCTGCAAGCTCACACTGCCTGCTCATGTCCAGCTTCTCATCCATCAGCACCTCCAGGTGCTTCTCCACAGGGCTGCTTTCTATCACCTGATCCCCCAGGCTGTATTGATTGGCATTTTTCTGACTCAGGCACAGAACCCTGCGCTTGTTCTTGTTGAACCTCATGAGGCTCACCTGGGCTCACCTCTCCAGCTTGTCCAGGTCCCTCTGGAGGCCATCCTGTCCCTCTGGCATGTCAACAGCACCACTCAGCTTGGTGTCACCTGCACCCTTGCTGGTGGTGCACTCAATCCCATGTCTGTATCACTGATAAAAGTATTAAACAGCACAGGTCTCAGTACAGACCCCTGAGGGACACCATTTGTCACTGCTCTCCATCTAGACTTCAAGCCACTGAGCACCACCCTCTGGATGTGACCATCCAGCCAACTCTTTATCAACTGAACAGTACACACATCAAATCCATATCTCCAACTTGGCAAGTGGGATGTTGTGGGGTGACTACATCAAAGGCCTTGCAGAAGTCCAGATAGATCACATCTATCTCTGTGCTCTGGGAAGGAAATCATAGCCTTGTGGGCCAGGTGGCAACATGCCTGTTGATTTTTGGGGAGGATAAGGGGTTATTGTTAACATTTTTCTGCTGGGCATTTAGGTGGATTAGGACAGCTTAAGGGCTGCTGTAGGGTTAAAATGGCTGTTTTGTGGAAATTGAAAATAGCATTAGGTTAAACTCTGCCCATTGCAGAGTTGCTTGATGTGTACCTGTAAGAGTAATATTTTTCTGATGTTGCATCTGAGGTGTCTAATGCCCTGTTGTGATGCATGAGAAGAAACATCCTGCCACAGGAATATACTCCACCCCTTGCTTCTCCAGCAAGGAAAATCTTGTCACTAAACAAAAGGTTTTTCTTAAGGAATATAAGGATTTATGCTCCTCTCCAAGGGATGAGTTACAGCACTGGTTTTTAATAGAGCCCTTCTGGATTTACGTGACTGCTGCTCAGATTAAACTCTGATCCAGCATGTAAAATAAGATTCAGTAGTTGTGCTCTGCTTCTGTCCTGCTCTTGCAGGCAGTTGCTGCTTGAAGTCTGCCTCTGGCATTTTTTTGTGCAGTTAAAAGGTATGCTACAGAGCATCCTCCTTTTAGGTGAGCATGTTGCAACTTGTTACTTTTAAGCAGACATCCAATGCCTGTGTTTTGTTTAATTGAATTTAGTTTTATGTGAGAACATGCTGACAAGTCTAATCAATGCCTTCAGTGAAAGTTTAGCAAGGGGAAGTGAGGGAAATTAACTATATGACATGTTATAAGCTAATAATGAAGCAATTGTGATGATTTGTAATGGGAATTTTTAGTTTTCTCCCTGTGTTGTGGTTTAAATCGTTAAAGCAACAGAGCTACTCAAACTACCTATCTGCCAGGCAACCAGCAACAGAACAAGAGGACACAGTCTCAAGTTGTGCCAGGGGAAGTATAGGCTGGATGTTAGGAGGAAGTTGTTGCCAGAGAGAGTGATTGGCATTGGAATGGGCTGCCCAGGGAGGTGGTGGAGTCACCGTGCCTGGTGGTGTTCAGGCAAAGACTGAATGAGGCACTTAGTGCCATGGTCTAGTTGATTGGATAGGGCTGGGTGCTAGGTTGGACTGGATGATGTTGGAGGTCTCTTCCAACTGGGTTGATTCTATGATTCTGTGATTTTTTTTTTTTCCCCTGCAGCAGCTGATAGGTTCTGCTCTGAAATGAAAAAATAGAATTTGTAACACCTTTGGAGCAAGAGACAGTGATTCTTTTGGGGAGGGAAGTGTGCTGGAAGAGCTTGTGGAAGAGATAGGTTGCTGTGGGTAAGGCAGGCAGTAGAGGAGGAGAGGAAGAAGGAGCTGGTTTGGAGGGAGTGGGAGCAGCGCTGAGCTCTTGGATGCATACCTGCTGGTCTCTGCTGTAAGTAAACCTGCACATAGAGCAGATGAATGGAAGTCAAAAGGGAAAAGGAAATTTCTTCTCCTGTGATGCTGCTGCCTTTGATTTTTTTTCTTCTCCTGAAGTAGCAAAGGCTTACCTGCCAAATAAATCCACTCTGTAAGCAGCAAAGATGGGCAGCAACTCTTGGAATTAAAATTTGTGAGCCTTGCAGCCTGCTTCTCTGGCTTTGCATATCTTGTGGAGGTTTGTAAACTTTGTTTTGCTTGACAGCATATCTGCATCTATGAGGGAGAGTTTGCCTCTGGCTAGTGTGCCTTTTGCATTACATTAAGCACCAACCACCACCCACACCACCATCCCTCCACCACTTCCCCCAGTAAAAGTTGATACAGAACAACTGTATGCTTCATCAGCAGCTGGTTTTTTACCATCTTTATTTTTTCACTGCAGATTTTGGTTTTGTTTTCACTGTCTTGTGTGTCTGTCTCATATCCCCTTGTGTTGAATATTCAAACTCTTGATCTGCACGTGGGCTAAAAATGGTTATTGCTTTGAACTTGCAAATGAGTCAAATTAATTCCCACATCCACCACAAGAAAGGAAAATATTCAGTTTGAAATAGAATTTGGAGCCTATAGGAAAATGCATGCATTTGATAAAGTTTGTGCTAATTCTACAGCTTTGGTGCCAAGGCACCACCAGCACTGTTATTGTCAAGAGTATTGCGTGTAAGCTCTGTATTTTAATAGTAACTCAGTATGGCTGATTAGTTTGAAGACCCTTTGAAGAAGCCCATGTACTGACTAAATAAGCTCATATTTTTCAAAGCAACCAAAAGCACTCTTAATTTACAGAGCAGATAGTTGTAAAACAGTCTTCGGTTTGCATGCTAAGAGCTAGTGTGAAGCATGAGCGTGCTTGCAGTCAAGTTTACTCCAACGCAGTTTGCTAGAATTGGTGTTAGTGTGCTCGAGGGAGGTTTCTGGGTCTTTGGCACAGTAGTGCAGCATAAATCTGTGCCACTGGGCTTGATGTATCCAGGAGGAAGATGCCATGTAATGAATGCTCCTGCACCACTGAAATCAGTGGCAGTTATTATCAGTCTCTTCTTTGTTTGCTGTCAGGTTCAATCCAATAACGAAGAGCAGCTTTGAGTTTCTAACTAGATGACATAGCTAATCCTGAAGCATGTATAAAGTGGCTGTAGTTATTAGGAGATTTAAGGCTTTGAAAGTTCGGATTCCCTTAGTGCAGTTTGTTAATGGCAAGGATTTGCAGTAAGTGAATAATAGATGAAAGTCATCAAAAGGCTTACAGGGGATTTCGTGTGACGTGGTGCTGGTCTGTTTCCTGCCAGAACTGAAGAATTCTGGGTGGATTCTAGAAATAAAAGTAATTAAAAAAAAAAAAACAACAAACAACAAACAAACCACCCCTGCCCCCCTGCCAAAAGTGAGGTCAGTTGTTCCGTATTTTGTATTGCTTTGGGAAGTCAAGTCAGTGATGTGATGTGTGGGGAACTACAGCCACAGTGCTGACCAATGCATGCTAAGTTCTCAGTTTCCCTGGCTCTACCTTTCTCATGTGCTGGAAGTGTTCTGGCACTGAGCAGACACTTCATAGCGCTAGGATATGGCAGGTAGAGCAGGAGACGTGCCAATGGACATCTTCTGCACCATGCAAGGTGAGCAGAGCTGGTGCTGTACCTCCTCACCATCCAGCATTCCTCTTCACTGGGGCACACTCTCTGCTTTGCTCCTGGTGGGACATTTTCACCTATAAACCCCTGGAGCCACTGCACCAAGTGTGTCCTTCAAGCCGGAAACTTGTCAGATGGCAACTCCAGTAAGCTCTATAGTTCTGGATGATGGAGTGGGATCCCTTCCACAACATGCCAGTTCTGTGAGACTGTCCCACACTTGGCAGAAGCATGCCCCAGAATTTGTGCTGGGACACTTCTCTCAACCTGGGCAGTGGCTGGTGATGTGTGCCCTGACCTGCTTTTGTGTCAGCAGATTCAGGCCTGACTTGGGGTCCTTGCAGTCAGTGTTTGGGTGTCAGCAACAGTCATTGCTTGGAGACTGGGTCTGGGAAGGGGGGCTGTATTTGAGTGGAAGCACCAATCTCTTTGCAGGGGCAGTGGGAAGCTCCTTTCTAAGCCTGCAAGAAGGAGAGTGTGCTAGTTTGAGCCTAGCTAGCATGTTTTGGTGAGAAGAACTAGATGATAGGCTGTAAAATGAAAACAATGGTGTCTACTTCCCTCACAGTCTTGCTGAGATGTATACAAAAGAAGAAAGGCAAAACAAAGATTAGGGCATTTGCTTCTTCTCCTCGCTGGGGAACTTTGCCTGCTGGGGAGCTCGTGGCTGCTGGCTGGACTCCATCTTGCTTTCTAACCTCACCCTCCTTTGCTTGGCTGCTTCACCTTGCTTTTAACCCTTTTGGCTGAACCTCCATTCTTCCTTAGGACTGGGGTAAGGTTGAGAGGGGTAGGGGGAAGGTGAGGGGTGGTTGAGAGCCCCTCCTGGGGACTCAGGTTTCTGGGAGGGGAATTGTGTTTGTATTACCTTTTTTACCTTGTATATTTCTGTATATAACTGTATATACTGTGAATATCTGCTTGTAAATTGTGCCAGCTGTAAATATAAGCTTCATTCAAATTTCCAGAGCCGACTGAGTCTAGTCTGGGCAATTTCTAAAAGTGTGGGGGGTGGGGGACACCCAAACCATCACAGAGAGATTGATGAATAACCATTGTGGTGGTGGAGTAAGGGGCCTCAAAGCCATCCTTAGGCAGAAATATTGTGGGGAGATATTCCAGCAGAGGATGGATGGTGAGAGCTTGCAATCTTCTTTTCTTTTACTTGTTTTAGTTAAAACAGATAAATAAAAACTTTATTAAAAAAAAAAAAAAGGTAAATTAGTTTATATTTTTTCCCTCTACTGTCATGCCCCATGTTGAATCGTGACTGTATTATGTCTGACAGCATCTAATGAAGATGCAACTTTGGGCAAATCCTCATGAATTTTGGCAGCAGATTACAAGCCCTGATTTGCTGCTGGGAAAAGCTTGTTATGTGAAGAGATGTGGAAGGCAGAGTCCCATCCATTTTCCTAACTGTTAAAGTAGTGTTCTCATTCAGGGATGCTGCTGGGAGCTGTCACCCACCTGAGGCAGTTTCTGGGGTTGCAGCCCCCGTTTTGGCCTGCTGGAGGGTATTCCTATCTTTTGTGGCTGTCAGAGTGGTTGCAAAATAGGTGCTAAATCCAGAAACTTCACTGTGTGCAAAGTGTTTGTTGGGAGGTTGAAAGTGTCTGCAAGCACTAATGCACTGNCCCAGTCCCAAGGAAGAATGGAGGTTCGGCCAGGGGGATTAAGAAGCAAGGTGAATCAGCCAAAGCAAATGGAGGTTGAGGTTAGAAAGCAAGATGGAGTTCAGCCAGCAGCCCCGAGCTCCCCAGCAGCTGAAGAGCCGAGAGCAAAGCCCAGAGCAAAGAGAGCAAGTGACTTTATCTGTGTTTTGCTTTTCCTTTTTACACATCTCAGCAAGACTGTGAGCGAAGTAGACCTCACCATTGTTTTCATTTCTCAGCCTATCATCTAGTCCCTCTCAACAAAACATTCTAGCTAGACTCAAACTAGCACAAGTGTCCCTCTGAGGAGGGCATGTCTCTTTTGGTTTTGTTTCAAACTAAGTGAAAGTTAGGAAACGTTTGTGGTCACTGCCATGCATTGCATTAAGTCCTTCTCCCTTTTGGTCTCATCCAAACTTGCTGTGGTAAAAATGGAAAGTGAGAATGCGATTGAAAGCTGATTTATTATAATGTGAGCATCCAGAAAAAAGAGGCAAGCATATATGTGTGTTGGGCGTTACCTTTGCAGATTGTTTTGTTGCAGAGTCCTGTCTTTAGTTCTTGGTTTGGGTCATGCGTTTTCAATGAGAAAGCATTACCCAGGCAGAGGTGGTTTTCTCTGCCTGGACTGATGCCAGTCTCGACAAGTTGCTAGTTGCTCTTCTTTTGCTGATGATCTGCCTCTGCCTGGGAATCTTTGACATCCATGAGTGAAGTACTTAAATTCAAAGCAATGCACTTGTCTGGGCAAAAACAACACCAGCCCCATCACCAGGGAGCTGAGGTGGGATGGGAGGTGTTACTGCTCGTAGGGAATTTTAAAACTGAATGGATATTGTCATGGTTTGCTTGTTTTAAAGAGGGAGAGTCCTTTATTCTGGCCAAATGTTAGGAATATCAAAGATGCAGTGGGAGAGGGAAGTTCTGGTGTGACTGACAAACACTGTTGAGCAAGAGAGACGAGAGATGGTGCTTTGTGCAGGGTTATTATGGTTAGAAACCTGTCATAGCATGCAGGGGAAGCATGGTTCAGCAAGCCCATAGTCAGAGACGAAAGCACTTCATCTCCAGGGTTTACGGTATGCGCAGCCTGTTTTTGGGGCCAAGAACAAAGCAGCAATGTTAAGTAGCTAAATAAACCTTCTGCCCCAACAGGTGGTGGTCCTCAAAGACAAAAATACCTTTGTGAGAATTGCTGCAAGTGATGTGAAGCACTGGCGGCCTTGCTGGGAGGAAAGAGGGTTGGCTTGGTCTGGTGCAGCCCATGAGGATGGGTGGCATGCACTTGTGCACCCTGTGAGCCCAGTGATGGGCAATGGAATTGCACAGGGTGCATTGAGAGCCTCTGCACACTGAACATACTTGTGCAAAAGGCACTCCTCTTCTCTTGTCCTTTGGACCTCCTGCAGACTGAAATCTGTCCTAAAATCACAAGAAGTAATGTGTGAGGGGAAATGCATTTGTGTGCACAAGTTTAGGGTCTGGTTTTCCCTTCATAAAAGTTCTGTTACAGAGGGTTGTCAGGTTAGACTTAAGGAATTTTCCCCTGCTATGACAAAGTGTTAGGTTATTTTCGTTTTTTTGCAGCTAGTGGGGAGCTGAATTTCTCCTGTCAAATATCTGTTTCTGGTTTTGTGAGCATCGTGGTCACATCACAATCTAAGGATGTTGAATGATGGGTGTCCTTCCTCTTTGTAAGGAAGGAGCAGTTGGAGTAACTACTGTTTTCAGTACTAGGAAGAATCCTGGAAAATACTCAAAACCAAGAAGTCTTTTGAAGGCAAGTAACTCCTGTTGCTAAAATTAGCCCCCCTTGAATAAATCTGAGAGCTATGAGCTTGTGCTTCCGTATCTGCCCTCCAACAGTTGTGGGGTTATTGGAAGCATGACATTTCTCTGTTGGTAGGGCTTCTCTCATGAGCTCAAGTGAGCTTGCAGAAGCTTTGGAAGTAAGTCCTTTCTAACCCACATATAATTTCCTGCTGTAAAATAGAGTTGATTAAATTTTCTGTCTCTCCCATTCATTGCTCACACTGCTTGCCCCCTTCTCAGGGGAAGGGGGTACTTCAGGAATGACAACTAATGCTGAAACCTCAAGAATGTGGTTTGCCAAAACAATGTTGCAGAGCTTTTAATATATTTATTTGTTTTCATTTCAAATGTCATTGCAAAACTTCACTGCTAGAATAAAAACTCTTTCAATAGGCTGTGTGGGTTTTGTTTGTTTGTTTTTTCCTTCTTCCGTTTGGGCATCTGCAATAATCATTTCTGCACAGGGAGAAAATAGGAAGTTCTATCCAAAAGAGATGGCTTCACTGCTCAGGAATAGTTTGGGCCTGCCACTAGTACTGCTTGCACTGCTGTGCCAGTGCTGAGTGGGAGTATGATCCAGCCTCTGTGGGTGCAGAGACCTCCCACCAGCAAGCCATGCACCTGGAGGCAGGGTCCTCACAATCACTCATGGAATGTTTTTGTGGCACCTTCCCACAGATGTGTCTCTGCAAAAATTATGGATTCTGATACAGAATATCTGCCGTGCTGACTCCATTCAGTTTTGAGTGCAAAATGTTTCTCTTAGGTTCTACTCCCAGCTATCACTGCTGCTTGGTGCGATTGGAAACCAGAGGCAGAGCTATGTATTAATAGAATAGAGCAGAGCAGAGCAGAACAGAGCAGAGCAGAACAGAATAGAGCAGAATAGAATAGAGTAGAATAGAATAGAATAGAGTAGAATAGGTTGGAAGATACTTCCAAGACCATCCAGTCCAACCTAGCACCCAGCCCTATCCAGTCATCTAGACCATGGCACTAAGTGCCTCATCCAGTCTTTTCCTGAACACCCCCAGGGACGGCAACTCCACCATCTCCCTGGGCAGCTCATTCCAATGCCAATCACTCTCTCTGTGAAGAACTTCCTCCTAACATCCAGCCTATACTTCCACCGGCACAACTTGAGACTGTGTCCCCTTGTCCTGTTGATGTAAAAGATTGCTGTATGCTTAGAAAGAAGTTGCTTTACAGGGGTGATCCTAAAGTATACTGGATGAAAGGTGGAGAGCCCTTGTGGTGAGGTGTGAAACAGAATGACAAGATTGAAGCACTCTGGTGATGTCGGAGAAGCGTTACATACTGCACACACTTTGTAGATGGGTCACACATGGGTATCTTTTGACCCCTTTCTTGTTTCTTTGTGTAGGGCACGTGTGGATATAGTTAGGTGGTTTATTTTGTGTTTTTCAAATGTGAGCTTGTTTGGGCTTCCTGGTATGGAGTAAGTCCTACACCTCAGGAGGAACAGTGTGAAGAAGCAGGATAATGAAGCAGGATAAGTGTGAAGAAGTGTGGATAGCAGGCTGAAGATGAGCCAGCAATGTGCCCAGGTGGCCAAGACAGCCAGCGGCGTCCTGGTCTGGATCAGGAACAGTGTGGCCAGTAGGAGGAGGGAGGTTATTCTGCCCCTGTACTCAACACTGGTCAGGCCACACCTTGAGTCCTGTGTCCAGTTCTGGGCTCCTCAATTCAAGAGAGATGTTGGGGTGCTGGAACATGTCCAGAGAAGGGCAACAGGGCTGGTGAAGGGCCTGGAACACAAACCTTATGAGGAGAGGCTGAGGGAGCTGGGGTTGTTTAGCCTGGAGAAGAGGAGGCTCAGGGGTGACCTCATTACTGTCTACAGCTACCCGAAGGGAGGCTGTAGCCAGGTGGGGGTTGGTCTCTTCTCCCAGCCAACCAGCAACAGAAGAAGGGGACACAGTCTTAAGCTGTGCCGGGGGAGGTCTAGGCTGGATGTTAGGAGGAAGTTGTTGCCAGAGAGAGTGATTGGCATTGGAATGGGCTGCCCAGGGAGGTGGTGGAGTCGCTGTGCCTGGAGGTGTTCAAGAAGAGCCTGGATGAGGCACTTAGTGCCATGTTGTAGTTGACTGTCTAGGGCTGGATGCTAGGTTGGACTGGATGATGTTGGAGGTCTCTTCCCACCTGATTGATTCTATTCTATTCTATTCTATTCTAAGCAAAGTTGCTACCAGGCAAGACCAAAGAGTTTCAGAGCGAGTGCTGAATGCAAGTCAGTCTTCAGTAAAGTAAATTCTTTTGCCATATTCTCTCAGTTTGAAAGTCTAAGCTTCAGTCCTTTTTCATTTTGTTTATTAAATATAATTCAAATATTGTTTCTAAAGGCATTGAGTACCTGAACTAATGATAACAAACTTGTGTCTCTGCAATTAAGCAGCATCAGCGAGAAAACTCTGAGTGTTGCTCTGTATCTTACATCAAGTACTGAAAAATATATGTTTGTATTCTGATGTGTGTGTTGGGCATGCCTACAAACAAGTTTTGTCTGGCTGGGTCCTTGCACGTCTTATGAAACAGAAAATTATGCAGAGTCCTGCACCTGGGGAGGAGCAATAAACTGCACCAGTACAGACTGGGAGGTGATCTGCTGGAGAGCAGCCCTGTGGAGAGGGACCTGGGAGTGCTGGTGGATAACAAGTTAACCATGGCACAGCATTGTGCCCTTGTGGCCAAAAAGGCTAATGGGATCCTGGGGTGTATTAAGAAGAGTGTATCCAGCAGATCAAGGGAGGTTTCTCCTCCCCCTCTACTCTGCCCCGGTGAGACCTCATCCTGAGTACTGCAGTCAGTTTGGGGCTCCCCGATTTAAGAGGGACAGGGACCTGCTGGAGAGGGTCTAGTTGAGGGCGACGAGGATGATTAGGGGACTGGAGCACTGCCTGATGAGGAGAGGCTGAGGGACCTGGGGCTTTTTAGTCTGAAGAAGAGAAGACTGAGAGGGGATTTAATAAATGTTTATAAATATCTGAGAGTTGGAGGTCAGGAGTTGGGGGACAGGATCTGTTCACTTGCTCCCTGTGATAGGGCAAGAAGCAGTGGGTGTAAGCTGCAGCACAGGAGGTTCCACCTCAACACAAGGGGGAACTTCTTGACTGTAAGGGCCACAGAGAACTGGAATAGGCTCCCCAGAGAGGTTGTGGAGTCTTCTGGAGACTTTCAAGGCCTGTCTGGATGTGTTGCTCTATGACCTGAGCTAGATTGTATGATTCTGCTCTGGCAGAGGACTTGGACTCGATGATTTCTTTGAGTCCCTTCCAAGCCCTGATATCCTGTGAGCCTGTGACCTAACAGGTAGTAACTTTGGTCTTTGTAAAGTTTTTGCAGATGAGTACATTGTGAAATACTCTTGTCAGGGACATGGACCAATGACCCCTTATCTGTGTTAGGCAGCAGCATAGCCCAAAAGGTAGGAGATCTGTAGGAGGAAACTGTTAAGCTGAGACCTGACTTGCACAGTATGGTTATTTTGGGGGTTACCTGGGACTAGCTGTAGTGCAGACTTATGGACTGAACACTGTCAGGTGTTCAGCTGGAGCACAGGGCGCAGTAACCAGAGTGCATTGGCACATATCTGCCACTTGGATTTCATGTGAGAAGAACCTGGTGGGAGCTTGGAGACTGCAGGGGCATGCAAACCAAAGCACACTAATAGGGAAAAAGAAACTTGCTTCAAAACTGTTCTCTTGACTTGTACTAAAGTGATATAGTAGATGCTCTTGGTGATGACTCTTGATCATAGAGGTAGTGGGAGGGACAGTGGATAGCCAGCTCCCTGCAGATTGAACGTCGTTTGAAGTTTTGGGCCGCTTTTTCCCTTCTGTGCATCCTGCAGTAACAGGACTGTATTGTTAATTTTCTCATGCCACATCAGAGTCTGGTAAAATGTTGCTTGAGTTAAAGCAAAATCAAGACATCTTGGAAAATACATTTGATAAAAATGAAGTAAGGGATATATTCCTTCATTGTCAACAGTGCTGGTGTTTGGATATCAATGTGAATTTAAGGGATAACTGTACTCCTTCAGGTCTGTGTGGTAGCTAAGAGGCATGAGGCTAATGAGTGTGTCTAGCTTTGACCCATTCTCCAGGGGAGGGTATGTCCACTCCTAAGCTCTTGGAGTGAGACAAATTAATGCCTTCTTTGGTGATAGTGTAGAGGTGTAAAATTTGACCTGTCTCCAAGTTCATTTCCAGTTGCTTCCAGAAGAAGATACGACTGGAAATGGACAGCAATTACATGGGACACCAAAGAAAAAAACTTATGCTTGTATGGCCCAGAGCTTCAGGGGTGTGAGTATCTTCAGAGAAGCAGGATATGGTATCATTGTGGTTGTAGAGACATCTGAACAACAGGAGCATGCATGGATTGTCGCAGAGGGGAATTCTGCCCTCATTGCCCCTTCATGGCGAACGGGAGAAATCAATAGGTGCGAGATAGGTTTTATGAAAATATATTTATTAAACCCAATATTCTTAACTCTCAACACCCCCCAACCACTATATTTAATATTAAATAGCATTCATTCACGGTTATGGCTCGACCTTATGGGTATAATATTCACAAACAGCTTATTAATAACTATATTACAGTAACCAGCATAACTATTAAACAGAGAGAGTTTTGCCCGCGGCTACTGCCGCTTGGGGTCTGTATACTGTTTGCCCAGCAGGGTGGGCTGAAAGCTTTCTGCTCTATGGCAGGCACAATAGGAATTAGAGAAGCATTTACTCACTATTTTGATAATTATAAGTCACCCTCCGGGCTACGTCACAGCCTATATAAAACATCCAACTCCTTAGGGTCTCTGCCCGTGGACTCCAAGGCTGGAATACTCCCAGCTTCAGGGGCAATGGTCTCTGACCGCAGCTGTTGGGTCCAGGGAACTCGCAGGCAGGACTTCCAGGTGCAGAGAAAATACGATCCTGTGCAGACAAGTAGGCCTGCTCCTGGTGACTCGTGGCGATGGCACACACCAGGCAATAAGGCAGTGGGCGTGCAGTGGGATGCACGGCTGCACAGGGAGTCTGAGCCCCGTAGTGACAGGCTTAAGTGAGTGAATGCACCGGCGAGCAACAGAGGAATGCTGGCACGTGAGTGCACCTCTGTTTATGAACTGTGGGCCGAGATCAGTGGTCTCATTGGCCACCAATAACCAACCAGGCTTGCAGTCAGCCAACCTTGCCATAATAGGCAAGGAGCCACAGGCCTGAGCTTTCCAAATATGGGGCTCACATGGGCCTAGCACCCGGCAAGCGTGAGCTGAGCATGTGGGGGCTTACACAACCTAAAGCCTGGGCAGGCCAGACTCCACATGGCACCAGGCCCTTTGTGCCCCTCTGTGCTGGCCATGTGCTCACCCCTGATTAAGAAGCAGGAAAAACATGTCCAGGCAAGGCAAGGCATATGCAAGTCTGTTTTTGGGCCCATGGGCCCTCCACAACAGGATTGAGCAGTAATTGAAGGTGCTGATGCCCAGCTGTAACTTCATACCATTTTAGCTTGATGCAGCAAAGGTAGACATCTAGTATATATAATTTTCAAACTAGTAATTTTAAATTGCTTAGTTGTCATGTTACTGGAAACAACATCTGTGAATGTCATCAGTGAGCTGTTCATTAATGAATTGGACCACTCGGTGCCTTGATGGTTTTACTGGATTAGACCACTTATTTTTGTGCAGTCTGCTGCTGACCAAGGACAAACAGAACCTGTCTCCTTTACTCTCCATTACTCCTTCTCTAGGACCCAAACCCAAAAAGTACTCTCTATGTCTGTCTCTCAGGACTTATAGATGCAGTTATGGGAGTTGCATGTTTAGTAACACCAGGTTTTTGTAAAGCTTGAGTCCAAAATCTCTGCGGTCTAAATGCAGTGTCACTACTCTGTTCAGGTGGAATAGCCAATCAATCAACAAATCCCAGAGGGTGTCATGATTACTACAGTGGTATGCTCTTTTAGGTTTAAGATATCTGTTGGAGCTTGGGAGGCTCTTTAGGTGTAGAGAAGCTGAGCAGCATCCTCTTGGGGAGATGGTTCGGTGTGGCTGTTCACATCCCTCATTCACATATTGGGGTGTTTTGGCAGTCGCTGCACTGCTTATCACTCTCCTGACACCCTGGACGTGCTTCTGAGGTGTCTCTACAACATGGAGGGTAGAAATAACTTTCTTGTGCTGTGCCAGCTTAATTGCAATGATCTCTCCTGTCATCTTTCCACACCTGTGATGAGGATGCACTTCATCTGGGCGTCTTGGTCTGTGGTGAGGATGCCTGCCACTTCAGTTTTAGAAACTGGAGTTACGAATGCTGTTCAGCTGGAGTCAGCCACTACTTCTGTCTGCATGATGTGTGCAACTCCCTTCCCTTAGGCTCCAGCTGCACGTGTTTCTCAGCCGTATCTACCACATGTAGGTGGGACTTGCTGTCAGGAGCAGTGGTGTGGTTCTTTACCACTGACAGCCTCTTTCGTCCCTGCCCCTGCACTGCTGTGACAAGATCAGAGTATTGGGCTGGGTTTAAACACCCCATCTTGAGGTCTGCATTTTTGAGACTCTGTCCAGACTTGGCTAAGTTAAAGGTGGATCAGTTCCCTTATTATTTGGTTCTTTCGTACTGTTCCTCAAATGACTGTACCAGCACCTAAGCAGGATTCAGGGTGGGAGGAAAGCTGTGGTGGAGTTTGGTGTTTTCCTGATCCCAGATGTAAGGTGTTTGTGAAACTCAAACACTTACAGCCAGTGGCTTCACCACCGTAGGCCTTGCAGCAACTCTGTGGGATAAGACATGTTATTGGCCCTGTCATTTTGGTGGAAAGACTTGCCTGGGGTGCTGCAAGGGATCTGTAGCACAGCAATAGGAAAGGAATTCAGTTCTCCCAAACTCAGAGATACACCATTGCATCAATACCAGGCAGAATGAGTTGCCTTACCAGGATTTGGTCATGGTCCTGTGTTGTAAGGCTGAGATGAATCTCATCTCCCAGCAAAAGCTGCAAGCAGGCAATGAGTCCACAAAAAACCAGCAGCAATCCTCCCTCCACTCCCTTTTCACCTTTCCTGAGAATTCAGGATTTCACAGTGGGCAGAGAAGTCCTGTCCAGGGCCTCCTGCCAGCTTTGCCAGAGGTGTTCACCAAAGGACTTTTGCATGCTTCAGTGCTGAAGCATTTGTTCCTGTTGGTCTTAAATTCCCCCATGACAGAGAGGTTGTAACTAGATAATCTTTACAAGGTCCTTTTCCAACCCAAACCATTCTGTGATTCTGTGAAATTTAATAATGGAAAATACACCATAGGAAAAAAAAAAATTATTCAGAGTTTTGTTATCCAGAAAGCCACCATTCTGGCCATCCTGTGAAAACCTTGGTGTGTCATACAGAGCCACAGCCTCTGTAAAACCTGGAGAGGTGTTCTGTAACCTTGGCCACAAGTTGAGGATTTTGTCTCCAAAAAGGAGACAGTAGCCCTCTTGCATGCCCCAGGCTGGTTAAATGCATCCCTGGGTGTTTCTAGTCTCTCAGCTTCATGACTGACTTTTCCCTTGTCCTTTCTGCCTTTCCTCCAGTTCATTAAGCAGGCAAAGAACATTGTGTACTTTGTGTGTACCATCGCCCACAGATCTTGGGGCAGGAAAGGGCTTGCCGATTATGAGATGCTGGATTGAGCTTGTTCCTGGTGTGCTCTAGATCCATACCCACAATAATATGTTGAAGTAGAAGGCAGGTTTACCAGCACCATTACTTTGTGCTGAGGCAAGTTTGTGGATGGAAAGTTTAGTCCTTTGGGTAGGCAGAGGAGTGGCTCACCTTGGGATGGCCTTGAAGAAGGGATGGAACATGGAAGAGGTGAAACCTCTTGCACGCTCAGTGGCAGCAAGGTTGGCCTGAGACTTTTTAGCTCAAGTGTTTGCCTGCATGCATTAGAGAAGACTTGAGGCCTGCCTGAAAGCATGGTACTCTGTGAAAAGTAATCCCCCTGTGCTTGCTGAAGTCTGTCCTCAGTGCGCTGGGTATTCTCACACAGTGAGAGCAGCAAGGTGAGGGTTTCACCCTTCCACCAGTCACTATCTGTTAGTAATTAGTTTGACTGTCCTTACCTGAAAAGCAGGTAAGGTCATTTGTCAGTGTTGTGGAGAGATGGTTTGGTAAGTTTAGCTTTTGAATTGTTCATGGTTTGGACATTTTCAGTTCTGCAAGGATCTGGCCTGTCCGTCTTTCCAGCCTAAAAAAGATTGAGTTTCAAGACCTTGTACCATGTCAGAGTCTTTCAGAGAAGAGCATGGAAATTGGTGGTCTGTCTCTTCTGTTAAGGACATTGCAGTTCTAAGGGGTGTGGGTACACGGAAAGCAGTTTCTTGGATGAGGTTTCTCTTCCATGCCCTTGTGAGGTGCATGATAGGCAAGATACCACTTGTGCTCTGTGTGTATTACTTCCAGGGCACTTTCTGATGTATCAGAATGAAAGATTCTGGAGAAATGCTGAATAGTACTATTAGTGTAAAATAAACAAGCTTCTTCAATGTTTCTGATGCTAAAATGGATCCAGATGCTTCCTATGGCTGCTGGCTCTGCTTTGGTTTTTCTGTAGCTCAGTGTGGCCATCTGCATTTGTTCAAGTAAGATGGGATGTGACGGAGAGCTTCTCACAACATGCTCTTGTCAAGTCTGTAAAGTTTTATATTTATACATACACACATAAATATACATAAATGAAAAAATTACTGACTTACTCTAAGATGCTATTTCTGAGTCTGACACTTCACACATATGCCAAGGAGCTGGGAACAAACTCAGCGAGTTTATCAGTTTTTATGATCGCAGCAATCAGTTCGGCTTTGTAGGAGAGAAATGGGATTTGGCTGTGTAACTCAGAATAGTCTCTGAAGGAAGTGGACGTGTCCGTCTCGTCAAAGCTCTGATGCAAAAAGATTGTTAAATGCTCTTTGATACAAATCGCCATCTGCATTTTCCAACCTGTGATTGAGCTTTGCAAGAGGTAACCTCCCAGCTCTTTTTCAAGTGTAAAATGATTTTACTCTGTTTTAAAGGATTGTCAGCATTTTCATGGTGTCTCTCCTACAGAGAAGGACAAATGTGCCCCACTGCTGTAAGGGTGGTTGCAGTTTTACCAGGGCTGGTATCATGGTGAGAGCAAAGCAGTAGGAGCAGCCAGGTTGCCCTTCTCTCTGAGCTTACCAGTTGGAAATGGCTTCAAGACAATATTTCAGTGATGTTTTAGACCCTGCCTGGGGAGATAATACTGCAGTGTCTCAGGGGACACCCAGCTGTGCTGAGGGGACTTAACACTACCTTGTAAAAACTGACAAATCAGAAAGCATGGATGGATGTTTTGTAGGTAAAATGTTTCAGGTTTGGTTACTAGTATTAGTGGATACATGATCAGATGGTAAAATCTCTACCATTCTTACAGTCAGTTATAATATGACCTGTTCTGTGTCATCGTTCACTAGTCCAAGATTTTTTAGCTGATGTATGAGATACAGGACTCTTAACTGAATCCTATTCCATCCCCTGATAACTAAAATAAGGAATAGCAGATTTTAGAGTCTCAGTTCAATAAATTTGTGTCAATCAAAGCTGCATTAGGGATATTTTTACTCCACATGCCTTCTTCATCCAAGATGAAGACCACGTTCAAACTAAGCAACAACTTGGAGGTTGCAGCTGATTGCCCACATCTGTGCTTCAAGTCTGACATGGTCATCAGCTCTGATCCTGCTCTGCATAGAGAGCACAGAATCACAGAATGTTAGGGGATGGAAGGGACCTCCAGAGATCATCCAGTCCAACCCCTCTGCCACAGCGGAATCACCTATACCAGATCACACAGGAATGCATCCAGGCAGGTCGTTGAGTATCTACAGAGAGGGAGACTCCACAGCCCCCCTGGGCAGCCTGTTCCAGTGTTCTCTCACCCTCACAGTGGAAAAAGTTTCTCCTCATGTTTCCGTGGAACTTCCTGTGCCTCAACTTCCACTCATTGCCCCTTCTCCTATCACTGGGCATCATCAAGCAGATCCTGGCTCCATCCTCTTGGCACTCACCCTAGACATATTAATAGACATGAATGAGGTCACCACTCAGTCTCCTCCAAGCAAAACTAAAGAGTCCCAGCTCCTTCAGTTTCTCCTCATAAGGAAGATGTTCCACTCCCTTAATAATTTTTGTGACTCTACACATAGTGTATTGATTGCTAAAATCTCTCTGAGTGCTCTGCAGGGACCTAATCTATAAAAAGCTATGTCTGCATCACATACATTAAATCCCCTGAGGAGTAGAATTTTTGGTCCTTCGAGCTTTTGCAGTTTTCTGAAGCCTAGAGGCTATATAATTACATTTTATTGAATCCATCCCATTAGTCCCTTCTGGAATTCAATTAATAAAAAGTAATTAAATATCACAGTATCACAGTATCACAGTATCACCAAGGTTGGAAGAGACCTCACAGATCATCAAGTCCAACCCTTTACCACAGAGCTGAAGGCTAGACCATGGCACCAAGTGCCACGTCCAACCTTGCCTTGAACAGCTCCAGGGACGGCGACTCCACCACCTCCCTGGGCAGCCCATTCCAGTGTCCAGTGACTCTCTCTGTGAAGAATTTTCTCCTCACCTCGAGCCTAATGTTCATAATACAGTATTTCTTGTGTTTCATCCATGTGTTGAGAACTTGCTGTGATGTTGTGGGTTGTTGGGTTTTGTTGGGCTGGTTGTTGGTTGGTTGGGTGGTTTGTTTTTTTGGTTCATGTTTGGCAAAGGAAAAAGAAGCCAGCTAATCAGGCAGCCATATACTTAGCAGAACTTAAAGCTGACTCAGGCTTCTTGTTTAACAGTGCTGTCTTGGGAGTGCAATATAGCAAAAAACTCCAAATTGATGTATTAGTTTCCTGTCTTGTCCTGTGAGTTTGGTGTTATACTAGTGCTGGCTTTCCAGTGCAGGATGTCTGGCCTGTGGTTCAAAACAAGCTCTGAGGTAATGATGCCAATTACTGCATCACTGATACCAGCTGGTTTTGCCCTGTCTAGAAATACCTGATACCATCTGGTGTATGTGATCACTTACTGTCATGCAAAGGTAATTACTCACTCCCCTAGCAACCTTTTTTTTTTTCTTTCCCCTGGAAACTTACTATGTGCTTTGAACTGCTGAGAAGAACTCAGACATCAACCCATGAGTTACTACAGGCTGCATGTCTGGAATTTGTAGGGCATCTCAGCATATGGAGTGAATCAGAACAACTATGCTGATTTCACAAATCATGGAATTGTTTTGGTTGGAAAAGACCTGTAAGATTGTTAGGACCAAACATCATCTAACTCAACCAAGTCTAGTGCCAACCCATCTTCCTTAGCACCACATTTCTGCATCTTTTAAGCACCTCCAGGTATGGGGGAGTCAACCATTTCCCTGGGGAGCCTATTCCAGTGTTTGATAATCCTTTCAGTGAAGTTTTTTCTAATGTCAAATCTTAACCCGTTTTAGTGCGACTGGAAGTAATTTCCTCTCATTCTACAGCTTTGGACTAGAGTTAAGAGGCCAACCCAAAGCTCACTCCAACCTCCTTCCAAGCAGCTGTAGAGCAGGGTTTTCTCTTATCCTCCTGTTCTTCAGGCTGAACAACCCCAGTCACTCGGTCACTCCTCTTAAGACCTGTGTCTTATAAAGAGAGGCTGATGGACTTGGGGCTCTTTAGCCTGGAGAAGAGAGTGACTGAGTGAAGATCATGTCCATGGTTATAAGTACTTAAAGAGTGGGTGGCGGGAGACTGGAACCAGGCTTTTTCAATGGTGCCCAGCACCAGAACAAGAGGTAATGGCCACAAACTTGAACATAGAAGTTCCAGCTGAGCATAAGGAAGAACTTCTTTATGATAATGGTGGTGGAGCACTGAAACAGGCTGCCCAAAGAGATAGTAGAGTTATTCAAAGCTTATTTGGATGTCATACTGTGCAGCTTGCTCTAGGTGAACTTGCTCTGGCAGGTGCTCCATTCCAACCAGTAACAGAATTGCAGAATGAGACAATCATTGCCCCAGTCCTGCATGTCACACTTTTCCTGACACAGGTCAGGATGCTGTTTGTCTTCTTGACTAAGTGGGAACACTCCTGACTCATATTCAGAGGGCTGTCAGTCAACACATGTCAGTAACATTGCCTGGGGTTGTTGTGACCCAAGTGCAATACCTGGCACTTGGCTTTGTTGAGTCTTGTGCAGTCAGCCTTGGATCATTGATGCAGTTTGTCCAGGTTCTTTTGTAGAGTTTTCCCACCCTCAAGCCTCCCTCCCATCTTAGTGTCATCTGCAGAGTTACTGAGAGTGCCCTCAATACCCTAGTCCAGACCACTGGCAAATATTAAAGAGATCTGTCCCCAAAACTGAGCAATCCACTTGTGATCAGCTGCCAGCTGGATTTAAAACTCTTTTCACCACCGCTCTTTGAGACTGGACATCCAGACAGATTTTTGCCCATGAAATGTCACAGAATCACAGAAACATTTGGGTTGGAAAATACCCTCAGGATCATCAACTCCAACCGATATCCCTACTCTACAAGGCTCCCCCTCAACCATTTCCCTAAGTGCCACATCCAAACAACTTTTAAACACACCCAGGGTTAGTGACTCAACCACCTCTGTTGGTGACTCAACCACCGCCCTGCGCAGCCCATTCCAATGCCTGACCACTGGTAAACCCATGCTGACTAGGTTGTGTCTCTACCCAAACCACAAGCAGCCAGGATGGTGCTGTGGGAGACAGTGTCAAGTGCTTTAAGTCCAGGTAAGCAACATCCACAGCCTTTCCCTCATTCTCTGCATGGATTACCTTGTCATAGAGGGAAATCAGGTTTGTCATGCAGACTTGTATATGTCTAAGTGGCACAGCAGGTCACTAACTGTCTCTGCTTGGATTATGGGGCCTTCATTCTGCTCCCCATCCCTGTCTTCCAGCTTGGGGCTGTGTAACCAGCCAACAACTGGTCCTACCATTAAAGACTGAGGCAAAAAAGGTATTGAGTACCTTAGCCTTTTCCTCATCCTTGATCACTACATTCCATTTCACTCTGCATCCAAGAAAGGACAGAGATTCTCTGTGGTAGTACTCATTTTGTTTCTAATGTGTTTAACAGCTGAAGCCAGGTTAGTTTCCATTTGAGCTTTGGACCACCTAATTTTCCCTCTGTATAGCTTCACAACAATTTTGTAGTCCTTTCTTAGAGGCTTGCCCCTTCCATTAACTGTAAACTTCCATTTTCTCTGTAAGTTGTAACTAAATGTCTCTATTTGGCTAGGCCAACCATGTTTCCTACTGACTTGTCTTTTGGCATGTGGGGCAGCCTGTTTCTGTACTTTTAAGACTTCCCTCTTGAGCAGCGTCCAGTCTTCTTGTACTCCCTGGCCCCTCAGGGCTGCCTCCAGAGGGACTATGTTGACCAGTCCGTCTGAAACAGTCCAAAACCTGCCTGCTGGCAGCCCAAACTCTCAGTTCTGCCGACCCCTCTCTTCTCAAAGAATTAAAAAACCTCCATCATTTTGTCATTGCTGCACCCGAGACAGCCTCAAGACTGTGATTTTAGCACAACTGCATCTATTACCGCTCCATACAAGCCCACTCCAGGTTTTAAGGATGGTTATTTGTGAACAGTGGATAGAAAGAAAGCTTCTTCTGTTTTTCTTCCCTTTATGAACAGAATAAATGTGCTACAAGTGGAGGTGAAACAGTAAATTGGTTTGGGCTGTATAAAACTACTTTATTTGGACACATGTGAAGTTCCCTCTCATTCTGCTTGGTTCCTAAATCAGGTAGTTGATTGATGCATGCACTTCGTTACTGGCATTCAAAAATACATCAGTGATTAGTTCTGAGGTAGAGATTTGTGTTTAAAAAAAACCAACCCCCCAAAAAACCCAGAATAAACCAAACAAAAAAACCCAGAACAAAAACCCAGGCAACCCCCACATACATGCACCTGCATTAAAAACAAGTCAAGCAGAATTGACTCTGCATAAAAAGAGGATCAGCAACACCTGAGTCAAGCGTAGGATTATGGGAAGAGGAACTGCTTTTCAGTTTCCATGTGCCAGGAGAAGCAATGCTATCAGGCTTATATGTGATGGATCAGAGTGCAGTGATATTGCTGCAAGCAAAAATCATGAATTTTAATCAACTTTACTGGCTGCCTTGAAATTTGAGTTGAAAGATTAATGTGAAAAACAGGCAGCCCATATTGTTTCTGGAACAAAATCCCTGTTTTCCTGTTGATTAAAAGATTTTTTTCTTTGAACTTGATAATAAAAAAATACTTTCCTCTTAGTTCCAGGTTTTTGGTTTGTTGGGTTTTTTTTTTGCTAACCCTTCAGGTCCTACCCGTCCTGGGTGTCTCCCTGAGCCAAGCATCACCTTGTGACCACCCAGACAGCTGACCTTGGCTATAGAGACTTTTCCAGCAGTGGGGCTTGTTGGCTTTTTGCTTTCAATTGTTTCATAAAAAAGGATGGTTTTAGGACTTTATTTAAATATTCTTAATGATTAAAATACAAAAAAAGCAACACCCCCCTCCCCAAGAACACAAAACAATAACAAGCAACAAACAAACAAACAGAAAACAAAACCCAACCCCCCAACAAAGTACACAATAGCAACGGCAACAAAGGAAAGAGGGGGGGAAAAATAGACTTGCTGGGTGAAAACTGCTGAGTGAACTTTCCAAGGAGTCCATTTTATGTTAATTGACGAAATTTGGCACAGAGAATGTACTTGTCCTTCCTCTCTGTTCCTTCAGGGCTGCTTTTACAGTTACATAGTTGACATATTAATTTGGTCATCAGTCTTAATTAAGTGAAGTTATTTGAATGTCAGTGTTTTCTGCAGGGGGACATCTAAGCTTTGGAAAAAAGTGGACTGAAACTCTCAGCTCATGTCCCTGGACAGAATCTCACACCCATTGTGTTCTTTCCAGCCTCTGCCAGGCTGGAACCAGATGAGAGTAATTGAGACTGCTTTCCTCTCCGTATTGAAGTTTGCTTCAGAGGTTATCGTAGCCACTTTTCCTGTTTTGGCATTGAGTCACTTCTGTGCAGGAATAAGTCTGAAGGCTTATATTTAAGGTCAAACAACTTTTAAGAAAGGGAAGGAAAGAAAAAAAAATCACATTGTCTGACTCCTGAGTCTCTAGTCCTCTCTCAACCACAAGCACTGTGTTATTTTTTCTTGAGGTCTTCTGTGGTTCAACTTCACACCTAGTTTCTCATCTCTGATAGCTGCATGCTCATCAGCTGCTCAATACTAGTGAAGCAGCTGCAGCAGAGGCTCATTTGATGCTCTGGGAGACTCTTACTGCTTTCACTAGTGAGCAGAGCAATATATTTGGGGATGTGAATTAGTGTGAAAGGGCACATACAAACCTGCTTAGTACAAATTCCAGCTTGTTTGTACTCTCAGTTGGTTACACCCTTGGCTCAGAACCCAGATATTTCAAGAATTTGGGTTGAGGTGTATCCTTTCCCAAAAGGGGCATGAAAGTACATTCCCTGTTTGTATCAGTGGGTGCAATTTCACCAAGTACTTGCTTGAAGCAGGAATGTTAGTTCCTTGGGAGCATGTCCAGGGACTGTGAGAGGGAAGCTGATGCTCTGCTGTGGTACCTGAACCTGATGGCTGCAACTTGTGCAGCTGACGTGACTTGCGTCTCGCTTTAAGTGGAATATACTTACTGTACTTATTTCCATGTTCCTTTATGGGGGCCAGAATTCCTTCTGGTGCAGTACTGAGGCTATTGATGCTATTTCTGCTTACCCCAGTGGCTGGTTTTTGTTGTTTTTTTTTCCCCCTGAGGCCTTCAAAGCATGTATGTATGCTGAGATAGAAGATGATCATAGAATGAACCCANACAGCAATGAGGTTACCCCTGAGCCTCCTCTTCTCCAGGCTAAACACCGCCGGCTCCCTCAGCCTCTCTTCACAGGGCTGTGTTCCAGACCTCTCACCAACTTCATTGCCCTTCTCTGGACACCTTCCAGCATCTCAGCATCTCTCTTGAATTGAGGAGCCCAGAACTGGACACAGTAGTCAAGGTGTGTCCTTCGTTTCACTAAGGAGGCTCATTTCACATGCAAATGCTCTGTGGGTGCTGCACAAATGAAGTCTGTCTGATTTTGAATTTTTTTAAAAAAGTTGTTTATTTCAAAACATTCTTTGCTTTGCTTAATCCACCTTTCCACCTTGCTCTGCTGCTGGGCCAGAGGCTGAGGTCGTAGAATCATAGAATCAGAATGGTTTAGGTTGGAAGGGACCTCAAGGATCATCCAGCTCCAACCCCCTCCATCTCCAACCCCCATGGAAAGCCATTTGATGGTGTTTACCAGTTGTAATGTCACACTGCGGTGGAATCAGCCTGGTAGGGCTGGTACTATTCCTGGTATTCTCCTTGGTATTTTTTCCCTCCAGTAATGAAGGAAGAGAACATTTCTCAATGCCTCAGGATGTCCTAACTTACCCAGAAATTGAATAACCATCTGCACAAGGTGCACAAACATCTGTCTCAATCCACTTTTTGTGGAAGGGATGGTTCTTTTATGGATCCCTTGAATGGAACCAAGAAGGAACTAAGTAGTTGGTTTGGGGAAAACACTTGAATCTATTTTGCTTAAATGTATGTAGGAGAAAAAAATTAAGAAAGACATAGAACTGCTTGAGAGAGTCCAGTGCACAGCCACAAAGATGATTAAAGGAACGGAACATCTCTCTTACAAGGAGAGACTAAGGGAGCTGGGGCTCTTTAGCTTGGAGAAGAGGAGACTGAGAGGTGACCTCATCAGTGTTTATAAATGTGTAAAGGGTGAATGCCAATAGGCTGGAGCCAGGCTCTGCTCAGTGATGCCCAATGATAGGAGAAGGGGCAATGAGTGGATGCTGAGGCATAGGAAGTTCCATGGAAACATGAGGAGAAATTTTTTCACTGTGAGGGTGCCAGAACTGTGACACAGGCTGCTTAAGGGTTTGTGGAGTCGCCCTCTCTGGAGATGTTCAGGACCTGCCTGGACATGTTCTTGTGTGGTCTGATATAGGTGATCCTGCTGTGACAGGGGGGGTTGGACTGGATGATCTTTGAAGGTGCCTTCCAGCCCCCGACATTCTGTGGTCCTGTGAAATATAAAAAGAGGAGGATGAAATAAGCAAGGGATGGCAAAGCAAAAATAAACAGTTACCACTGTGGATCCAGATGAGGCCTTGCTGATCCCTGTGAAGGTCTTGATTAGTGGGGAAGCTTCAGACTCTGGCTGTTGCTTCTGGGGTTTTGTACCCTTTCCAGTCCCATGCGTAGTTACACTGTCCCATTTAGTTTGACTGGTGTCAGCATCATGGTTAGTTACCTGTGCCAGCTCTGGTCTCACAATCACATTTCTGAAAGCAAAACTTGTGGCCTCGTCTGGTTATCAGCTGCTGTTATCACAGAGCTTGTGGTAATGGTGTGCAATCACTTGGAAAACTGCTGTGTCAGTGACCTTTTGAGAGTCCTGTCCATGAGAAGGTCCACAAAAACCTGTCCCAGTGAGTCCCAGCATTGCTGTCTATCAGCAAGGAGTTTATGGGTTTGTAGATAAGGAGAGATCTCTCTTGAGACAATAGTGTGAAGGAAAACGTGAGGATATGCTATTTTGGCAAGAGTCCTCTTTACAGTGAGACCCAGCATCAGCACAGAACTTCATTCCTCGGGGACAATGGTGTGAAACACTTTGGGAAGGCAAACAGTGCTGGGGCAATTAGAGGGAGACAAACTTGAGTCCTTACAACATCATGGGGTGCTCCTTGTTGGCATGCCAGAACAGGACGTGGGCACCACAAGACGAGCAGTCCAGTAATCACTGTGCATCCCTTTCCTTGCAGTTACCTGGCCGAGCAGTGCTGGAATGGCGGCTTCGTCTACCTGATCATGTTGCGCCGCATCAAGCGCAAAGCCCCTCTTCCTCCCTCCAACGGCAACAACAGCAACAGCTGTGACCCCAAAGCCAAACCCAGTCCTGAACCCAGCGACAGAGCCACTCAGAATGGGAAAAGGACCAGAAAGTTTGGCGTCATCACCAGAACACCAGGCAGCAAGGACGGCAAAGAAAAGCTGGCCTTGGATCATGGGAATGGGCACTGCACCCCAATGGAGGTAGAAGTTGCTCAGCCAGAGATGTCCGAAACAGAAAGCAATGGGGAAGAGCAGCTCCAGGGTACCAGGGGACAGTACCGGTGCCGGCTGTCAGATGGTGGTGTGCCAGATCTTGGTGACCAGTCTGCCCTGGTAAGTCTGTGTTGAATTTTTCTGGAGAAGGAGGCAACTGCTGTGCAAGCAGGTTAAGTGTGTCTCAAGTGGCTTTCTGGGATTCAGTACTTAATCCCTAGGTTGAGCCTTTAAGTAATAATCCAAGCTGTTGGGGCACCAGTCTGTGGGGAATGGGGTCCAAACAGAGGGGCAGGATGATTGAATAGTAATTGTGAGTAAACTCTGTCATGCCCCAGCTGTGGTAAAGGAAGAGGTCCTTACATCTCTCTCCTGTCAGGTTTGGCCTCAGGATTTCTTTTGCTGATGAGTTTATGACACCAAGGTTCCTTGGACAATGGTCCTTTTGCCCTGTCGGACTTCCTATTTAGCTAAGTCTGATCTTAACAGCACCTGAACAGAGGTTATAGTCAGGTGGTAGTTGGTCTCTTCTGCCAGGCAACCAGCAACAGAACAAGAGGACACAGTCTCAAGTTGTGCTGGGGGAGGTATAGGCTGGATGTTAGGAGGAGGTTCTTGACAGAGAGAGTGATTGGCATTGGAATGGGCTGCCCAGGGAGGTGGTGGAGTCACCGTCCCTGGAGATGTTCAAGAAGAGCCTGGATGAGGCACTTAGTGCCATGGTGTAGCTGATTGGCTAAGGCTGGGTGCTAGGTTGGACTGGCTGACCTTGGAGGTCTCTTCTAACCTGGTTGGTTCTATGATTCTGTGATACCTTAAAGCTCATATTAATGTTGGAATTGAAACTTCCCTTTTTGATGCAGCAAATCACAGTGCATTTATTTCTGCTACAGAACTTGTTTGGCCTGTGTTTCAGGACCACATGGAAGTTATTGTGAATTTTGCTATGAGTTGATGAGATGGACAATTAGTGTTTGAGATGATGGTGTGATTGGGGCTTTCATTGTTTCTGTCTTCATCCTAGTGGTGATCTTGCTGTTTGTTGCCTGGCTAGAGTTGCAGTGTTGCTGGATGGAGAAAAACAACCCAAGGCCTTAATCAGGTTTCAGTATGCATCTGTCACCCGAAGAGCTGTCTGCCAGTCTTCCCAGAGACAGTGATAGTATAAACAGATGAGTGCTGCTTTGCTGGGCTTGAAGCATGCTGCAGCAGCTCGTTTTGGTTTTAAGACTTCAAAGCTGGTAACAAAGCAGTATGAGTGGACATCTCATCACGAAATTCTCTTGAGGAAGGTACAGGTTTAAACATGTCTTCTGAATTAAATGTTTCCCGATGCAGGAGGGTGGTGATAGTGGTTGTGAACTTAAACTGGTTTAATTTAAAGGACATTGGAGGGGCTAAACCAGATTTTTTAAAACTGGTGGCATTAAAGAAGCGTAATTGAGGAAAACCTGCTTTTCCCATCAGTGAGACATGCAGAATTTCATGGTACAACAGGAAGGGGCAGATACTTGTGTATTGTTTTTGCAAGCCTTGTAGTTGCAATTGCAAAAGCCTGAAAACAAACAGATAAACCCATCAGTATTTTGAAAGCTCAGGTCCAAATGAAAATTTTGTGAATCTGTTCTGAAGATGCCTAACGAAGCACATGCTATAAATTATTAAACATGGGTTTAAGCTGGAGGAGGGGAGATTTAGACTGGATGTTAGGAGGAAGTTCTTTACAGTGAGGGTGGTAAGACACAGGAACAGGTTGCCCAGGGAGGTTGTGGATGCTTCCTCCCTGGAGGCATTTAAGGCCAGGCTGGATGAGGCCTTGAGCAGCCTGCTCTAGTGGGAGGTGTCCCTGCCTATGGCAGGGGGTTGGAGCTGGATGATCCTTGAGATCCCTTCCAACCTAAACCATTCTATGATTCTATGATTAAGATGATCTGAGTTTGTTTTGAGAAAGGGGAAAGCCAATATGTATGTGCATACGTAAAGGTATTCTTAAAGCAGAGCTGTTCTGTGCCAGTGTTACATTAACGTTTTGAGTAATTTTGTTCTGAGAAAGAAATTGTTTAATTCAGAACATATATGTGTCAATGTGAGCAATGAATAAATTCCTAATGCAGAGCACGTAGAAGGTGGCTTTGTAAAATCTAAAAGTGTAGTTGAGTCACTGGAAATTCAAGAGATGTAATCTGCTCAGTTGTGGTGTATCTGTCATGGAGCCTGTTGGGAGCCACAGCTTTTTAATAAAATTGCTTCTTTTGCTCTCTTGGCTTCCACCCACCCTGTAATACTCTGCTTAGGAATCTGACCTCTCTGTGTGTCAGTATTAATTACATTTTCCTGACATCTGAATAAGGAGAACCTGAAGAGCATCCTGCTCAAGCTTTGCTTTTTAAAGACAAGGGGGCCTTATTAGAAATCCATCTCTTTAGCAACCATGGGAGGTTGCTGCTATCATAGTAATGAGAGGCTTAATTCAGGTTCTTAATAAGTATTGAATAGAGACAGTGAATAAAATTTTCAAAATTGTATGAATCTTGTTTAAAAATAAAAAAGGCAAGGAATAAAGACACTTGGGAGCCTTAAATCTCACTTCCAGCTCCAGTTTCTAAGCGTGGCCTGTCAGTCAGGTATGTGAGATCCAGTCATGTCAGGACCCTTGTGAAAACAATGTTGAGGATATCATGTCAAAAGTCAGTCTTCTTCCAGGCTTCAAAAAGCAAGCCAAACCTCACTGTGGGATGAGTTACCTCCTCCCAGGCAGGGGCAGGGTGCATTAACAGGGCACCCTCTCCACGGGAACCCATGCAACTCCATCCCCACTGCCCATCCCATACTTGCTGTGTCCTCCACATGTCCACTAATTGGATATCCAGGACTGTCAGCTCTGAGCCTTTGGGGAACAGTACCTTCGCTTCGGGAAAGTGAGAGCCATCCTGCAGTGGGCTGGAGGTCTGCTGCAGGTGGGGGCGAAAGGCTTCAAGAAATGGCTCAGCAACAGACATGACTGCAGGACCTTGCTGTTCCTCCCCACTGCTCATTCTCCCTCTCCTGCCCCAGGCTGCAGATTGAATTACTGAAACTGGAATATAGAGCCAGAGAACATCTCTTTCTCTCCCTAGAGAAAGTTAGTTTGAAGTAGTCATAATGAAAGCCAAGGAGAAGAAGTTGGGTTGAATTCACTTGCTGTACTGAATTTGCCTGCCAGTTCATGGCTGATGCCTTGAGGATGTTGTGCTGAGAGTGCTTCTGAGGCATCCATGTGTCTTGAGTGTCATTTGATTTCAGGCTAGGTGTTCTCCCATGACTGTGGAGTTGTTCTCTGGTATTCTCATTGCATGCTGAGTCGTAAAATGAGAGGCAAGACGAATTTTGCTTGTCAACTGAACCTTCCAGGAGATTCTTGTATTACTGGTTTGTGCGCATGTGTCAGTCCCCTTCTCAAGGCTTGCTTTCATCTCCTAGATCTTGCTCTGTCTCTCCTGCACATTTGGCATTGCTTTGCGATGTATAAACAAATCTGCCAGGCTGTTTGCTGTTAAGTAACCTTCAGTAAATATTGTACCTGTCAATTAGCAGGCAGCATTTAATGTTTACAAGTGGCTAAGTTATGCTGCAGTATTCTCAAGATGAACCTAAATGGTCTTTAAAATGTGTGGATTCAAAGCAGAAAGGTTCAGTATGCCTGGCAGGAAGACCTCGAAGGTCTGGAAATGAGACCTGACCTTGGAGGGACTCAAAACTGGCTGCACTGGGAGTCGTGGGCAGTGATTTAAGACCAGGCAGTCTTGGAGACAGAGTAATGATCCATCACATCCTGGGAAGACTGGGGAGCTTAAATACAGAAGTTGAAGTTTACTTCTTTTATTCAGTGGCATGAGACAGGGCAATGTTTTGTAGGCTTATAAAGGCACAAATGAAAGAGGAGCATGGAGAGGGACTGCTGGAGTCAGCTGAAAAATGATATAAAGGTTTCCTCGCAATATACCAATTTTGTGGTTTCACTGCATTTATTAGTAGGAAAAAGTCCCTCAGGTTAGTTCTTATTTAATCTGTCATAGTATTTTTGGAAGAACTGTGGACCACTTCCTTAGCTCCTGAAAAGTGCCCAGACATGTCTTGGTACGGCTGCTATAGGCAGGGATCAGAAGTAGGACTGTGACGGCTGAAAATGCCAGGGTTAGAAGTGGAAGGACTGCAAGTGTAGTTTCTAAGAATAACTTGGACTGATTCAGATTTAACTGGCATGACAGGAGGCTTTTGTTGATGCAGCCAGGAGATGGTTGGTTGGAGATGAAGTGCACCAGAGTAAACTGGCTGCTTTCACTTTCTAAGGCTCTAGCAGGATGCTCTGAAAAGTCCTTGTACACCAGCCATCAGAAGAAATAAAAAAGGAACAAAAGACTTAGAATACCTTTAGAACCCCCTCAGATCCTCTTGCTTCTAAATAAGTACGCAGATTAATAGCAGATTGAAATCCTCATCCAAATTTAGTACTTACCAGTGGAAGCTGTGTAAAGGAGACTGTACAGAGTAGAAGTGCTTTTAACATTGAAGGAAAGCAGATGGAGAGGAACTGGGGTGTGGCATTTGGACATTTCTCCACTGGATGAAGTACATGACATAGGACGAGTGCAGGGTATGCACCAGGTCTCCCAGGCTGTTTGCTGCACCAGGACTGTGGTAGGATGCCTTTCCAGAATGGAAATGTCAAAGTCTAGTGGCCTCATAAGGTGTGCAATACCATCTATTTAAAAAGGGGAGGGAGGAAGGGAAAAGGCTTTTTTGAGGAAGCCTGGTTTATAGTAGTGCTTCAAGGTCTTGGCTCTGTGTTAAGCACCCCAGCCACTCTAGAGTGAGCTGCAGCTGCCAAAGTCTGCTTTGCTGTCTTATACACCAACTAAGCCCATCTTAGGGAGATGGTGACCCCCTCCATTCTGGTGAGTGTGTACACAGGTGCACACAGGTGTGTGTGTGAGTGAAAGAGCAGCCACGTCTTTGCCAGTCAGCATTTCCTTTTGTGCCCCTACAACTGCATGGTACTTGATTTTGTTTTGTCAGCAAAGTCTCCTTTGTTTGGGCCTGTTACTGCTATCTTATTAAGGTGGCCTGTGTTGGGAAAAGGTGAACGCTCTGGAACTGCATTTTGCTTTGCAATTAGGAAAGGCTGACCACCATACTATAGTAGTACTTACCAACTAGCACTGGTAAATGTCAGCCTTACCTTGCATTTTGGTTAATGGAAAATGTTCCTTATCTTTCTGAGCAGAAGAGGAAGCTTAATAGCACATTACAGGAACCAAAACATGAGGCTTTGAAATAATGTGTTGGCTTTAAGCATTTTACTACTTTTTAAAAACATGATGCAGAAAAAAAACCAAACTCTCATCCACTTGCTGTACAAAAATGAAAACCTTGCTGTTAGCAAGGTGCTGCACTGAAGCTAAGTTGCTTTACATCAGTTTTTATTTCTTCTTTTTTGGCAACCTAAGCAGTAATTATTGTTTCATCAAGGCTTTTATGGGACCCTTACGTGATGCATGTTTTGGGCATAAATAACTCTTACTTTTAGCTTTTAATGTAGATACCTTTAGTCATGTAAAGGCGTTCCTCATAATCTGTTCTGTTCTTAATGTCTTTTTATCTGTTGTGTCTGCTTCCAACTTTCATTAACATGAATCCTGGGGCTATCTACAGTCTTGAAGTTTTAATATGCACTGTGATAAGCACGTCTTCCTTGTCTCTTGCCTGTTTTGGGTTGTGAACTCTCTTAGGGATAAGGGCTGTCTTTTAATTGTAGCTGTACAGCACTGACAAAACTTGGCCTTGCTTTTGCTTCAGGTTTTAGGAAGTACTTTGATGTAGCTAGTAGTGAAATTACAGTTAATTATTTTTATTTTTTTTTTGCTGTTGGTGATGTTCCACCTTGTCATAAAACAACTGTCACAACTTTCTGGTATCAAGCTGATTTTTTTCAAATTACTGAAGATTTTACCTTTGTTTGCTGTGTTTTAAGCAATAGCTACAGCTGTGGCAGCTATAGATTTAATTTCATATGTCAGCCTGTCCTTCTGGTTTTAGATTGAATTTTTCCCTCTGGTGGAGGGTTACACACAAAGGTAGTTTGGTAATGAGTAAGTGTGATGGTTTAGGTGTTGTCTGCCACCCCCTGACCCCCCTTAAGAAAATCACCCGGACTAGACTCATCTGAGCTGGAAATTAGGATGAAGCTTTATGTGTACAGCTTAGCACAATATACAAGTAGGTATTTACAATATATACAGTTATATACAGAAATATACAAGTTAAAAAGGTGATACAGAAACACAACAGCCTTCCCAGAAACCAGAGTCCCCAGGAGAGGCTCCCAACCACCCTTCCACCTCCTTTCCATCTCTCTACCTTATCCCAGACTTTGCCATATGTTCAAGGTGAGTTTGCAGAATTGATTAGGAAGCAGATGGATTAGTTACACAAACAGCAGGTTAGAGAGAGAAGGGAGGCAGCCAAAGCCAGAGAGCAACTCTGTTATGTATGTTTGTGTTCTTGTTTTTATACATCTCAGCAAGCCTGTGAGTGAAGTGGACATCACCATTGTTTCCTTTTCACAGCCTATAGTCTAATTTCTCTCACTAAAATATCCCAGCTAGGATCAAACTAGCAAAGTAAGTTGTAGTAAGTTCATTTCAATGTGTCATCTTGAAATGGAGTGCTCTTGGAAATGAGCTGCCCTCAAAGGCATCCCAGATATGCACAAGGTTGTGTTACAGGTCTCAGCCATGCCCAGCTATTATAAACCATAGGTGAGAGCATCCATGTGAAAGCATTTCCCACCTACAGAGAAAGTGGGGTCTGTTTTTATTTTTTTTAAGTAGTTTGCATATGACATTAAAGATGTGGCAAGCTGTATCTTTAATCAAATGCAAAGGCTGGCTTTAGCTGAAATGTGAAGTTCACACTGTTTTATGTTTTAATCCCTAAGTGTGAATGTTTGAAACTAAGGGGGCATGCCTAAAGGTAGGCTATGTTGCCTGCTAAGGTGTTTCAGGTGTTAGTGGGGATTATAAAGCCACATACACTTAATTTTTGAGGCAGGGTGCTGAAACCACTGACTAAGCCCGAAGGATTCCTGATGCTGAGAGCTGTAACATTTGTCTCCATGAAAAAACCCTCTTTGGCTGACATGGAAGCATGGAAGGGTGTTTTCTGAGAAACTTGAAACCAGCTAACCAGCCATTCCCAGTGACCCAGCAAGACAATGAGACTGGGCAAAATACTCAAGGGAATGCAGACACCTTGTAACCCTTGAAAGCCTGAGCTTACCAGAGTCAGAGAGAGCTGAAAAATTCTTGGGCTGATCTAGCCATAAAGCTTCAGTTCATGGCAAGAGGGGAGCAGCCGAGAGAGGTGCAAACCAGATGGTGATGGCTCAGGATGACAAATTACTCCAGCAGATTTTTGTAAGGGGTTGTGATGTAGTTCAGGTGCTTGCAATGAGTGATAAAATGTTTAAGCCCTTGCCAAGGAAATGATGTCATCAAGCATCCTGCCTCGGGAGATGGATCCCTGGGGGACAGTCTGCTTTAAGTCACCGAACTTTCATTCACTCTGCTGTGATGCCTGTTTTGTGTATTTAATTCTGTGCTTGTGTGAGGGTATGGTATTGCTTCTGACTGTTCCACAGGCTTTATCCCCTAGGATGCTTCTTTTTCCGTGGGGAAAGTACTCACATTTTTCACTGAAAGATGTCAAGTGCCTGGTGGCTGTTTGTCCAAACACAAGAACTTTTTACATCGGCACTGGACACTTGAATGCAGTTGCAATTGTGTCTGTGCTACCCGTTCCTACTTATTTTGAGGAGGTGGAAGGTTAGTGTGGCCAATTAGTGTAATTAGTTGTAAGTTGTAAGTGTAATTAGTTGTAAACTACCTGGGTTTTGTTTTTTTTCCCCTTCTGTCAAGTGGTGTAGGGGACACCCGTCACCCAGAAGCAGAAGCCAGAGGCTTCAGTGTCTCAGTGCTAAGAGGCTTTCACAGGCAGTAGATCTGGAAAAACAATTCCTGTCTTAGAGTAACTTATTGATAAAGGAATTTAGGTTCCTTTCCCCTACTTTTCATTTGTCTTGGAGTTGTTTAGCTTGTTCGTACAATAATAAAACCAAATCAGCAGATGAAAGCATGGGGTCTGCTGTCAAATCAGCCTTAAAATAACCTGCTTAAGATCAGGTGAAAATACATTCATTATCCACTAAGGAAATGACTGCTTTGTTAAGAATCTGCAAAAATCAGATTTTGGCATGATCTTCTGGTACCCATTCACGCTAATATTTGTGATGTCAAGAGTGGCGACCTTTGATTTAATCTCGAGACTGACATGTTTGAGCTGCTCAGCTGGTATGTGATCATGCAGGTTAATTCTCCAGCTAGTGATCTGTCTTTCCCACCTGCCTGCTGGGTACAAGAGATAGTAGAAGGAGGCATGATTTGATCCAAGGTGGAGCAGGCAGCTGGAAGCAGTATTTTTAACTTATCCCACATCAATGAAAGGTGCTGGTTTAGCCATCCATGTATACTCCCTGCCTCTGTAGAGGAGGATGCTGTGCTAGTTGCTGCTTGAACACTGGTCTGAATGTGATGCATTTCTCTTTGGGGTATTTTCTGCTGGTTTTGTGCTGATTTTCAGCTGTGTGCAATCAGTACATCAGCTGCCAGCACTTATGAAGCCTATTGAAATGCATTATTCTTATGCATGCAACTTAAAACTTTCTCTTAAGTCTCCCATTTTCAAAGCGGCTTCATGGCTGGTGAGGAGGAGATCTCTGCTTGTTGCCCCTGTAGCCAAGACCCGTGAAGCTTTAAGTCAGAATCAGTCCCTGCAGACAGATGGGAAAAATCCATGTCGAATTGAGGAGGGAAGGATTACATCCTGTGGGCTTCATTTGGGCTCGTGGCAGTCAGCGTGTGCGTAAAGACCTTGTGTAGTTATTGGCATTCTCATCAGGGCTTGTATCTGTTTTTATTTTCAAATGGTTACATATTTACACCAGGTTCAGCTGAATTGCTGCTGTGACAGAGAATGCTTTTTCATAGACAGCTATTTTACATTTTCCATTTTACTGTCTGGCTTTTTAACTACTTACCGCGTTTCTGTTTTCCATTTGTTTACACCTTGCTCCTGCCAAGCTTTTCTTTAATACAACATTTCAAAGCAATTTTTCCTTTGTATATGTAGATTTGAAGCTTCTTGAACATGGCACAGTCAAAATCAGTCAAACCCCTTTAAACTCCCCTGCAATTAGCAGTGAAAAAAATGGGAGGAAGAAGAAGCGGTGGGAGAAGAGGGAGGGTGTGTGTGTGAAGAATGTCTCCAGTGTCTTTTATTAATTTATTTATTTTCCTCAACACTCAGAGGAAAAAAATGGTTCTTTTTGTTTTATTAATGATGTGTTTATGATATCGAGCGTTTGATGGTATGCTCTTGGAGCAGGCAGAAGGCGAGCTTCCCCACATCGCACTGGCAGCGTGCTTCCTTTCTAATCTGCGGCACGCTAGTTTGTTCCAGATGTAGGCTCTCTCTGAACAGAGGCTGCCTGATGTACAATGGCTTCACGGTAGAGAAAAGTGGCCTGCAGGGACCCACTTGAAGCTGCCAGCTGTGTTCTCTATTCTCACTTGTGGTCTGTTACGTAAGATGACCCAATTTTTTCACTGGTGATTAATCCAAGTAAGAATATTCATACTGTCTTTAAAAGTGCTTTAATTATTTGTAGCTCAGGCACTTTGAAGTTGATCAGCTTCAACTGGAAAAATCAGGTCAAAAGGGCTGCCTGCTTGAAAGAGCCAAGTTAGGAGGAAGGTTGAGTCACCTATCAGTGACTGCACAGAACAGAAGTTAGCCATTAGCCCAACTCCAGCTTGGCACAACCATTTGTGTTTCTGCTTGCTGTGTGAGATGAGTCAAAAAATGTAGATCTGAAAGGGACTTCAAGAAGTGACCCAGTCTCACCTCCTTCTCTGAGACCATCTTTGACATATATTGGTCCATTTTGTCCATGAAATCCTTCTGTCAAGAGGAATCCACATTTCCTCTGTGTAGGCAGGTCTGTTGCTGCTCTGGGTTTTAAAGGAACGTTCATGGGGTGGCTCCGGGTAGAGAGAGATGGAGAACAAATCTCTAATGAGAAATTTTGTCTTCTTATTCCTTTTGACAGTCTCAAAACAAACATGGATGTCTTTCTGAGTGTCTGTTACTTTCTCAAATCTCAAGTGGATTTCATTAAGTTTTCTGTATTGTCAAATACCAGTATTCAGTCTATGTTGCCTGGTGAGCCGTTTCCACCTGGGTTCTCAAGAGCTGAGCTTTGTTACTGTGACCTACCTTTGGTTAAGGGATTTAAGTTGTTCCTGTAATTCTTAAGAGTGCCTAGAGGCGGGTATTGCCTAGTCCCTGTCTGTGACAGAATCTGGCAGTGCCTCTCTCGGTCCTCACAGAGGATGTCTGGAGTTTGAGATACCTAGCAGGACTGTTAGGAAGGGGAAATTAATTAATGCGAGATTATATTTTTTCCAAAATGAATACTGTTTATTAATTTTGATACTCAGAACTCTCACCACCCCCGACTACTAATTTTAATAATAATCAGTTCTTTGCACAGTCATGGAAACATTTGACAGATAATAAATAGATCTAGAAATAACTTGCAAAAATATACACATTAACTGAACTGGAAGAGAAGATTCTTGCAGCCAAATACCGCTTGAGGTCATTATACTGCTTGCCCACTAGATGGACTCAAGGAGCTCCTTTCTGCTTATGGCAGAAGGCAATGGTGAGTCACAAAGAGGCTTTAAGTATTTGCTCAGAAAATATTATTAACCAACTCACAGGGCAAACTACAGGTTCAGACAGTATCCAAATGCTTTTTTGTCCTTCTTGTAAACCACTGAGTCTTCTCATTCTTCCCAGGCTTCATAGTGCTGGGAAAAGGAGGCAGGCAATCTCTGACCAGGTCCTCTGGCCGATCTGTGTATCTCCAGGACTTCCTGTCTTGGCAGGAGACTTTCAGGTGTAGGCAGAATGTCTTGCAATTTGCAGGCTCAGCACAATGTCAGTCTGGCTATGAAGGCCGACCACATGGAGGTATTTAGAGCCTGTCCCTGGTAAACTTGCGACAGTGGAGTTTCCAGGCAAAACAATAAGGCAGTAAGCAATGGCAGCAGGCATCAGCAAGCACGAATAGAATGGCAGAGCACACTGCATTTACCTGCGTGTTTCTTTTAGCAATGTGGGCTGCGACTAATGGGCCTGTGGACACAGAATGGCAGCTATCCAAGCTTGACCACATTAGGTGAAGCCATAGGCTTGCTTTACCCAAATTTCTCAAAAGCGTAGGCCTTGCACAAGGTAGGCAAAAGCTAAGTGTGTGTACCTTGTTTACTACAGGAGAAGAGCATGCCTGGGCAAGCCAGTACATGTATAAGCCTATTTCTGGCCCATCAGGCCTACCACAAGAAGCTTTAGACATGAAATGTTTTTTCACCAAGAGCTGTGGGTGCATGTGTACAGATCTATTGTGTCACTTGTGAACAAAGCTAAGGGGATTATTCTGAGTTGTTTATAAATGAAGCTATGTGAATTATTCTGAGAGGACAGAGAAGTTAATAGGAACATGAAACTGGCAGCAGCCAAGCAGCAGCCAGAATTGTGCAGCCCACCAGGGAGACTAGTCAGCAGTTAAATTCTTCTTCCTCTGGGCAGGGATTATGCAGGCTCCAAGGACAGTGGCATAAGACCTGCAGACTGTCAAATCTAACTACACTTAGAGTTTCCCTTGGGTATTGTAAGTCTCTGGAGTGGAACGAATACACCAAAACCCTAACTTTCTTTACAGACTTAAGTGAGCTTAGTCTTTTTGTTTATGAAGTAAATCTTGAAAATGTGATCCTAAAATATATATCTAATTAAAGCACACATCATTCTGCTTTTGTTTCTTTTCTTCTTCTATTTGAAGCATTTGTTTTTGTGTTGTTGAACTTGAAAATCTCCAAAAACCCAAGAAAACTGAAAAAAAACCAAGAAAAATTAAATTAATTTCCAAATGCTTGTAATTGGCAGAGATCTTTACTATTAAGGCTTTCCTGTCATGGAGTCACATAAGATGCACAGTGAAAGCAATGGCATTTTCTAGCTGGCTGCAAAGCATACTTTTGCTGCTCTCTTCAACAGCTTCATGGGAGAAGGGCGTTCTGCCAAACGCCCCTTTTCTCCAAGAGGCCTCAGGCAAAGGCTAGCAATCAAAATTAGCTTAGCTTTCAACATCTTGGTGTGACATACCTGGGAGGTACATGTGTATTTGTGGGATGTGCTTTGTAGCACGTGGCTAAAGGAAAAGTTTCGAATGTTTTATGAAGAAGGGGGAGGGAGCAGTGAGTGGATCTGATTTCCAGTCCACACTTTTTTATTTATTCCCAGTGAAGTGCACACAGCTGATCAGCAGGGGCTCGAGGGACAGCCTTTTCTGACATGGGAGGTGGTAACCATGTCATTTGAAAATTAGTGAAAGAAATACTTACTTGAGTATGTGCCACATGGTTTTGTTGTCTTTATTGTGGCTATATTCTGTTGTCCGTGTTTGGACAGAGTAATTTTTTATTTTGCAAGCGCTTTTGATTTCGGTGGGAGCTTGATGAAAATAAGATGGTGCTTTCATTAAGAGGACTGGAGTGTTGCCATTTACTGCTCAGTGTTTTGCTATGTGAATGAATATCTGGGAATGGGTCAGTTAAGAATAAGTTAGGGAATTTTTTTGTTGTTGTTAATGAGATGTGCGATAGCGAAGAGTGCTGAGGAGTGCAAGCTAGGGCACTGCACACTGTGGGCCTTTGCATAACTTGAATTCCAGAAAGCTTTTGCAGATCATTAAATGCAATTTGATGTCTGCATTGTTAAACTTTATTAGGGGGTCTGCTTCCTGGCTGGATTTAACAATGGGACACTTGGAGTGTGCGGTGGTTCGGGAGTTTCCTCCCCCCCACTTTGAATCACCAGACTAACTCAGATGGCTGGAAGTTAGGATGAAGCTGTATTTACAGCTCTGCACAGATATACAAGCATATATACACAATATGTATAGATATTTACAATTACTTACATCTTGTGAGGAGAATAGATGGTCATTGTTTCAGCTGGGCTTGCTGGAGGGAGGCAGAGAAATTGTGATTCTCTGTTACACTGTTTTCATAATGGGTGCAAGGTACTTTATGGCAGTAAAACCTCTCTGGAGCTTTTTCATGCTGTAACTCAGTTCTGGGTTTAAAGCAGATAAATATAGTTGACTCTTGCCCCTGCATTTAACACAGTATCTCATGTATCACTCTAATTTATCTCAATGCATTCTCTGTCCTGACATGTCCTGTTAGTCAGCAGGAGACTGGGCTTTTATCAATGTGTTGAATATCCCTGTTGGGACATTACCTGTGTGCGTGACTTTCAAGTTAACAAATTAACCACAGGTGTATATGTTTTCAGACTCATTTTTTTTGTGTTACCTCTTAAGACACCTGGTTTCTTTTTCCTGTTTCTTCTACCTGTGGTCTAGAGGCTGTGCAAATGATTACTTTTCACTTTGTTCTGAAGATAATTGGTATAGATACTGACTTCTTTGTTCCTGTATCTGAAAAAACTTGTCTAGCATTGCATTTAAAAGCACAGGGGCCTGGTGATCAAGTTGGGAGGGGAGAGGGAAAGAAAAGACCATTAAAAAAAAGCACATTTTCTTCACTTAATAAAGGCTTTTATAAACAACACTGACCTAAAATCTGCAGGTTGTTGACACAGCCCTTGCGTTCGCTGATATATTTAGCAGTTCATCTTCTCAGAAACAAGCACCAATTTGTACACGCTCTTCACAGTTTGGCATGAAATTTTAATCATCTCTGCTGCCTGGGTGTTTGCGTACTGTGAGAACGTTACTTGTGTGCAGAACAGACCCAGTCAGAAATAGCTGACCTGGTGCCTGGTGGCTGCAACACATGGCCTAAAAATTGCCTCCAAATTGTGCATTTTACTGTCTTCCAAGCTTGAAAACTTCCTAGGGTTTCTCATAATTCTCTTATCCTTGTTCTTCCCCTCTGAGACAATCCTGGCAATTGCCTTACCTCTCTTGCTTGCTTGTGTGCTTTTCTCTTTCCTTTTCTTCATGTTGCTAATAGCTGCCACACTTGCATTTCCTTGTGCCTAGTCCTGCTGGTAGGATTTCATGGGAACTAGCCTAGTTTTTTGTTTGCATTTTGTTTGTTTGCATTTCAGATTGCTCTGGAGTTTGTAAAAGCATGTTTTGGATAAATATTTGTAATCATTAAAAATAAATAAATAAATGTGTCCTAAACTTTGCTTATGACTGAAAAGTTGCTCTCTGTGGTGGATAAATCAATAATTTACAATCTGTACAGCAGCTGTACAGTAAGAAATATTTCACAGTATCACAGTATTACCAAGGTTGGAAGAGACCTCATAGATCATCAAGTCCAACCCGTTACCACAGAGATCAAGGCTAGACCATAGCACCAAGTGCCACGTCCAATCCTGCCTTGATTGGCAGATGATGATTTGAAACTGAAGGAGATTTTTCCCTATATCTCAAATCCTGCAAACCACTCCGGAGAGGAAAATGCTGCCATGTGATGACAGTCTGGTTCCTGCTGCAATAACAGCTGCCCTGCCTGGTATTTGAACAACAGCTTGCTTCTCTGCAACCCTGCACAGCTCATCCTTGAGTTTTGGCGGAGGAGCGTGAGGCCACAGGTTGCTTCAGGAAGGATTAGGGCATTGAGAGCAGCACCTCTGTGGGGCTCAGGAAAAGCTGCAAACAGCCCTGCAAGGAAACCTCTATGTGCTGATTCTGCTCTGTGCTGCTTCCTTCTTTCTGCCTCCTTTGCTTGGACCACAGCTTACAAATCTCAGCAAAAGGCCTGTATAGCTTGAGCTATACAGATGTGTGGTGATGGGTAGCAAGGTGCTAAATGGCTCCCACCTGTACTCTCCCAGCCCTCTCTCAGTGTCCAAATCCAAATTCAAGGACTCTCTGCACATTTTCTCTCAGCGAGAAGGTTGCCGAATATGGAAGATGCACATCCTGAAGGGGACAGACGGGCTTGGAATCCAGATAACAGGAGGCAGAGGGTCGAAGCGGTCCCCTCACAGCATCATCGTCACCCATGTGGAGGAAGGTGGCTCTGCACACAGGTGAGCAATGGTAGTGCCTTCGTGGGAGTGGGTGTGATGGAGCATTTGTGGCCACCACTGTTAATCAGACTGTTAAGACAGCTGTGGGAATTTTCCCCTCCAGTTGCATGAGGATGATAACATGGGATTTTGAGCTTGAAAACTTATTTTCAAGAGACTGGTCACTGGAGCTTCTTTCAGCATGTATAGTCCAAACTGCAGACAGATTAAACACTTGCTTAGTGATGGAGCATAAACAAAGGAATCTGGTGGCTCATAGGGTTTTTTCCCCAAATCCACTTTTGGAAAATGAGCCTTTTCCATGGGACCAAGAGTGAGTGAGTGAGTTGCATAGCCTGAGATCCTCCCTGCCAGCCCTGACCCTAATCTCTGATAGGAGAGAGATGGGGCTCTCTGCTGCTCTCTGACCATCTCCTGTGCAGCACAGAGATTTGAGGAGCATCAGAATCATAGAATGGTTTAGGTTGGAAGACACCTCAAAAATCCTGTAGTTCCAACCCCCCACAATAGGCAGGGACACCTCCCACTAGAACAGGTCACTCAAGTCCTCAACTGACCTAGCCTTGAACACCTCCAGAAAGGGAACATCTACAACCTCCCTGGGCAACCAGCTCCAGTGTCTCATCACCCTCGCTGTAAAGAACTTCTTCCTAACATCTAGTTCAAATCTCCCCTCTGCCATTACTCCTCATCCTGCCATTACAAGACCTTGTTACTAGCCCTCCTGTAGGCCCCCTTCAGATACTGGAAGGCTACTCCAAGGTCTCCTCAAAGACTAAAGACTTCTCTTCTCCAGATTGAAGAGCCTTGCAAAGAGGATGAAATGGCTTTGATTATACCAATTATTTCCCAAGATGCCATTGTAAGCCATTTTTTTTTTTTTTTTGGCAAATAACACTGCAACCTCAGTGTCAGCCAGATCATGAGTTCCATGCCTGTGTGTCCCACTGCATGCCACTGAAAATGGCACCAGAGGACTGCTCAGCAGCTCTGTGTTCCCACTCTGTTTCCACAGGGACGGCAGGCTGACAGCAGGTGATGAGCTCCTCATGATCAATGGGCAGTCACTGGTTGGGCTTTCCCACCAAGATGCCGTGGCTCTCCTTCGCTCAGCTGCTGGCCTGGTGCAGCTGGTGGTCGCAAGCAAGGTACAGTCGTCTCCTTGATGGTCTCCTGAATGTACACCTACAAGAGTTTGTGCAAGTGCTTCATGGAAAGGATGTATTTTTTATATGGAATGACATGTGCACATTTGCTCCCCTAAATTTAACATACAGCTAGGAGAAATAAATCAGTAGCTGCCATAAATCTATGGCAAATCAGCGGGGTATAGACCAACTTAATGACTTGCTTGTATTGCCACTGTCATTAACTGCGCAAATGAGTCTGTGTTTATTTGTGCAGATGTTAGTTAAATTTTGACCAGAACCATTTCTTAAAACATGTGCTAAATAAAGCAGGTTGTTCTCAGCCTCTTTTGCTCCCTGCCTGCTTAGCCTCCATCACTCTCATCTCTTGTCCTATCTGTATGCCTGAGGTCTCTTGATGATAATCTCTTGGCTCGAGTTCCTTATTTTGCCCTTGTTAATAGCTTGGAGTGGAGCTCTTGCAGATAAAGCAGCATGAAATTTCAGGGAAATGAGAGTGCAACTCATTTATGAATCAAACTCTTCATTCTGTTATCATCTCAGGAGAGGTTGAGGGGATGTTACACTTTATTAGTAAATTCTGCCCACCCCTGTCCTCCTTGGACCACAGCCTGCTCCTCCCCATCTTGGGCTGATGCAGGTGTTTGATGGGTGTCTGACTAGTTCTCAAAAGTGCCAAGGGTTTCAAAGGAGGACCTGTCAGCTGTGGGCCATCATGGCCTTTGGGAAAGGGCATATTTTTGATATGGAACCACATGCGCACATTTGCAGCTCTAGATTTAGCACACAGCTATGGGAAATACTTGTGGGATTTCTGGCAGGTGGGGGCCATCAGGGCCTTTGGGCTGGTTGCGGGAACATAGTGAGCCAAAGGGATCACTCTTAAAGCTGCATTTCCAGGTGGAGCGTGAAGTGTCAGCAAACCACTGTCAGTATTTTAAACATTTTTCTCAGCTTCATCTTCGGTTGCCACAGTCAACCTGGTACAGATTTCTGGAGGATTAATGCCTAGATGCTTTTAAGACTTTACCAAGATGCTTTATGCTCCTTTTTTTCCAGACGAGGCTCTTTTCCACCATATTGGAAGTGAAGAGCCTGTAGCTTCTCTCATTTTTCAGTTAAAAGGGTGAAGTTTGGTGATGACCTTCTGTCAGCTCAGAGTCTGTTACTAACCCTATTGGTGTTTATTCTGGAAACAGCACATTTTGACCCAAAGTGGGTACGTTTTGTATTTACTTTAAACAATTGGACTCCCTGCCAAAAGCACAAGGCAGTAAACTGCATAAATTTCTGATTAAAGTTATTTGCTTGCTCATGTGATGACTGCATCGAAATAATCGTGAATAAGCTTGCAGCATGAAACATGTTGATGAACATGCTGTGAATGCTTGGCCCATCTTTGTGCGTTTGGACAGCTTTCAGGTCCCTGGGAGGAGGACTTGGAAAGGCAAGTGGTGAGAAATCATCCTGTGCTGTGTTTCAGGCAGTCTCAAAAAGGGTGTAAATAGGTGAAGTGTTCCCCAGCAGCTCCCTCTGGGCATTATTTGTTGTTAGGGGAAAGCAACCTTGCAATTTGGCCTGGTGTGCGCTCTTGAATGAAGGATTTGTTCCGAAAGCAGTAAAATGGGAGTCTGGCCACTGCTTCCAGCTGATGCGTGTGCTTGTCTTCTGGAAAAGGTGCCAAAGACTAGAAACTGATCCTGAAACATCAGGACTGAGCTGGTAGAGGATCTGTGCGTCAGTTTTCAGTTTGTTCTCCTTAGTAGAATTGTTGATGTATGATTGTTACGCATGTAGACAAAGAAACATATGAAGCAGATATCCTCAGGGAGAGAGCAGGAGCACAGAGTGCAATTTGGGATGCAATGAAATGAGTAATGAGGTCTGTAAACCCTGAATCTGCTCAAAGTGACGTTTGATAAACCCGAAGTAAGGAGGAGAAGGCTGCTGGGGAAGCATTTATCTTAAATGCTGCTTTATGAAGTGTAAATGTTTTAGATGTGTATTGGCCCGTGTTTACTATATATGCACTTTAAAAACAGGTCTGCTTTTTATAATTGGGCTATCGGTATTTGAGCACATTGAAGCATGTGACAAGGGGAGGCTCACCAGGGAGCTGTCATTGGGCAGGTAAAATGGAGCAGAGTCATGTGCATGTGAGGTAATGTATTTTGTTGTCTTTTGGGTAGGAATCTGCTGAAGGGGATTTTCTGAAGTACCCATCTACCAGTTTGCCAGACTTGCTTAGCACATGCTCAGTCCAAGACTCTGTCTCTTGCACTGACAATAAGGAAAATGAAGAACCAGAAGATGACGTGAAAGGAGAGAAAGTGTCTCCCGAAAATCTGGTCACTGTAAGTGTGGCTTTGGTGTGGCATTTTTACACGCTTCCTTGGCGTCCATTTACATCTGTCACATTCTTCTGCAATCTGACCTGGAGCAGGTCCTCAGGATGGGGTAATCCCACCCACCCGTCCTTTACATGGGACATGGGTGACAGGCTGAAATGGGGATTGGCATCTACCACAGAGCATCTCTGCCACTGTGCTGCAGCGAAACAGTGGCGCAGGGAGCAGGGGCTCTCGTGTCCTCCAAGCTATGTGGCAGTCATGGCTTTGTTTTTCTCTCTGACGCTGGATCATTTTCCACCCGCTTCACTGCTTCTGTTGGATCTGATGCAGTCTCTCACAGTGCTTTTGCAGTAACACGCTCTTCTTTCCTCTCCTTTCGTAACTAAACTTCTTTAAGAGTTTGTGATCCAAGTCTTCAAGCTTTTATTGGCTCTGTTGAAGCCAACAGACGCTTTTGCGAGGAGGGACACGAATTTCTGGCTGCAAACCATAACTGAAGTTCTGCTGAATGAATGCTGCTGGTTGATAATCTTGCTTGCATTCCCTTCAGGGATGAATTAAGCAGAGATTAAGTGGATTACTGTTATTTATTGGTAATGTAGCAGCTCTCTGAAACTTCGTCAGTGTTCTAGGCCTGTTTTGTATTATATAGACAAAGAATAAAACGGTGTTTGCAACTTGGAAGAGCTTGCAGGCAGGTTTCTACCGAGGGAAAGAGGGTGGATTCACTTGAAGCTTTTATCTCTTTTTTATTTACTGTTTCACTTTCTTGTATGCTACCCCCTCCCCCCCCCTGCCCTTCCTTCTCTGCAGCAGTTATGATAAATCTCTCTAACTTTTGGGTGACTCAGATGTGATACTGGTTTGGTGATTTGTTTTGATTTTGTATTCTTTGCCACTTCTGATCAAAAGACTGCTCGTGCCAGGATGAATCTTATGCTGCGGTCTAGCTGGTGCTGGTGTTCACTTCATACCTGCTTGTTATCTCTGACTTTCTTCGAGACCTGCTTCTAACAGCCCTCACTCGCACATGTCTTTACTGTGTTATTTCTGTATCTCTCCTGTGTGCCAGGATGTCTTTTTCGGTGGAAGAGGGAGGAAAAACAAATATATCAGGGATGCTTACCATGCTGATGACAACAGTGTAGTGCTTGTGTGCTAGCTTGAGTGGGCACCTAAGCATTCTTTTGGCTATCAAAGTACTTTGAGTTCTTCTGTATGTCATATTTCAAATTCTGGTGATTGTTTGTAGCTCACCCATGCTTACCTGTTACAATCAATTTGTTAAAAACTAACTATCTCTGGCTTCAGAATGCAGCACCCCAGTGTTCCAGGGACTCTTTTGTCAGACACTAGGACCTATTTGTTACTTGATTTCCTCCTGACTTTACAGCAAGGCTCTGCCTCCTTTCCAGTGATGGCTTTTTTTTTTTTAATGGCGTTTCCTTTCCACACTGTCATAACATTGTGGTGGGGAAAGCTCAAGGTGCTGAGCACACTCAGTCATGAAGACCCAGCGGCACGAGTGTGCCTTTTGACACGGACCTGAGTTTGGAGCCTGCCTCAATGACTGTTCCAGTGGCTTTACAGCAGGCAGGGGTGGTAGCCTATTTCAGAGCCAGTTTGATTTGCCTGACTGGCTTGCCCACTGATGGCAATAGCTCTGTGCGTTCATAATGCATTGCTGGGGGACGGATGGACAATCACAGAAATTTTAATACAATAAACACATTAGAAGAATAGCAACAATTTTTATTTTTCTTTTCTTCTTTCTTTTTTTTTGTTTTTGGAGGATGTAATGTAGAGGGATGTCATAAATTATTGGCAGCTCTCAGGACCTCTTCTTATTTTGCTTGAGCAGCACATCACATCCTTCTGCTTCTAATCTAAAGCAGAGGATGTTTTTCCATTTGCCTTGTAATTGCTGTCTCTGCCTCAGGGGTGCACATAGGGATATCTCCAGAGCAGACTGGGCAGTCTGTGTGGTGTAAACCCCTTGGGCCTACCTGCAGCCTGATCCATCCTCATCAGATAAGGGCGACCTACCAGGAGAGTTGATCTGGGCTATGAAAATCCTTCTTGCCACTGGGCAGGACATAGGAAGGTAAAGATATGGAAAATACACACTTCACAAGTGGCTTTTTCTCACCTGGCAAGATGGGGAACATTTTTGTAGCAAAGCTTAGAAGCTGATTTCGAGGTGAGTATGAACATGAAGTGTCACATGATTTTATTTTAAAATATATATATGTGTGTATGTATAGTCATGTAGGTAATTACAAAATTGCTTTATAAATACTGTACTGCTGATATATTCTCTTGATGGTACTTGCCCTCTCCTTCGCTCATATATAATCCATTATATTTATACTTTAGGTAAGGAGTGACAGTGTGACTGATGATTGAAGCAGGAACTAAGCTGAACTATCTTTAGTTAGTGCAAGTATAACTGGTTTATACCTCCAAGATGGGTAGTACTCAAGGTCTGGACCAGGTAACTGAGACTGTGGTCTCAGCTTAAGTGTCAGACTTCTTGGAGTCTCAACCAAGCTCTGACCAGGAGTTACCTTTCTCAACACTGGTTTCTCACCTCTGACAGGAAGTTAATGACTTTTCTTGTTTGCTGTGCATGGCATTGCAGAGACTTAAAGGGGTGCTGTCAGGTGCTGGATGGCTAGGTCACATATTAACTCCTGAGTGCTTTGCTGTCATCTGAAGCTCCACTGTTCCTTTTCTGACCAGCTTAGTATATATCTAATTTTTGAGTAAAAGTAGAAGATACTGCAAAAGTGTCAGGAGCTCCGAGGGTTGTCTAAAGTCTTCTTTAATTACATTTGCTGTGAATATAGTACAGTGATGAGTATTCAGAATGGTAATTTATAGACCTGATAGACTTGCTGTTAATGACTTCACAGCTGATTTCATAAAGGCTGAACCAGGCAGAAAAAGTAATTACTTGGAACTAAGGTGTGTATTCAAATCTTCCTTTTTATACATATCTTCATCTTTATACATATTTAGGACTCAGCTGTATCAGGCCCTGAGGAGCATAATCTATGCTGTATCTGCTTTGATATGAGAGCTGGACCAGGGACCCTCAAATGTCCCTTCCAGCATTCTCTGTAATTCTGTGAAGAGAAAAAAGAAAAAGAAAGTAAAAACAAGAAAGAAATCTCTTTTTGGTTGGATGTTAAAATTTTATCTGTAACTTCTTTAAAACTCCCAAGTTCTGCTCCACTGTTTCTGGCCAGAGAAATGTCATCTGAGCTCTTCTCCATCCTCAGGACACAGCAGAAGACTTCAGTGACACTTGAAAACTGTAATTCAGGAGAAATATGACTTGTAAGTCCTACTCAAAAGTCCAGTTATTGTGCTTCATTAATTAAAAAACCATAGTACAATTTAACTGGAGCTCTGTTTTTACAGGCTTCTCCTATAAAGCCCTATTTAACATGAAACATCATTTAAAGTTCTGATTTTAATAAAACTTGTGCTACCAGACAGAAAAAGGATTACATTAATATCCTTAAAGTGCATTTCTTTCAGAGTGAGTTTGTCCAAAGTGGTCTTTCATTTCAGATGTGAAATATCAGGCCACTAGGATGATATGATAGCATTTGCCTTAGGTGATTTATTTTTAATTCTAATTCACTTTTCCTAGTGTTTCCATTGCTCAAAATTGAATCTGCCACTGTATTATTGACTGGTGGAGCAAGCTGGGGAATGAACTGTAAAGAGAAAGTGGATCTGCCTGGAGTTTGCAGAGTGTCTGATGGATTTGGGGCATTTTGGGTCCCCAGACAGAAACTTGTGCCACTCTCACTTGCTTCAAAAGGTTTTTGCTTTCGTTTCTGGTTTGTTGTTCAATATATGATGATCTGAGTACTTTGTATTTGAAATGTTCAACTTCAGTAACAAGCTTCATTCTAATGGCTTGAAATTCCACAAAGTTGCTGAATACAAGAAGAGGGTACCTGCTTTAAGAAATTTGGATCTGTAGTTGCTGGAGACAGAGAGGGAAAGCTAGGGACTTATGCTTACATTTGATAAAGGAGGTCATTTTTATCCCTACCTCTTTCAGGGTAGCTGGGAAGGGAGGCGATTTGCCTTCCCATACCCAAGCTCACCATGCAGGCAAGTCCTAGGGGCACAGCCTTTGTCCACATCCCTGGCTATGTGACAGTCTGCTGTGGGGTGGCAAGTCCATTTCGCCTGTGCTTAATCACTTCGCATTGACTTGATGTGCACTTTCACATGAGCTGTGGGTCTGTTGCATGTGGAGATGAACATTGGCCAGCAAGAGCTTGATCCTCCTAGAGGTAACAAAACCAGGATGTCACAGGTTAAAGGTTTGTTGCATGAGCTGAGTTTCCTTATCCCTGAAACCCGCTTGTGTTTTTTTTTTCAAGACAAGTGGAAGTGGATAAATGAAGTAGTTTTGTGGATATGAAGAAATGCATTTGTTTAACCCCATCCTTCCTTTCCATTTTTATTTTGTATCTGAGTCGTAGGACTGCTTAGTTATTTTCTGTTGCGAGCCTTCCTGTCTTACCAGGGAATCTATATATAATTACCTGTAGCCATGCAAGTATAATAAGGAAAAGGATAACAATGACATAAGTTTAAAAACACTCTTGGGGTCAAAAGTTCTCCTGGAAACATTGGAAGAGAATTTCAGAGAAAGCATTAGCATTGAGAAGGAACAGGAAGCATAACTCAACAATTAGATGTGTGCAGAGCACAGGGAGGGACCCTCATTACTTGGAGGACTTGAGCATTCGTTACCATTAGGGCACTGCCATCTTCAAAGAGATTGTTCAAACACAACTCACTCCAAAAAAATCCTGCACTCCTAAATGGCTGGGGAAAAAAACAAGAAAGAGCCTTTGCTGGCTGAAATCTGCTTTGCAGTGAAATGCTATACTAGGCAGTGGGGAGAAGATGAAGAGCCTGGTGTGAGGCTCAATTTTGGCCAGCCCTTCTCCTGGAGAAGAGTTTTAATAACTCCTTTCCTCTTCATAGTGAGGACTAGCAATGTTTGCAGATCCTGCCTTGTGCCAGGTCACCCTTATAGTGGACAGGCACGAGCAGAGTCCAGCTGCACCTTTAGCATGGCTTGGAGCTTCTGCACAGCTGTAAATGCTGCATTTCTTGGAAGTCTGTTGGACTGTACCTTTCTGAGATACTACAGTATCTCAGATACTGTACTCAGATGCTACAGTCTTGAGTAGCATATCCATAGGTCTGTGCCTGTGCAGTGCCCTTCATTCATGCTGTAGCTGAGCAGACACACTGGATCTTACAGTGACTCCATATGCAAGTTTTTAGAATGAATGTTGTTAGGAATTTGGGCAAGAGGGAATGACAAAATATTTAGGGATTAGGTCTTGTTCTTCTAGTTTGGATATTGTTCTTCTTGTGTGATTTCCAGAAGCTTTATCACATTAAAATAAGGAATTGCAACTCATCTTATTGCCAAGGAGATGCTCAGTGATGATAGTAACATAGCACTGGCAAGGGCTTGGGGAAAGTGTGGGCACACATCACATGAGTACAGTAAGGAGAAAGAGTGGTGAAAGACCCCTAGGGGAATAGTTTTTCACACATTCTAAAATTAGCCTGTCAAGGAGACATTAACGTGTATGTGTTCTTCAGGTCAGGAGGTAGTTCCTCAGCAGCAGTCACAGTCTCCCAGCCCTTCTGAGCCGCCTGCTACTGCCTCCACGTTAAAAGCAAGCCCAGAGAAAACTGCTTCACACAGAGGCCAGTACTCTGAAGGCTGCCTGTAGACTTGATGCACTCTACAAACTGTGAAATATCTCATGTTGCATGGGCTGGTATAAGATAACCTTTTCGACTTGACCATAAATATCACTGTAGACAATGCCTAGTTAAATTTTTGCTCATCCTTTGTGATACACTTGAAAACTAAGTCAGCAGAGTAACAGAAACACAAGTTTATCTGCAGTACAGCTTCTGCATGGTCTTTGTTTTTGTGAATGAGGGTTTTTCCCATAAAGCAACAGATACAGTACAGCCTGTCTCTCCTTTGGCTGTTTGGATAACTGCCCAGTTTTGAATGAGATGAACTGCCTCATACAAGCTAAAAATAACCCTCTCATGGCACCAAAACAAGAGAGATGCTGTCACAGCCATGCAGTTCACATGCATTAATAGGAGGATGATAAAGGCTGTAGGATTTGAGAGTTGGTGTCAGTGTCATATCATCACATCTGCAGTGTGTTTATGTGCAGATTCTCAAGCGTGTGTGCACACAGTCCAGTCCTGATTCGGCTCAGCTAAAACTCATTTGAGATACTCTGTGTTTAAGCAAGTGCAGCCTGTGTAATGTGTAAGGCTTCAGCTCCTTGATACAGCTGTACAAGACACTCCGTGCTTACATATTCCATATCCTCCCATGTACTTAAGAGGACGTAAAACGTGTGTTTGGAGCTGAAGTACAAAGCTCGCCACCAGCTGTGCCATGGGAGTTCTCTGTTCAGCTGTGTGTTGACTCTGGCCTTAGGAAGGTCTTGCTTTGTTCTCAGGAGAGTTGTTTGTTTTGAGGACTGTTTATTGCTTGCTTTGTCCCTCACGGTGAGGGAAGGGTTGTAATTTTAAAACAGAAATTGAATAAACAGAAGCAATGTATTGTTTGCCATGATGCATTGGCTCCGGATTTTTGGTAAGCCGTGAACTAAGCTGATATTAAAGCAAATAATCAAGGAGCAGGACCAGCACCACTTGAGTTCCACTTTTGTCTCCACTGTTCCCGGATCGATCTTCAGGGACCTCTTTGCAGCGCACGGAGACATCTGGTGGGCAGCGAATGAACTGCATGCAGACATGTCACGCTTTTTGATGTTTCGAAAGGGAAAAGAAAGGATAAAGCACAAAAACGACAACGCTAGCAGTCTGTTTGTGCTCCGTTCCAGAGATCTATGTGTTTGATTTCTTTTAGGTAGAAGCTGCTTCTAGGGAAAATCTTAATATACCACCACAGAAAAGGAGTAAATGGGTCCAAAAAAGGATTCTGAGCTGTTTAGCTGGGAGCATCTTGCTATTTCTAAGGCGTATGTCTGTGTGGTGTATGTCCCACACAGCCAGTGAGAGAACACGAGGACACAGTCTCAAACTGCGACAGGGCAGGTTTAGGCTGGACTGCCCTGGGGAGGTACTGAAGTCACCATGCCTGGAGGTGTTTAAGAAGAGGCTGGGTGAGGCACTTAGTGCCATGGTTTAGTTAATTAGAAGCATTAGGTGATGGGTTGGACTCGATGATCCTAGAAGTCTTTTCCAGCCTGATTAATTCTGATTCTGTGATCCTGTGTGGTGGATTAGGAACTTCCCTCTCCCCACTACTGAAATGAGCCAAACTAGCTCAGATGGCTTGGAAGTAAGATGAAGCTGTATTTGCGGGAAAGCTAAATTTACAAGCATATTTGCACAATATATCTACAAGTATTTACAATTATATACAAATAATACAGAAATCCAAACTCTATCCCAGGCAAAGGAAGCTACCCACAAGGAGCTCAAAGCCACCCTCTCTTTCTCCCTCTACTCTCCCAGACAGACAATCAGAACAACCATCAAAGCTTACATTGTTTTCTGTTAGCTAAGATTAGTAGAAAAGATATTAAAGCAGAATGAAGGAGAACCAAACAGGGAAACGTCCCAGACCAGAGTGGGAGAGGGTATTTACATTTTGACTGTTTACCCCTCTCAGCAAAACAATGAGTAATAGACTTCATCATTATTTTCTTTTTACAACCAATGATCTAATTTCTGTCATTAAAATATTCCAATTAGCCTCAAACCAGCACTCTGTGCTGGTTCTCTCTTGTAAGAGAATTTAGCTGCATTAGCCATTTCCAATGGCTTCCTAGCCTGTATCAAGAACAGAGTGGGCAGCAGGACAAGGGAGGTTATTCTTCCCCTGTACTCAACACTGGGCGGGCCACAACTTGAGTCCTGTGTCCAGTTCTGGGCTCCTCAATTCAAGAGAGATGTTGAGGTGCTGGAACATGTCCAGAGAAGAGTGATGAAGCTGGTGAGGGGCCTGGAACATAGCCCTGTGATGAGAGGCTGAGGGAGCTGGGGGTGTGCAGCCTGGAAACGAGGAGGCTCAGGGGTGACCTCATGCTGCCTACAACTACCTGAAGGGAGGCTATAGCCAGTTGGGGGTTGGTCTCTTCTGCCAGGCAGCCAGCAACAGGACAAGGGGACACAGTCTCAAGTTGTGTTGGGGAAGGTCTAGGCTGGATGTTAGGAGGAAGTTGTTGCCAGAGAGAGTGATTGGCATTGGAATGGGCTGCCCAGGGAGGTGGTGGAGTCACCATCCCTGGAGGTGTTCAGGAAAAGCCTGGATGAGGCACTTAGTGCCATGGTCTAGTTGACTGGCTAGGGCTGGGTGCTAGGTTGGACTGGATGATCTTGGAGGTCTCTTCCAACCTGGTTGATGCTATGATTCCTGCATTCCTTCCTATTTGAAAGGATATTTTCAATGTTTTATTGTTTCAAAACACATTGATAGTAATTTTGCACCTGAACACGAAACCTTGCCACATATATAAAAAACATTGTGCCAGTGAGTTTTTTGGAGACAGCACAGTTGGGACCCTGCTACATCAAGAGCCTGTTAACATCCTCTGGACCATGGTTAGTGCTTTAAGAGCTTCTGGTATCCAACGCATTGAAAAGGGTTTTTGGAGCCTCTTGTACAAAATATATAGAGCATTCTGGAAGATGAGACCAACTCAGCTCTGCCATAATGCATTTCCAATTTATTTGACGGTCCATGGGCAGATACTGCTGCTGACTTTCTGCTGGTGAGTGCTAAGATAAATTTCACCTGAAGGTTTCATGTGTGACTACTCTGTAGACTTGGTAAGGAGCAGCAAAAATAACCGTTAGGGGTTTGTGCCTCCTGAAGCTGAGAGTAACATCCTTCATAGTGACTAGTGCATTATGTTGAAGGCTTAGGATGGCTTTTGAATGCAGGCATTTGGTAGACTGGCAGCCCAGGCATTCTTAGAGACCACATTAGAAGGCTTTTGTTTTGTTTATTTGGCATTTCCACCTATTCAGAAAACAGGGCAGCTCCAGTTCTAGACAATTTATCAAATTTCCTGATCTCTACCTGCACATGAACCCAGAGTTTTACGGCACTGTGTTTGTAATTAGGCAATAAAGGCCTCAGATTCCCACCCTCTTTGCCCAGGCTGCACAGGTTGCACCTGGTGGTACTGGCACAGGTAATTCCCAGATGAGCTGCTGGGCAAGTAGACAGGTGCTTTGTTTAACCAGCAGTGCTAAATATAGCCCAAATCCGAGCCCTTCTGGAACCTCACTGGTGGAGCTTGCTCCAGCCAATTTGCAGAGCTGCTGTCTGCTCTGGCAGCTTTGTGCTGGGGGAAAAAAACAGGACACCATTTTTTTCTGAGATACCTGTTAAGGCACTGAATTAGTGCTGACATGCAGGTGACATGCCTTCTATTTTCCTCCATCCATGGCTCCATTTGGATCTCTGCATTTTTAACCATGACAGAGGAGCACTGCGATGCAGTGCCCTTCGGAAGAGGGATGCTGTGTAGCTTGCGCCAAAACCAACTAAATGTGGGTTTAGTTTGGACATGTTGTGAAATGAGGGAGCAACTTGAGTGCTGGGAGGTACTGTGTTTTGCAAAGATGCCCTTTGGTCCTGCAGCCCCTGATGTGGGGCATCCTGGCTTTGTCCAGCTCTTTCCAGCATCTGGGCATCTTTGCACATATCCTAAAACAGAGCAGTAAGCCATGGAAAACTCAGTGCTGCTCAAGATGAGAAAACCCACATTCTCTGCATCATTTGCAGTGTTAATTCTGTTAAATTATAGTACTGCAGTTAGTAATTTACCTGGGAGATGGATTCAATTAAATTGAAGGTATTTTAGTTTCTGTGCAAGGTAGAGGGGCCTGTGGAGTTCCTTGCCTGCCAGATACATTTATAGCTTAAAACTTGCTGTGCTCCATAAAGCAATAAATAATTGCACAAATAACTGGAGCAACCAGAATTACAATAGATACTGGAAGAAAATCTTCCAAAACTTCTGGAAACATTAAAGCCTTTAAAGTATCAGCCAGTCTTGAGGGACTAAGAAGAAAAGTCTTTGTGCAGGGACCAAGTGAGGCCAGGTTGGCATCAGATGTTTTGCACCTTTCTCTGAAGGGTCTTGTGCTGACTTCTCTTGGTGACTTGCTGGATTCATCCTGCTGATAGCTCTACAGGCAGAGGTGTTGGGATGTTTAAATATGTTTGGTCATACGAAGCTTGTGCAGAGTTGCTGTGTGCAGGAGCATGGCCATTGCATTTCGAAGATAGGCAGTGGACTTACTGGTGGACGTGCCTTGCCAATGCAAGAAGGGCTGGATTTGTTGTGCTGCTGACAGCCTGGTCTGATTGTTGCTGTTTCACTACCTAACAGTCAGGTTAAAGTTGTCTTATATACTGCCAGCGCTCCTCAGCAGAGACAGCTGGCAGGCTGTGCTGTGGGGAGTTGGATGGGCTTGCTGATGGGAAAGGCAGCAGCTTAGGAGCTCCCCAGCAGCAGCAGTGAAGCAGTTTGCTTATTAAATTGTATCATCCCCTGTGTGCTGCCTTGTTTTCGTAGATCAGTGATGATTGCCAAGCTGTTTGCAGTTAAACAATGCAGGCTCTCGTTATCTTGCTCCTCATCTTGCCTAATTAAGGGCCAGGTCACACTGGAGCGTTGCCCACACAAGGACTCTGGGGCAGTTGTTCCTTCTGGTTTGGTGCCAGGACCACGTGTCTGTGCTACTGCTGTTCCCTTTGAAATCAATTGAGATGTCACCATTGCTTGATCCTAGAGCTACTTAATGAGCTGGCAAAATGGGCTCTATTTTTAGATCTTCCTTCAAACTACAGTGCGTGTTAAAGCTCCTCTTGTCCTTAATGCCAGAACGGCATTGGTCAGGATTTATTGGTTTAGTTTAATAAGGGGCATAAAGAGCTGATATAATAAGCTCCATTTCCTTGAAAGTGAGGAAAATTAAAATGGCATGGTTAAATCTGGGCAGCTGCCTTGAGACAGTAAAGTGATATGTTCACGTGTGGCCAGAAGGATAAGGTGGAGCTGAATTTTTCTCCATGTCTGAGTTAGAAGAAAGCCAAAGATTACAGACACACAACTTCAGGGAGTTCTCACAAGCTTAGTGGATTGGATTTCTAAGTGTTTTCTGAATAGGGTAGAAGACTTGGTGGCTTTTTAGACAAGCTTAACAATTTAACAAACACTACTTCAATACTTTCGATGGGTGTCAGAAAAGTATTTTTACTAAAGTTAAGAAATTAACACTGGCATAGGCAATTTAGATGTCTGAAAATTAGTTGGATAAAATGTCTTTTCTGGAGGATATCAAGAATGTCTTTAGGCTTTTCCTACAGTTGTCAGTTTGCACTCAGATGCTGTTATGCAGATCATATGTGGGGTCTGGGAGGTTGCTGCCTGTATTCTCACAGGATCCAGGGTTGTGCAGTGATGAGGTGAAGGAATGGGGTACCTGGCTTTAATGCAAGTGGCAATTGTCTTCTGTTTTGCCTTTCATTTCACTAGACGGAAATGTGTGTAGTTGCAGAATGCATCTGTACTTCGCTTGCATGTCAGTCAAAATGAAATCAAGAAATCCTCCAAATCCTGTGTGATAGAAACACAAGAGGTACCAAATCACTCACCCTTCAGCCCAGATTTGGGTTGGAAATCGCTCGTGTCAGTGGTGATTTCAGCTGCAAACTACCTCAATTTTTAGTTTGGTGATCTGAGATGAAGAAAGTCCAGCTTTGAACTGAGTTACATGGTCTCTGTACGTGTAACTGCCCATGCCTATGCATGGAGCGGAAACGAAACAGCTCTACAGCTCTGTACCCAAGCTGAGTTGTGCACAGCTCCAGTGAAGTCAGCTTAGGCGCATGTTAACAGCAAGCCAGTGTGCTTTGATGAGCCATTCTTGTTTTTCTGCTTCATCTTTATGCTTCAAGTATTTCCCCACCATGGTTACACACTACCCCTGAGCACAGATTGTTTTGCACTGTTATAAAACCATCAGGTACGTGATTTTTCTGTGTTTATGCAAATTATTTATGCCTTTCTGCAAGGGAGTCATTCTTATTTAATAAAAAGTATTTTTGCTTTCGTGGTACATTTCAAGTTTCCTGTATTGATCACCGGAGTCCTGGCACACTTCCAAACATTTCCACTGTCTTCTGGGTATCCCTGAGTCTCCTAAGGTATGCTTGCGATACTTTGTCCTAATAAATGACAATTTAGGTCTCTTGGGTGGGTTTTTGGACCTGATTTCTTGCATCTTCTCTGGAATGAGTCCCTCATTAGGATGACCAAATCGAGCTAGGATGGCACTAAATTTTTTTTCAGACTGATGTAGTTATTCTTCAGGTGAATTTGATGTCATGGAGGTGTGAGCTGCAATGCAATCAATGCTAGAGGTGAACTCTGAAGTAGTTGCTACAATGTTCAAACTATGTGTAAACTATGTGTAGTTGCTCATATTGAGAAAAGCAATTTTCATTCCAGCTTTCTATTACCTGCCAGTTCTGTGCTTTCCATAATTTCTTACTCTTTGAATTGTGCAAAATACAAACTGGCTTTCTTGCTTTTGAAATAAGAGGAGCTATGGGATGTGAGGCAGGTTCTGGGGAGGATTCTGATGTTTTTAAGCTTGACTACTAGTGGAATTCTAAATTATTTTAACAGTAGAAGTGTTTGGTCATTTGGGTGGGATCTTTTTTTTTAACTGACTTCCAGCATTTCACATAATACTTCAGTAATGTAATGCAACCAGTAAGTGGCTGTACTGGAAATTTTGTCGTCTTTGACACAAGCTGCCTGGATAACTGTGCGGAAAATGTGTGCTGGATGTTGAGGTGGAGGTGTAGCAGAAGTAGGGTGTGTATGGGGAGCATGTGGAGGATCAATGTGTATTAGTGCACCTAGGAAAATGTGACTGCTGTAGCTTGGTAAAGGAAGCAGCAAGTGAGGGAGGAGGTCACCAGCATCTGCTACAATACATGAGCTAGAGAGAGCCTTTGTAGCCTTTGCATGTGAGCAGCTCTGCTCATCCCAGACTTTGTGGAAGCAGGACACAAAGAGCGTGTGGCCATTCTGCCATGCGTCATCAACTTGTATTATCATCTGCATCTAGGTGAACACTGCAGCTAAACAGACTCCTCTTGTCTTGGTACATTTACCTAGGGTAGCAGGTAAATATATGTGTATTTAAGTTGAGTATTATATTTGATATATGTAAATTGGAGTATTTCCAGGCTTTTCGATTCTGGAGAGATATTCTTCCCTGGACACTAACATTAAAATAGCACCTTTTAAGAAGTGGTTTTCTCTATGAAGGTGTGGTATCTTTGGAAGCTTACTGAGGTGAACAAAGTGCAATAAAAGCTACACTGAAATCACAGCTTTTTTAATTGTGGCTAAGATGCACGTAGAAGAACAACCTGAAGGAGGTTCTGTGAATGCTGGAGATGATCTCCAAGCAGCGCTGCAGGCTGGAGACAGAGTGGATGGAGAGCAGGGTGCTGAGAGAGCTGGCAGCTGAGCTGGCCAAGCCACACTCCATCATTTTCCAGCAGTCCTGGCTCACCGGAGAGGTCCCAGGAGACTGGAAAGTGGCCAACGTGGTCTCCATCCACAAGAAGGGTCAGATGGAGGAACCTAGGAACTACAAACCTGTCAGCCTGACCTCAGTGCCAGGGAAACTGATG
>WAAF01011141.1:48819-59769 GCA_013400475.1 Tricholaema leucomelas | reverse complement strand
AACCCTGACTGATTCTATGTTCTTGACAGCCACCCCTCAGATACTCACAGGCATTGACCAGATCCCCTCTCCACCTTCTCTTCCCCAAGACCAAACAGCTCCAAGCCCTCTCAATCTTGCCATGCACCCTCTGCATGAAGAGGAATCATCGCTGAGGTCTCATTGCCAGCTTCCAACATCTGCTTTTGGTTTGGTTTGCTGTCAAGAGGGCAACCACTCGAATTTGTGCAGATCCTGCACTCCTCCAGGTGCCTACTTTATCTGCTTCTCTTCTCCCCTCCTCCCCTACCTCCAACCTCCTCCCTCCCTTGCTGTGCTGCAGAAGAATAATTGGGTAGTATTTGCTAATGAGGCAGGAGGGATATTTTTGGGACCCTTTAACTTCCCAGGAATAAAATATATGTTTAAAGAGTTGCTGACCCTTTAAACCTCAACAGTTAGTTTATCTCAGGGCCATGCTTCTTAGTCAGCAAAAGGTCTTCCCTGAAGGAGCCATTTGTAATTCATTAGCAGTGGAGTAATAGCCACACTCCTAACTAATTCCTCTGCTTATAAAACACCATCTGGTACCTTGCACTAAGGGCTGGATGCTGCCTTGGTGTAAATCAGGGCAGCTCTGTTGACTTGAAGGAGCTCTGGTGGCTTTACATCCACCTGCAGAGCTGGCCCAGAAGCTCCTCTCAGAGGTCTCATGTTCCTTCTTTTATGGCAGCTCTTGCATTTCCTCCTCCAATATGATGCCATTGCCTAAGCTGTTGGGGACAAATTGCTGCTCCTTGCGAAAAAAAGCATCACCAGACTGGCTGCTGCCTGCTGGCTGCTGGCTGCAGCAGGGCTAAGCCAAGCCCTGGGCAGGTGGAGCTCACAGGAGCTGTAGCTATGGGTGTTTGTGGCAGGACAAGCTGCATATCCCCTGTGCTGGTGAATAAACCAGCATAGAAAGTCTGACTGCAAGAGGGGTGAGGAAGAGATCTGACTCTGAAGCCACTTTCATAGATTCATAGTATGATTTGGGTTGGATGAGACCTTAAAGATCATCCCTGGAGGTGTTCAAGAAAAGACTACTTGGAGTACTTAGTGCCATGGTCAGGTTGATTGGCCAGGGCTGGGTGATAGTTTGGACTGGATGGGTCACTTAGTGCCATGAGCTGGTTGATTGGCCAGGACTGGGTGGTATTTTGGACTGGATGGGTCACTTAGTGCCATGAGCTGGTTGATTGGCCAGGACTGGGTGGTATTTTGGACTGGATGGGTCACTTAGTGCCATGAGCTGGTTGATTGGCCAGGGATGGGTGATAGGTTGGACTGGATATGATCTTGGAGGTCTCTTCCATCCTCCTTGATTCTATGATTCTGTGATACTCCAACCTCCCTGCTAAAGCTGGGCACCCACAGCAGCTTGCTCAGGATCACAATGCCCAGCTGGGTTTGGAATCTCTCCAGACAAGGAGACTCCACAACCTCCAGTTCCAACTCATGGCCATGAGCAGGGACACCTCCACTAGACCAGACTGCTCAAGGCCTCATCCAACATGACATCTTCAGCTCAGTTTGTTCAACTCAAGCTTAAGCTTTTCCTGAGGCAGGCATCAGGGCTGGATTTCCATAAGTTAAAGCAGCTTTGCTGAGTTTATATTCCAGTTCTTTTTTTTTCCCCTCACCCTTAAAAGAAATAAATAATGAAAAGGAGTGAAAAGGAAGAGAGAATGACAGGACACAGCCAGTGAGGAAACTGATTCATGCTGATTAACCCAAATTAAAGCACTTCCCACTCACAAACCCTGCCTACAAAATATGAAAACTGATTTAGAAGCTCTTGAGTTTTTAGAAAGGATGAATCCAGGCAGCAAAAGACTTGAAGCAGCCACCAAAACCAAAAAATATCTGGATCTGGGACCAGCATCTTTGGTGATCCAAAATGAGGAGGAGCAGCTGACATCCCCTCAGGCTGTTCAGACAGACCTGGGCAGGATGTGGGGGAGAGGAACCTCGTGAAGCTCAACAAGAGCAAGTGTAGGGTCCTGCCCCCACAGGAGATAACTCCCTGCACCAGCACCTTCTGGACAGCAGCTCTGTGGAGAAGGACCTAGGAGTGGGATGGACAACAAGTTCACCACGAGGCAGCAATGTGCCCTTGTGGCCAAGAAGACTGAAGGGCTCCTGGGATGCATGAGGGCAGCAGTTCACAGGCTCAGAGGATGTTAGGGGTTGGAAGGGACCCAAAGAGATCATCCAGTCCAACCCCCTGCCAGAGCAGGACACTGCTATCTGACACAGATCACAGAGGAACACATCCAGACAGGCCTAGAAAGGCTCCAGGGAAGGAGACTCCACAACCTCTCTGGGCAGCCTGTGCCAGGGCTCTGGGACCCTTCCAGGCAAGAAGTCGCCCCTTGTGTTGAGCTGGAACCTCCTGTGCTGCAGCTTCCATCCATTGCTGCTTGTCCTATCCCAGGGAGCAGTGAGCAGAGCCTGTCCCCCCACTCCTGGTAGCCCTCAGACACTTATAAACATTTATCAAATCCCCTCTCAGTCTTCTCTTCTCCAGACTAAGCAGCCCCAGGGCCCTCATCCTCTCCTCATCAGCCATGCCCTCCAGTCCCCTCATCATCCTCCTAGCCTTCCCTTGGACCCTCTCCAGCAGATCCCTGTCCCTCTTCAACTGAGGAGCCCAAAACTGAACACAGTATTCAAGATGAGGTCTCAGCAGGGCAGAGTAGAGGGGAAAGAGAACCTCCCTTGCTCTGCTGGACACACTCCTCCTAACACAGCCCAGGATCCCATTGGCCTTCTTGGCCACCAGGGCACGTTGCTGTGCCACGGGAAACTTGTTAGCTACCAGGACCCCCAGGTCCCTCTCCACAGGACTGCTCTCCAGCAGATCACCTCCCAGCCTGTACTGGTGCAGTTTATTACAGGCTGGGAAGTGATCTTCTACCTCTAATCATCCCTAGGTGAGGCTATATCTGGACTACTGCATCCAGTTCTGGGCTCTCCAGCTCAAGAGAGACAGGGAACTACAAGAGGGAATCCAGTAGAGGCTCTGAAGATGCTGAGGAGCTTGGAACATCACTGTGAGGAGGAAAAGCTGAGAGCCCTGGGGCTGTTGAGCCTGGAGAAGAGCAGCCCCAGAGGGGATCTGAGCAATGCTCAGCAAGAGCTAAAGGATGGGGGGCAAGAGGCTGGGGACAGACTCTTGTCAGTGGTGCTCAGTGACAGGGTAAGGGGCAATGGGTAGACATTGGAACCCTCTGCAGCTGAGCTCCAGCACAAGCACTCTGCTCCACTGCAGCCCCTCTGCAGCTGAGCTCCAGCACAAGCACTCTGCTCCACTGCAGCCCCTGTGCAGCTGGGCTCCAGCACAAGCACTCTGCTCCACTGCAGCCCCTCTGCAGCTGAGCTCCAGCACAAGCACTCTGCTCCACTGCAGCCCCTCTGCAGCTGGGCTCCAGCACAAGCACTCTGCTCCACTGCAGCCCCTCTGCAGCTGAGCTCCAGCACAAGCACTCTGCTCCACTGCAGCCCCTGTGCAGCTGGGCTCCAGCACAAGCACTCTGCTCCACTGCAGCCCCTCTGCAGCTGAGCTCCAGCACAAGCACTCTGCTCCACTGCAGCCCCTCTGCAGCTGGGCTCCAGCACAAGCACTCTGCTCCACTGCAGCCCCTCTGCAGCTGAGCTCCAGCACAAGCACTCTGCTCCACTGCAGCCCCTCTGCAGCTGGGCTCCAGCACAAGCACTCTGCTCCACTGCAGCCCCTCTGCAGCTGGGCTCCAGCACAAGCACTCTGCTCCACTGCAGCCCCTCTGCAGCTGGGCTCCAGCACAAGCACTCTGCTCCACTGCAGCCCCTCTGCAGCTGGGCTCCAGCACAAGCACTCTGCTCCACTGCAGCCCCTCTGCAGCTGAGCTCCAGCACAAGCACTCTGCTCCACTGCAGCCCCTGTGCAGCTGAGCTCCAGCACAAGCACTCTGCTCCACTGCAGCCCCTCTGCAGCTGAGCTCCAGCACAAGCACTCTGTTCCACTGCAGCCCCTCTGCAGCTGAGCTCCAGCACAAGCACTCTGCTCCACTGGAGACCCTGTGGAGTTGAACTCCAGCACAAGCACTCTGTTCCACTGGAGACCCTGTGGAGTTGGACTCCAGCACAAGCACTCTGTTCCACTGGAGGCCCTGTGGAGTTGGACTCCAGCACAAGCACTCTGTTCCACTGGAGACCCTGTGGAGTTGAACTCCAGCACAAGCACTCTCCTGTCCCTTTAGGCAGAGCCAGCATCCATCAAGCCAGAGCCAGACTTCCTTAGGACTTTTGTCTCTAACATAAACCCCAAAGGCTCTGAAAACTCAGCAAAGATGACAGAGGAGGGACTCAGCATTTGGCAGAATTGGGTCTCTTTTCACTTTCCTGGGTTGTTTTTTGTTTTCCCAAGTATCTGATATCCCAAGCCCTACTTTTATTTTTTTTTTAACCTATCTCCAGTCCTCCTCTGGTACCAAAGCAACAAGAAAGCTTCAGGCAATTTGCTTTCTGCAGCAGAGAAGCTGCCAAGCCCCTGCGACCCTCCCCCAAAACACAGAGCCACACATCACACACATCTCCCCAGGCAAAGCAAAAGCCTTCAGAATCAAGCATTTCATTTAGGATTTCTACTCTGGATCCAGTCTTGGAAAACATAAATCTCCCCCCAGCTGTGTAACTCAGCTGAGAGTCCTGCAAAGGCACTTCAGAGCTTGCAGCAGCAGCTTTCATTTTCCTTCCCATGCCCTCTTTGTGCTGCAGAGGTGGCAGCTCCTGGTGTGTTAGCTCCTGCTGGATGCCATAGAATCATAGAATGAGTCAGGGTTGGAAGGGACCACAAGGATCAGCCAGTCCCAACCCCCCTGCCATGCCCAGGGACACCCTACCCTAGAGCAGGCTGCACACAGCCTCAGCCAGCCTGGCCTGAAACACCTCCAGCCATGGGGCCTCAACCACCTCCCTGGGCAACCCATTCCAGCCTCTCACCACTCTCCTGCTCAACAACTTCCTCCTCACCTCCAGCCTCACTCTCCTCACCTCCAGCTTTGCTCCATTCCCCACAGTCCTGGCACTTCCTGATATCCTGAAAAGTCCCTCCCCAGCTTTTTTGTAGCCCCCTTCAGATCCTGGAAGGCCACAAGAAGGTCACCTGGGAGCCTCCTCTGCTCCAGACTGAACAGCCCCAACTCTTTCAGTCTGTGCTCACAGCAGAGCTGCTGCAGCCCTCTCAGCATCCTCCTGGCCCTGCTCTGGACACTCTCCAGCATCTCCACATCCCTCTTGTCCCAGGGGCTCCAGAGCTGGATGCAGTACTCCAGGTGGGGTCTCAGCAGAGCAGAGCAGAGCAGAGCAGAGAGGGAGAATCACCTCCCTGGCCCTGCTGGCCACACTTCTTGGGCTGCAGCCCAGGCTCTGGTTGGCTTTCTGGGCTGCAAGTGCACACTGCTGGCTCCTGTTGAGCTTCTTGTCCAGCAGCACCCTCAAGTCTCTTTGCTCAGGGCTGCTCTCCAGAGCATCCTCTTGGCCCGGATGATCTCTGGAGGTCCCTTCCAATCCCTAATCTTCTGTGGTTCTATGATTTCAAAAGGTAGCTTTGCACACCCTGGAGCTCCATTCCCTCTGGATGGAGAAGTCAGCTGGAGCAAGTCCACCATGTAGCTTTTTGAGGTTCAGAGCAGGCTGAGATGCTCCCACTGTATAAGGGGAAGGGGAAAATGCAGAGGGAACTGTCTCTAAAGAGATTAAACCCAAATGAGGCAGGTATGGTGGTAAATATTTAATGCTTGATTAATTTTTGGTGCCAAACAACACTTTGGCCACAGAGTTGCTCTCATCAGGGTAATAGAAATCTATGTCCTGGGACATCAATTATTGATGAGGGTTAACAGGGCCACAGCCACTCAGGATGGTGTTTTGTGTTGCTTCTTCCTCTTGCACTTCAAGTTTTCTCTTTCTTCCATTCCCTTTCTTCACCTTTTAACCTCCCTGTGGTTTTAATCACCCCCAGCAGTGCCTTTCCTGCTGACAGGGTTGCCCTAGGAATGGCTGCTTTGGTTTGTCCCCCAAGAGAAGTTGCTGTGCAGGGTGTCAGGGTGCAAACCAGCCTGTTAGGAACTCCAGATAGAGCAGCCCAAAGAGCCAGCTGTGTCCTGGCCTGCAGCAAAAGGAGTGTGGCCAGCAGGTCAAGGAGTGGGATTCTGCCTCTCTGCTCTGCTTTGGCACCACCTGGAGCACTGCTTCCAGCTGCAGAGTCCCAGCACAAGGACCTGGATCTGTTGGAGAGGGTCCAGAGGAGGCCACAGAGGTGATCAGAGGGCTGGAGAACCTCTGCTGTGAGGGTAGGCTGAGAGAGATGAGGTTATTCAGCCTAGAGAAGAGAAGGCTTTGAGGAGAACTTCTTGTGGCCTTTCAGGACTCAAGGGGGCTGAGCAGAAAGCTGGGGACAGACCTCTGAGCAGAACCTGTTGTGACAGGACAAGGGCTGATGGTTTCAAGTAAAAGAAGGAGGAACAGGTTGGATACTAAGAAGAAATGTTTCAGATTGAGGGTGGTGAGATCCTGGTCCCTGTTGGTACCAAACAACACATTTGCCATATAGCTGCTCTCATCAGAGCCACAGAAGTCCTCATTGCCCAGAGGGGTGAGAGATGCCCATCTGTGGAACCATTCCAGGTCAGGTTATTTGGGGCTCTGAGGAGCCTGCTCTAGTTGCAGATGTCCAGGTTGACTGCAAGGGGGTTGGACTGGATGAGCTTTAAAGGTCCCTTCCCAGGTTGGATGAGACCTTGAACAGCAAAGTCTAATTGAGAGGTGTCCCTGCCTGTGGTGGGGACATTGGAGTAGATGATCTTGAAGGTCTTAGAGTCATAGAATCAGCCAGGTTGGAAGAGAGCTCCAAGCTCAGCCAGTCCAACCTAGCACCCAGCCCTGGCCAATCAACCAGACCATGGCACTAAGTGCCCCAGCCAGGCTTGGCTTCAACACCTCCAGGCACAGCGACTCCACCACCTCCCTGGGCAGCCCATTCCAATGCCAATCACTCTCTCTGCCAACAACTTCCTCCTAACATCCAGCCTAGACCTCCCCTGGCACAACTTGAGGCTGTGTCCCCTTGTTCTGTTGCTGGTTGCTTGGGAGAGGAACCCAACCCCAGCTGGCTACAGCCTCCCTGCAGGTAGTTGTAACCAGCAACGAGCTCTGCCCTGAGCCTCCTCTTCTGCAGGCTGCACACCCCCAACTCCCTCCCTTCCAACTTCAGCCATTGCATGATTCTGTGATTCCTGTGGCCCTCAGAATGCCTCCTCCCTGCCAAGCTGCTCCATGTCATGCTGCAAACTGGGCTGCCTGAGTTTTATTCATCACTTGTAAATAGTCCAAGGGAAAAAAAAAAAAGCCATTATTCTGGTCAGAAAGCACTTTGGCTGAAGGGCTGCATTTGGGATTATTTGTGTCTGCTGCACTCCACAAATAATAAATAAAACCTTGGGTAATTTAGCTTTAATTATGCTCTCTGGTTTCATTGCTTCACCACGTCCCCCGCTGCCAGGTCCATCCCCCTGTTTAGCTGCTCTATCATTTCCCCAGCAGCATGCATCTGATTATTCACCCTTTGTGCTTTGGGGATGTCCAGCAGCCCTTTTCTTCTCTCTGCCCTGAGTGCTGGCTCTGCCTCATCAGAGTTTGCATATCTTGGGCTGGAGAAGCTGCAGGGGCTTAAGGGAGATGGGAGTGGAGGGACAAAGAGCAGGCTTGGAGGGGAGATGCTCAAAGAGGTTGTAGTTCACAGAATCATAGAATCAAGCAGATTGGAAGACAGCTCCAAGCTCAGCCAGGCCAACCTAGCACCCAGCCCTGGCCAAGCAACCAGACCATGGCACTAAGTGCCCCAGACAGGCTTGGCTTCAACACCTCCAGGGATGTCGTCTCCACCACCTCCCTGGGCAGCCCATTCCAATGCCAATCACTCTCTCTGACAACAACTTCCTCCTAACATCCAGCCTGGACCTCCCTTGTCCCTTTGTTCTGTTGCTGGGTGCTTGGCAGCAGAGCCCAACCCCACCTGGCTACAGCCTCCCTTCAGGTAGGTGCAGACAGCAATGAGCTCTGCCCTGAGCCTCCTCTTCTGCAGGCTGCACACCCCCAGCTCCCTCAGCCTCTCCTCACAGGGCTGTCAAGGGTTAGGGCAGGGGTGGCCACTGGACAAATGACAGTTACTCTCTATTCATCCCTCTCCCTTCCTCTAGGGAAGGGAATAAGAGAGAGAGACTGGGGGTTGGGAAAGAACATTCAGATTATTTTAATGAAAATAATATAAAAGGAATGAAATAGACATAACCACATAGAAACTCAATATTGAATTTAACCCCTCTGATCACAGCTCACAGGATGTCAGGGATTGGAAGGGATCCAAAGAGCTAATCCAGTCCAACCCCCCTGCCAGAGCAAGACCACACAACCTAGCTCAGGGCACACAGCACCACCTCCAGACAGGCCTGCAAAGGCTCCAGAGAAGGAGACTCCACAACCTCTCTGGGCAGCCTGTGCCAGGGCTCTGGGACCCTTCCAGGCAAGAAGTTGCCCTTGTGTTGAGCTGGAACCTCCTGTGCTGCAGCTTCCATCCACTGCTGCTTGTCCTATCCCAGGGAGCAGTGAGCAGAGCCTGTCCCCCCCTCCTGACCCCTTGCCCTCAGACAGTTATAAACATTAATTCAATCCTCTCTCAGTCTTCTCTTCTCCAGACTAAGCAGCCCCAGGGCCCTCAGCCGCTCCTCCTCAGCCAGTGCTGCAGTCCCCTCCTCATCCTCGTAGCTCTCCACTGGACCCTCTCCAGCAGATCCCTGTCCCTCTTCAACTGGGGAGCCCAGAGCTGAGCACAGTGTCCAAGATGAGGTCTCAGCAGGGCAGAGTAGAAGGGGAGTAGAACCTCCCTCAATCTGCTGGCCACACTCTTCGTAATGCACCCCAGGATCCTACTGGCCCTCTTGGCCATGGGAATGATTCCACTGATGCTGGGGGCAAGGACTGGGTAAGTTCAAACCTGGGCTCAGCAGCAGATGGGAACCAGATACAGAAGCTGGATTCTGGAACTGGACTCAGGGACACACAGATCAGGATTGAAGGCAGAAGAGACAGAGTCCTTCTGGGACACCAACCACTGAAGAAGAGCCTTGACCCTGGTGATCCCTCAGCTTGATCCTGAAGATGCTTTTGACAGGATGCAGCCCCTTGACAAGTTGAGGGTCACCTATTCTGGCTGCTCCTCTTCACAAGGGCTACCTCTGTGTGCTGCTTTGAGCCTAGCTGGGATATTTTGGTGAGAAGAATTAGATGCTAGGCTGAGAAAAGGAAACAATGGTGCTGGCTGCTGCACTCACAGGCTTGTTGAGATGGATAAGAACAAGAACACAAACGTAGATAACAGAGTCTCTCTCTGGGCTCTGGGCTGAACCTCTCTCTCTAACCTACCCTGCTGTCTGTGTGACTAATCCATCTGCTTCCTAACCCCCCCTGGCCGACCCTCCAAACTACCTTGAGCATAAGGCAAAGTTTGGGGTAAGGTAGAGAGGGGTGAGAGAAGGTGGAAGGGCTGTTGGGAGCCCCTCCTGGGGACTCAGGTTTCTGGGAGGGCTGCTGTGTTTCTGTGTTACTTTTTCCACTTATGTATTTCTGTACAGATTGTAAAGAGCTGCTTGTACCTTGTGCTCAGCTGTAAACAGAAAGCTTCATTCACCCAATTCCCAGTGGCTGAGTCTAGGCTGGGTGATTTTCTTAGGTGGGGAGGGGGGGCAGGTAACACCCAAACTATCACACTCTGAATTCCAGCAGCTCAAGGTGAGGCACCAACTGTGGCAATGCTCTCAGTGTGCCCTGGAGCAAGGCTCAGCCTTTCTGCAGCAGCCCAGCCCCTGGCAGGAACTCTCTCCATCAGCATCCTCAGTGCTTGCAGCAGCCCCTGGCTGTGCAAACCTGCCCTGAACTGCAGCAAGTGCCTCACTGAGCAGAGGCTGAGCTGAGAAGTCAAATCACTGACCAGAACTGGTGCTGTTCTAGCTCAAAGCAGGACAGGAGCATACAGCCCATGTCCTGAGGGCACTCCCTGGAGCAATTAGTGACTTTTTGTCTTTCCCCCCCACTTCAGCTCCACATCATCAGGAGCTGGAAGATCCTTGAGGTCCCTTCCAACCTAAACCATTCTATCTGTGAATATTCTGGGGTGTGTTCAGATTGTTTTAATGAAAGTAATATAGAAGGAATGGAATATGCACAAACACATAGACACTCAGTATTGAATTTAAGCCCCTGGGTATATCAGATGCAGTGGGGAATGCTAGGCCTGAGTATCACATTCTCCAGAAGAAAGGCTGTGCAGTTTTCCTGCTTGCAGTTAGCCATTTGGATCACCTCACTGCTTTGGGAAGCTTTCCAGCTCCCCTCAACAGAGAGCTCTCTGTCCCCAGCTGTGTCACCTTCCCTTCTTGGCTTTGCAAGCTGCCTTGTCATGAAGGAGGGAGGCTGTCATGGCTGTTTGCAGATCAAAATCCACTCTTTGATGTAAAGCTGGAGTTTGAGCCATGAGCAGCATTGAAAATGAGGACTGTGACCTTAAACTGGCACAAGCAACTGCCCAAAACTCGGTGGGGGAATCTGAGCCCAAATCTGATGTCCTTGCAGCAGCCTGCAGCGAGGACGAGCAGGCAGCCACAGTGGTGCAGCAGCTGAAGGACTGGAAATTTCCCTGCAGCCCATCTCTGGAGGAAGAGAAGCTGAAAATGCTGCTTGAGTGTGGCTCCTGTGGTTTAGATTCCTGCCACAGGCAGGCACACCTGCCACTAGAACAGGTCACTCAAGGCCTCATCCAACCTGGCCCTCAACACCTCCAGGGAGGTTGTGGAGCACAGAAGCACCCAATGTGATCTTTGATCACATTCGGTGCTT
>WAAF01011141.1:14695-48773 GCA_013400475.1 Tricholaema leucomelas | reverse complement strand
GAGCTGCTGCAGCCCTCTCAGCATCTTGGTGGCCTCCTCTGGACTGGCTCCAACACTTCCATGTCCTGCTTGTGCTGAGGGCTCCAGAACTGCACAGAGGACTGCAGGTGGGGTCTGAGGAGAGCAGAGCCAAGGGGCAGAATCCCCTCCCTTGCCCTGCTGCCCACACTGCTCTTGCTGCAGCCCAGCACAGAGTTGCAGTCTGGGCTGCACTCCCACTGCAGGCTCATGCTGAGCTTTTCATCACCCCAGGCCTCTTAAGTCCTGTTCCTCAGGGCTGCTCTCAGCCATTAGTATCATGTCTGAACATCCCCTATTCCTACCTGACCCTTTAGGACCATTGTAAGGAACAAGCTTAGGCTGGCAATAGAATAGAATAGAATAGAATAGAATAGAATAGAATAGAATAGAATAGAATAGAATAGAACAGAATAGAATCAACCAGGTTGGAAGAGACCTCCAAGATCATCCAGTCCAACCTAGCACCCAGCACTATCCAGTCAACTGGACCATAGGATGTGCTGAAGGAGCTGGTATGTGTGTTGTCAGTCCCCCTCTCTTCCCTCAGGTCTGAGATTGGGTGAATTCAAGGTATTGTTGTTTCAGCACCTCCATCTAAACACAATGAGCCTTGAACAAAGAGCATCGTAGGAGCTGCTGTGCAGCGGTGCAGCACTGTGCCTTCAGCAGGCAATTCCCAGAAGGAGGCATCTCCTCCCCAGCATGCCTGGAATTTACATCTCTAGTCAAACAGCAGCTTCCAGGACTAAGGCTTTGGTCTCTAGTGACAAGGAGCAGGAACATCTCCCCCCATTAGAAGTTTATCTTCGGCTTTTTTCGTGATGAGGAACTCTGCTGTGGCAGCACTTTTATGGGTGCCCATGGAGCTGGTCTGGCTGCAGTATTAAATCTGTGCCATGTCAGGCTGGAAAGNCCTGCTCTAGTGGGAGGTGTCCCTGCCTATGGCAGGGGGTTGGAGCTGGATGATCCTTGAGGTCCCTTCCAACCTGAACCATTCTATGATTCTATGATTCTATGACCTGTTCCATGCCCTTGCCTGGCACTGAGGTCAGGCTGACAGCTCTGTCCTTAAACCAGCCTTGTTTATTGCTTCAACAGCAACCAGCCTGGTGCTGCAGAGGGAAAGGCTCTTCCCTTCTCTGCATCTCGCCTAGCGTTATGCAGCACATATGGCAGCCTGGCCACCCGCTGCTCTGAGATGGCAGCAGTGCAAGTAGCTGCTGGGGGGGGGGCTGGGGGGTGGAGAGGGGTTGGGGAAGTGAATTAAGGATGAAGTGGCAGCTGGAACTGTGAAGTTCCTGCCTTAATATCATTTCTTCTGAGGAGCTGTGCAGGTTGGATAAGCTGTGCCGTGCGGGCGGCTCGCGCCTGGAATTAGATAACAGCAGATAGCACAAAGATCCTCATCTGCCCCCTGCCCTCTTGCTTGAAACCTGCCATTAGGCCTCAGCAACAGAGTCCCTCCTTATCTGCTCTCCCATGGCTTCCTCCAGAGCTCTCCCCAGCAGCTCTCTTTATTTAGATATTGCCAAGATTGCTGGGGATGGAAATGAGCATCTGGTGCCAGGCTGCGCTGCCTGCAAGGTGCGAGGATGCAGATAGGCAGCCCCGGGGCTGGTGCAGGAGAGCAGCTCCTGCCAGCTGCAGAATGCAGCTGATCTCGAGGGGATTATAGGGAAGGGGCACAATCAAGGCTGTTATCTTCAAAGTGCTTGAAGGAGCAGCATGGCTGGGTGGCTCCTGAAGGTAGATTGTGTCTGTGTGTCCCATCCCCCCCCCCAGCTAGCTTGCCCTGTCTCATGTTCTCTAGGTGGGCGCCACTTGAACAGGATCCACTTAAAAGCAGTCAGAAGCCACAAGGTTTTGTTGTTTGGTTATCATGGAATGGCTCAGGTTGGAAGGGACCTTAGAGTTCATCTACACAGAATCAATGTCAGGGGCTGGAAGATCATCTGGTCCAGCCCCCCCTGCCAGAGCAGATCACCCAGAGCAGATCACACAGCAACACATCCAGGCAGCTCTTGAATATCTCCAGAGAAGGAGACTCCACAACCCCCTGGACAGCCTTTTCCAGTGCTCTGGGACCCTTCCAGGCAAGACGTTGCCCCTTGTGTTGAGCTGGAACCTCCTGTGCTGCAGCTTCCATCCATTGCTGCTTGTCCTATGCCAGGGAGCAGTGAGCAGAGCCTGTCCCCCCCTCCTGACCCCCAGTCCTCAGATAGTTACAGACATTGATTCAATCCCTCTCAGTCTTCTCCTCTCCAGACTAAGCAACCCCAGGTCCCTCAGCCTCTCCTCACCAGGCAGTATTCCAGGCCCCTCCTCATCCTCATAGCCCTCCCTTAGACTCTCTCAATGTGGGGTGTGGGAGCTCTGCCCATCAGCAGCCCTCAGCAGCCCCTTGCCCAGCCAAAGCTCTGCAGATGAAGGGATGCTCTTGCCCTCTGTCTCAGGCACAAAGGGTGGCAGGATTCTGGTACCTCTGCATTGTTTTTCCCTGCTGGCATTTAATGGGCATTTTAGTAGCACAGATAGAAAATGCTGCATATTCATCTCCCGTGTCACAGGCACTGAGATGGAGAGGAGTGAAGGCAGAAGTGCCTGGGGCTCATTGTACCAATCTTGTCCTCAGCAGCAATCTCAAAGATGAAGAATAACTTAATTACCACATCTCATTTTGTCTCCTCTCTTCGCTCTTTGTTGCTCTCTTCCCCTGCCTGTGCCCACACTGACAGGCGAGCGGCAGGCAGGCAAAGCCTTCTGTGACCAGAACACCCAGGAGAGCACCAAGCCCTGACTCCCTCAGAGCTCCTGTGGAGCAGGACAGAGGTGGCACAATATGGGCTGCATCTGGAAAGCTAAAGGAATTGATGGAATCATTGAAGGCAGAAGGTTGGAAGGGACTCTCGAAGGTCATCCTGTCCAACAGTGCTGTAGTCAGCAGGGACGTCTTTAACTGGATCATCAGGGCCAGGAGGATGCTCAGAGGGCTGCAGCACCTCTCCTGTGAGGACAGACTGAGAGTTGGGGCTGTGCAGTCTGGAGAAGAGGAGGCTCCCAGGTGACCTTCTTGTGGCCTTACAGGATCTGAAGTGGGCTCCAAAAAAGCTGGGGAGGGACTTTTTAGGCTGTCAGGGAGTCCCAGGACTGGGGGGAATGGAGCAAAGCTGGAGGTGAGGAGAGTGAGGCTGGAGGTGAGGAGGAAGTTGTTGAGCAGGAGAGTGGTGAGAGGCTGGAATGGGTTGCCCAGGGAGGTGGTTGAGGCCCCATGGCTGGAGGTGTTTCAGGCCAGGCTGGCTGAGGCTGTGGGCAGCCTGCTCTAGGGTAGGGTGTCCCTGGGCATGGCAGGGGGTCGGAACTGGCTGCTCCTTGTGGTCCCTTCCAACCCTGACTGATTCTATGATTCTATGATTCTATGGATCAGGCTGTTCAGGGCCCCATCAGGTTTGACCTTGAATGTCTCCAGGGATGGGGTCACCACCAGCTCAATGCAGTGAAATCCTTTACACTGTCAGGGCTGTTGGCTTTCCAGAGCACCCAGTTGCAAGGCAACTGGGCAGTGATGAGCTGGCTGCTCACTGGGAGCATCTCACAGTCATAGATCCCAGACTGGTTTGGGTCGGAAATGACCCTTAAAGGTCACCTGGTTCCAAGCCCCTGCACTCAGAAGGGACATCTACAACTAGAGCAGGTTGCTCAGAGCCCCAAACAACCTCACCTGGAATGGTTCCAGGGATGGGCATCTCCCACCTCTTTGGGCAACCTGGGCCAGGCTCTCACCACCCTCAGTGTAAAACATTTCCTCCTGTCCAGTCTGAATCTACCTCTTTTAGTTCAAGCCATCAGGGAAGGGGAAGGGAGGAGGAGGGGAAAAGGAAGAGGAAGAGAAGGGGGACGAGGAAGGGGAGGGGGAAGGGGAATGGGAAAGGGAAAGAGAAGGGGAAGGAGAGGGGAGGGAGGGGAAGGGAAGGGAAGGGGAAGGGGGGGGGGGGGGGGGGAGGGGGGGGGGGGGGGGGGGGGGGGGGGGAGGGGGGGGGGGAGGAGGGGGGGGGGGGGGGGGGGGGGGGGGGGAGGGGGGGGGGGAGGAGGGGGGGGGGGGGGGGGGGGGGGGGGGGAGGGGGGGGGGGAGGAGGGGGGGGGGGGGGGGGGGGGGGGGGGGAGGGGGGGGGGGAGGAGGGGGGGGGGGGGGGGGGGGGGGGGGGGAGGGGGGGGGGGAGGAGGGGGGGGGGGGGGGGGGGGGGGGGGGGAGGGGAGGGAAGGGAAGGGAAGGGAAGGGGAAAAAAGTCATTCTCTTTGACAGCCATGTGTTTGTTGGATGATGGACATCACAGGCTGCAAGCTCAGATATATGAGGAGAGGCTGAGGGAGCTGGGGGTGTTTAGCTTGGAGTGGAGTCTGAGAGGTGACCTCATCAATACTCCTGGGGAGTACCAGGAGACTGGAGCCAGGCTCTACTGGCTGATGCCTAGTGCCAGGACAAGGGGCAATGGTGGAAGCTGAGACAGAGGAAGTTTCATGTAAACCTGAGGAGGAATTTTTCCCCTGTGAGGGTGCCAGAGCCTGGCACAGGCTGCCCAGGGGGGTTGTGGAGTCTCCCTCTCTGGAGATACTCAAGAGCTGCCTGGATGTGTTGCTGTGTGATCTGCTCTGGGTGCTCCTGCTCTGGCAGGGGGGACTGGACCAGATGATCTTTGGAGGTCCCTTCCAGCCCCTGACATTCTATGATTCTATGATACTGAATTCTGCTGAGACTTCACTAGGTGGGACTGGAAGCTCACTTAACCCACCCCAAGCTGCAGCCCCTGCTGCAGTTTGATCCACATGCTGGCACAGCAGGAAGGCTCTAATGGCTCATTAATGCCAGCACCCTGTTTACAAACTGCCGTGGCAAGAGCTGTAGCTGTAGAAGTTGCACAATGGTATCAATGTGCAGCAGGGTTGGGTCGATAGGGTTTGGGGGCTTTTATTGTCTGCCACTCAGGCTCGCTGCAGACAAACCAAACCCAGCCAGCATCGTTCTGACTGGCCCCACAAAGAGTCAAAACAGTGCAGTGCCCTTCTGGCATGTGAAAAATAGCACATGGATAATTCAAAGGGTCAGAGAATCATAGAATCAAGCAGGTTGGAAGAGAGCTCCAAGCTCAGCCAGCCCAACCTAGCACCCAGCCCTGGCCAATCAACCAGACCATGGCATTAAGTGCCCCAGCCAGGCTTGGCTTCAACACCTCCAGGGACAGTGACTCCTCCACCTCCCTGGGCAGCTTGGGCCAATACAATCCCCCATTAACCACATTTTATACTCCAGAGGTGGTGAATTGGTGCCATCAGTTCTTTCCAGTCCATCCCTTCATACAGCTCCTACCACTGACACTTCTTCATTAAGCACATTAAACCTCACTTAGAGAACAAAGGTAGATTGCATAAAGAAAGCTTCAAAACAGCTGCTAAATGTCCTTTCTGTTCAGACTATCCTAAGGAATGGTGAAACAATAATTACAAGCTAGGACATACTGCTACATGCTGTAGTTGTGTTCTATTTGTCCTGACCTACTCAAGTGCCATTTAGAATTGCAGAGTCAGAGAAATCAGTCAGGGTTGGAAGGGACTGTGTCCCCTTCTTCTGCTGCTGGGTGCCTGGCAGCAGAGACCAACCCCAGCTGGCTACAGCCTCCCTGCAGGGAGCTGCAGACAGCAATGAGCTCTGCCCTGAGCCTCCTCTTCTGCAGGCTGCACACCCCCAGCTCCCTCAGCCTCTCCTCACAGGGCTGTGCTCCAGGCCCCTCCCCAGCCTTGCTGCCCTTCTCCAAACACCTTCCAGCACCTCAACATCTCTCTTGAACTGAGGTAGGACTCCTTAAGATACTTTTCTGCCAGGCAACCAGGAACAGAACAAGGGGACACAGTCTCAAGCTGTGCCAGGGCAGGTTCAGGCTGGATGTTAGGAGGAAGTTGTTGGCAGAGAGAGTGATTGGCATTGGAATGGGCTGCCCAGGGAGGTGGTGGAGTTGTGATCCCTGGAGGTGTTGAAGCCAAGCCTGGCTGGGGCACTTTGTGCCCTTCTGTAGACGCCTTCCAGCACATCAACATCTCTCCTGAATTGAGGAGCCCAGGACTGGACACAGCACTCAAGGCATGGCCTGAGCAGTGCTGAGCACAGGGACCAAAGAACCTCCCTTGTCCTGCTGCCCACACTGCTCCTCTGGAAATCTGTTTAAAAGTCATTGTAAGAAAGGTGGCAAATGTCCTGTTGGATTTTATGCAGAAGAAGGCAAGCAATGGGTGTGATTTGCTTTCTCCAACTCCAGGTGAAGTGACTGCACTGCCTTCCAACCACCCAACTTGCCACAGAACTCAGGAGGCTGAGGACCAAGATCTGCTTTATTTATTCTCTTCCTTTCCTGAAGACAAAAAGGAGCCAAAAGTCCTTGTGGCTCCTGGGTAGGTTTAGACTGGACATTAGGAAGAAGTTTTTTAGGGAGAGAGTGGTCAGGGACTGGAATGAGCTGCCCAGGGAGGTGGTGGAGTCACCTACCCTGGATGTGTTTAAGGGTGGTTTGGATGTGGTGCTTAGGGCTATGGTTTAAAGAGAGTCTTGTAGAGCAGGGCTTTAGGTTGTTTGTAACTATCTGAGGGCTGGGGGGCAAGAGGAAGGGGGACAGACTCTGCTCACTGCTCCCTGGGGTAGGACAAGCAGCAATGGATGGAAGCTGCAGCACAGGAGGTTCCAGCTCAACACAAGGAGAAACTTCTTGCCTGGAAGGGTCCCTGAGCCCTGGCACAGGCTGCCCAGAGAGGTTGTGGAGTCTCCTTCTCTGGAGCCTTTCCAGGCCTGTCTGGATGTGTTCCTCTGTGCCCTGAGCTAGATTGTGTGGTCCTGCTCTGGCAGAGGGGGTTGGACTGGATGATCTCTTTGGATCCCTTCCAACCCCTGACATCCTGTGAGCCTGTGACTTGGTGACCCAGAGGGGCTTTTCCACCCTGGATGCTTCTGTGATTGTGGGATTCATGGACAAACCCCATGCAGAAGTTAGTTCTTGTGGGAGAAGGCACATGGGGAGCTGCATGGAAGTCAGCAACCAGCATTGTTCACTGCAAATGCTCCTGCACCCAGAGCTCCTCAGAGCACCTGAGCATCTGGGCCATCTCCTCTGTAAGAGGTTAGTTAATGCAGGCCATGCTCTCCACTGGTGCACCTCATCCAGCACTCATTATTGCTTCCAGGAAGGCTTTTAATCTTGGCCTGAAGTCTTCAGGAGATGAGGAATGCTCTGCTTCCCCGGGTCATTCGTTCCACTTTCTCTCCTTTCATTTAAAGTCAGGATCCCTTCCAGGCAGCAGCCTCATGGGAGGGCTTCACTGGAGCTGGCCAGAGAGCAGAGGAGACCCAAGAGCAGGAACAGCTACTCCTGGAGAGGAAACCTCCACAGTGAGCTGCTCTGCTGGCCACATCCATCACTTTATGAGTCACCAGGTGTGAGGCAGAGCAGGAATGTTTGCACGAGTGGCTGGGGCTGAGGAGCCAGCTGAGGGCATGTGGGGGTGTTCCTCTGATGCAGAACTCTGCCCCACAGTCAGATGCAAGTCTTGCCAGCCAGAGGTCACACAATCACAGAACCCCAGCATGGTAGGGGGCAGGAGGGACCTCTGGAGATCACCTAAAGCAGAGGCACCCACAGCAGCTTGCCCAGGATCACAATGGCCAGGTGGGTTTTGAAAGTATCCAGAGCAGGAAACTCCACAACTTCTCTGGGCAACCTGCTCCAGGCTCCAGCACCCTCAGGGAAGCTTTTCATTATGTTCAGGTGGATCATCCTGGGTCCCCTTGTCCTGTCACTGGGCACCACTGACAAGAGTCTGGCCCCAGCCTCTTACCCCCCACCCTTTAGCTGTCACTGAGCATTGCTCAGATCCCCTCTGGGGCTGCTCTTCTCCAGGCTCAGCAGCCCCAGGGCTCTCAGCCTTTGCTCCTCACAGATGTTCCAGGCCCCTTAGCACTTTAGTGTCCCTCCAGGAGACTGTCTCCAGTAGTTCCCTGTCTCTCTTGAACTGGGGAACCCAGAACTGGACCCAGTACTCCAGTTGTGGCCACAGTAGGGCAGAGTAGAAGGAGAGGAGAACCTCCCTGGATGTGCTGGGTGCACTCCAGAAGACCACTGGCCATGTGGGCACATTGCTGGATCATGGGCAACTTCTTGCCCAAAAGGGCTCCCAGGTCCTTCTCCATGGAGCTGCTTCCCAGCAGGGCATCCCTCCCTGATACTGGTGCAGGGATGTCCCCCCCTACCCACACAGAGGCAGGACCCTCCATTTCTGCTGGCTGTACTTCAGGAGGCTGCTCCTCGCCCAACTCTNCATGAGGCTGCTCCTTGCCCAACTCTGCAGCCTGTCCAGGTCTCACTGGCTGGCAGCACAGCCTGGCAGGGTGCCAGCCACTCCTCCTAGCTCTGTACCATCAGCAAACTGCCTGAGAGTAGTCTCCAGTCTTAAGCTCAGCTCTTGCTGTTCCCATTCCAGTTCCCTTGATGTGCTGGCTGCACTCCAGAAGACCACTGGCCATGTGGGCACATTGCTGGCTCATGGGCAACTTCTTGCCCAAAAGGGCCTCCAGGTCCTTCTCCATGGAGCTGCTTCCCAGCAGGGCATCCCTCCCTGATACTGGTGCAGGGATTTTTCCCTCCCAGAGGCAGGACCCTACCCTCTCCCTGGCTGAACTTCATGAGGCTGCTCTCTGCCCAACTCTGCAGCCTGTCCAGGTCTCACTGGCTGGCAGCACAGCCTGGCAGGGTGCCAGCCACTCCTCCTAGCTCTGTACCATCAGCAAACTGCCTGAGAGTGGTCTCCATTCCTAAGCTCAGCTCTTGCTGTCCCAGCTCCTTGGGCTGTGTTGCTTGGCCCATTCCCCTTGCTCAGCTCCTCTTGCTGTTGCCAGATGGCATCGAGCAGGTTTTAATCCCCACCAAGCCACCAGCCAATGTACAAGGTTATGAGATGATGAATATGATTTTATGTTGTAGTTACCTCTGGGCATTCACTTTCTGATTTCATTGTGGTTGTTAAGACTTCTTTTATTCATTTCAAAAGGGGAAGAAAAAAAAACCCCACAACATTTAATGTAAAACTAAAAGGAGTCATCATAATTTGGGTGAATTGCTGTGCTCCAGGCTTTCCTCCATGTGTGCTTAAAGACACAGATGAACTTGAATGTGACAGCCTGTGGAAGGAATACCTCATCTGAAGCCCAGCAAAGGCAGGAGTTGGATGACAGAGCAGGAGACAGCACAGTGAATTCAGGTGGGAAAAGTCATTATCCTCATGTTTGGAGTCAGGCTGGAAACTCAGAGGCTGCATCAGGTTGGAAGGGACTCTCAATGCTCATCTTGTCCAGCCCCACTGCAGGCAGCAGGGATACCTCCAACTAGAGCAGGCTGCCCAGGGCCACATCAAGGCTGATCATAGAATCAAGCAGGTTGGAAGAGACCTCCAAGCTCCTCCAGTCCAACCTAGCACCCAGCCCTGGCCAATCAACCAGACCATGGCACTAAGTGCCTCATCCAGGCTTTTCTTGAACACCTGATCTTGAATGGCTGCAGGGATGGGGCCTCTACCACCTCCCTGGGCAGCCTGTGTCAGTGTCTCCCTACTCTCACTGTGCAGAACTTCCTCCTGATGGCTAACCCAAATCTGCCCTGCTCCAGTTTCAAACCATGGCCCCTCATCCTGTCACTACAAACCCTTCTAAACAGCCCTTCCTCAGCCTTCCTCTAGGTCCCTTCAAAAATGTCTGCCTAGCATGTGACATCCAGAAGGTCCAAGCTGGGTTGGAGATGAGGAATTCACTCTTGCTACAAACCAACCAGTGGTACTGGTGCTGCCAGCACTGCTGGAGAGGCTGCTGGGTTGCACAGATGCTGCTGGGCTGTACCTGCAGAGGCTGCTGGGCTGCACTTGTAGAGGCTGCTGGGCTGTACCTGCAGAGGCTGCTGGGCTGCACTTGTAGTGGCTGCTGGGCTGTACCTGCAGAGGCTGCTGGGCTGTACCTGCAGAGGCTGCTGGGCTGTACCTGTAGAGGCTGCTAGGCTGTACCTGCAGAGGCTGCTGGGCTGTACCTGCAGAGGCTGCTGGGCTGCACATAGAGTCACAGTCACAGAATCTGAATCACAGAATCATAGAATCACAGAGTCAGAGTCACAGAATCACAGTCACAGAGTCACAGAATCACAGAATCAAGAGTCACAGTCAGGGTATCACAGAGTCACAGAATGTTAGGAGTTGGAAGGGACCTCTAGAGATGATCTGGCCCAGCTCCCCCTGCCCAAGCAGGGTCGCTTAGGACAGCCTGCACCTGATCCTTCACAGCTGTCCCCAACCAAACAAACGTCCCCAGGCAGCAGGAGATGCCACTTCCAGCAATGTGTTTAAGGAGTTCTGTTTTCGTGCTGTGTGGAGCAAGGCATGGCCCAGTGCTGAGGCCATTTAGAGCTGGGAGAGGCAGTGCCTGTGCCTGCAGAGCATGGCTCTGGAGAGCAGGGATGTGCCCCAGGAGGCAGCTCTGCTTCCCAAACTCCCAGGGAGCAGCAGAGGCAATGCTAAGCCTAACACAAAGCCAATTACCCACTATTTTTAGGAAGCCTTTGACAGCTTCCCCTTCTCAAACCCAGGGATATTTACTCATTATAATCTAAACCAACTCACTCACCCCGAGGTGGCTTCACATGTCACAGGCTCAGGATGTTATCAGCTGAGCATCAGCAATGTGTCCAGTTCTGGGCTCCTCAGCTCAAGAGAGATGTGTCCAGAGAACTTGTCCAGAGAAGGGCAGCAAGGCTGGGGAGGGGCCTGGAGCACAGCCCTGTGAGGAGAGGCTGAGGGAGCTGGGGGTGTGCAGCCTGCAGAAGAGGAGGCTCAGGGCAGAGCTCATTGCTGTCTGCAGCTCCCTGCAGGGAGGCTGTAGCCAGGTGGAGTTGGGCTCTGCTGCCAGGCACCCAGCAGCAGAACAAGGGGACACAGCCTCAAGTTGTGCCAGGGCAGGTTCAGGCTGGATGTTAGGAGGAAGTTGTTGGCAGAGAGAGTGATTGGCATTGGAATGGGCTGCCCAGGGTGGTGGTGGAGTCTCTGTGGCTGGAGGTGTTCAAGAAAAGAGTGAGGCACTTAGTGCCATGGTCTGGTTGCTTGGCCAGGGCTGGGTGCTAGGTTGGACTGGATGTGCTTGGAGGTCTCTTCCAACCTGCCTGATTCTATGATTCTATGACTGGCACTTAGCAGACCAAGCTCCCCCCAGTGATATTGACTGGGGCAGGCTGCAGACAGGTCAGGGATTATCAATGCTAGCAGTGTGACAATTAAGCACCAAGTTGTGCATCAGGCAGGGTTTGGAGTCTATCCAGGTCACTATAAAGTAGAGATAAAAAGGAATCCATGGATTCCAAGGAGCAGCCTGCTTGGGAAGCAACAGGTTCTGTGTAAAGGGAACATCAATGTGAGCAAAAGCAGCCAGGTGGTTGTGAAGGGTCTGCTGCTTCACTGCTCCCTGTGTGCTCATGTACAGCAGGTTGCCACTGGAATGGTCTTGCTTTATCTCTGCTTTGCAGAGGTGTAAACAGGCAGGGGAGGAAGCAGGAGTGGAAAATCAGACTGTCCAGCATTGGCACCAAGCTCTGCCTCTCAGGCAGTCCCACTCCTGGGATGCTGCTTGCCTTGCTTAGACCAGGACTCAGAATCACAGAAGTGTTTAGGTTGGAAAAAAAAAAGAACCTAAACCATTCTATGAAACTTTGATTCCTTCTACAACAGAGAGGAGCAGCAGGGATGGAGTAAAGGCACAGCGAGAGCAGAACCAGTTTGCCTTTTAATGCAGGACACAGCTGCAAAGCTGATCCCAAGCTAAAACCTCCTCTAAAGCCCACTCTGTTTTCACTTCTATCTTGCAGTAGCTGTTTAACATCTAATTAGCTAAGCCAAATTAATTAATTCTCCTTCTCAGTGTTCATCTTGCCTTAAGGTGAAGACTCTAAAGGTCTAACTCTGTCCTTTCCAAGGCTAAACCCCTATTTCTTCTCCCTGCTTTAAAGCTCCAGGGGATTTGACCCCAGGATCAGGATTTGCAGTGTCTGGGCTTGTTTAATTCCATGTGACAATACCCAGGCACTCCAATGGACTCTGGATCAAGCCATGCTGCCAATTGCAAGTGCTGCAATCAGTTCCTCTCTGGCTGTACACAAGTTTCCACGTTCAATATTTGAACATGAAAGTTCCTTTGGAGACATTTAGAGTGGAATTATTAACAGCCCCATGTAGAACTGACAGGTTAACAGTGTGCCAATTAAAAAGAAAGGTTAAATACATTTTCCTTTTCAGACCAACTGCTGTTGCTTGAGACTAATAAATCCACCTGGAGATGGGTTTCTTTTTTTTTTCTCCAGAGGGTGAGGGGTTGTGTGGCAGCTTTTATGGGCTGGAGCTTGGCAGAAATCATCAGGCTTTCTCTTTCCAGGCAGCTACAGGTTGCAGGTTATATTTAGCAAGCAGAGCTTCTTCCAAAGAGTTGAGTGAATCCAGTCAGAAAGGAAGGAGGGAAGGGAAAAGCAAAAAAAGGGGGGGGGGGAAGGGGGTGGAAAGTGGGAGATGAAAAGCAAATCCTGGGATTTTAAACAGCTTGCTCCAGGTTTTTAGTCTGCTGTTTGTCTCTGTTGTCAGGAGGGCTTGGAAAACCAGCAGAGGCATAGCAGGGGTTAGGTTGGAAGGGAGCTCAAGGATCAGCCAGTTTCAACCCTCCTGCCATAGGCAGGGACACCTCCCACTAGAACAGGTTGCTCAAGGCCTCATCCAGCCTCATCTTTGATCACATTGGGTGCTTCTGTGCTCCACAACCTCCCTGGGCATCCTGTGCCAGTGTCTCCCCACCCCCAACCTGTGCCAGTCTCTCACCACCCTCACTGCAAAGAACCCTCTCCTAACATCCGCTTTCAATCTGCCCTCTGCCACTTCTAACCCATTCCTCCTCCTCCTGGCATTCCCAGACCTTGTCAATAGTCCCTCCCCAGCCTTCCTGTAGCCCCCTTCAGATCCTGGAAGGCCACTCCAAGGTCTCCTGGAAGCCTTCTCTTCTCCAGGCTGCAGAGCCCCAACTCTCTCAGCCTGTGCTCATAGCAGAGCTGCTGCAGCCCTCTCAGCATCTTCTTGGGCACCTCTAGACTGGCTCCAACACTTCCATGTCCTTCTTGTGTTGAGAGCTCCAGAACTGCACACAGGACTCAGGTGGAAAGTCTGAAAGCTCCATTTCAGTGCTAGAGCTCCACTTTCTCCTTTGGAAAATAGCTCTCCTTAATGACTGGCAGGACACAGCCCTGGGCACAACAGGGGTGTCCTTTTAGGGGCAGCTGGATGCCAGCTAGGACATCCAGGCTGCTAAATGGCACCAGAACCATTCCAGGGGCTTTGCAGGCAAACTCTGGGGGGTTCAGCAAGGCATTTCCCCTGGTTTTCTGTCTGTCTCATCACATAAATGTTAGCTTGACTGTGGCTTTCATGTGCTCTGTGATTACATGGTGGGATGTGTTGCTGCAGGGTCAGAGGAAAAATAGATTAGAAGGTGACCCTTCCATCACCCTAAAGCAAAGTGGCCCTGCTGGAGCAGGAGGTAGGACCAGATGACCTCTGCAGGTCCTTTCCAGCCTCAATTGCTGTGAAAGGAGAGCCTGGAGATGCTCATCAGGACCAATCCATCCATGGTTATGGAACATGAAACTAAGAACAACCTTCAGCTCTCTACAGACCCTCAGCACTGTTGGTGCTGAGGGGTGGACAGACAGACCAGAACGATGGCAAGGACATTGGCTAGGACAAGGAGCAATGGATACAAACTACAGCACAGGAGGTTCCAGCTCAACACAAGGGGAACTTCTTGACTGGAAGGGTCCCAGAGCCCTGGCACAGGCTGCCCAGAGAGGTTGTGGAGTCTCCTTCTGTGGAGCCTTTGCAGGCCTGTCTGGATGTGTTCCTGTGTGCCCTGAGCCAGATTCTATGGTCCTGCTCTGGCAGTGGGGTTGGACTGGATGATCTATAAGATCCCTTCCAACTCCTCACATCCTGTGATGGCCATAGAAGATGCCTTTTGTTTCAGTGATCTGGTAGAGATATTATCATGCAGTGAGAAATTGATCCTGGATTTGGTTTCTTTTCCAGGCACATTTCAGTATGGCAGGAGGAGGAGGAGGAGGATGAGGAGGAGGTGGAGGAGGAGGAGGAGGAGGAGGAGGAGGAGGAGGAGGAGGAGGAGGAGGAGGAGGAGGAGGAGGAGGAGGAGGAGGAGGAGGAGGAGGAGGAGGAGGAGGAGGAGGAGGAGGAGGAGGAGGAGGAGGAGGAGGAGGAGGAGGAGGAGGAGGAGGAGGAGGAGGAGGAGGAGGAGGAGGAGGAGGAGGAGGAGGAGGAGGAGGAGGAGGAGGAGGAGGAGAGGGGGTGTGGAGTGGATCTGGCTGCCCTCTTTCCTCCACTCTTCTCCACTCTTCCTCCCAAGCATTCTTTCCTGGCCTCTCTCAGACAGCACAGGACTCAAGTCCATCTCGGCATCACCTTTCTTACCATTAAATCACTCTCTCAGCATCTTTTTCAAGCCACAGGAGCCTTTCCTTCCCTTTGATGGACATTGATTTGGCCCCAAATTTGCAAGCCTGAAAGCTCACATGACTTACAAGTACTGAAGAGCATTTACTCAGCCTGGGCTTTTAGCAGGTTGGGAAATAAAAGCCTCTACTACCTGATGTTCTAAATGAGTTACCGACAGGGGCAGAGGATGTTACAGGTTATTGTAAGCACATCAGTGGAAGGTATTGCAAGATGGCCATGAGCCATGCTTCTCATCCCCCTGCCTTTGATTTATGGGCCTCCATGGCAAGCCATAGTAATTGATTAGCCATTTATCAAGGTGCCAATCCAGCCTGGCTTATCTCTTTGTACGCATTTAGAAACCTACCTCAGTTACAACCAGACCGAAGGACAGAGGAGGAGAAGTTCAGGGTTACAACTTTGAGGCTTCAGTCGTTGAATTGCTTAAGCTTTAAGATCATCCAGTTCAGCACAGCACTGCCAGGTCACCATCAAACCCTCAGTACCTCATCTCCACGGATTTGAAACCCCTCCAGGGATGGAGACTCCATCACTGCCCTGAGCAGCCTGGGCCAGGACTTGACAACCCTTTCAGAGAAGAAATTATTCCTCATGTCCAAACTCAGCCTTCTCTGGCACAACTCAAGGCCATTTCTTCTCATCCTATCCCCTAATATTAGGGAGAAGATGCCAACCCCCACTTAGCTCTAACCTCCCTTCAGGGAGTTGTACAGAGCCAGAAGGTTTCCCCTCATAGAATCATAGAATCAAGCAGGTTGGAAGAGAGCTCCAAGCTCAGCCAGCCCAACCTAGCACCCAGCCCTGGCCAAGCAACCAGACCATGGCACTAAGTGCCCCAGCCAGGCTTGGCTTCAACACCTCCAGCCACAGAGACTCCACCACCTCCCTGGGCAGCCCATTCCAATGCCAATCACTCTCTCTGCCAACAACTTCCTCCTAACATCCAGCCTAGACCTGCTCTGGCACAGCTTGAGGCTGTGTCCCCTTGTTCTGTTGCTGGCTGCCTGGCAGCAGAGCCCAACCCCACCTGGCTACAACTTCCCTTCAGGTAGTTGTAGACAGCAATGAGGTCTGCCCTGAGCCTCCTCTTCTGCAGGCTGCACACCCCCAGCTCCCTCAGCCTCTCCTCACAGAGCTGTGCTCCAGGCCCCTCATTGGCTTCGTTGCCCTTGGTCCCTCAGACTCCTCTTCTTCAGGCTGAGCAAATCCAGTTCCCTCAGCTGCTCCTCACCAGACCTGCTCTTTGTTGCCCTTCTGTGGACCTGCTCCAGCACCTCAATGTCCTTCTTGGAGTGAGGGCTCCAAAACTGAACCCAGTACTCAAGGTACCTCACCAATAACCACTGAGTACTGAACCCAGTACTCAAGGTACTTCACCAATAACCATTACAGGGAGACAATCTCCTCTCTAGCCCTGTTGGTTACACTCTTCTGACACAAAGTGCATCTTTTTAGAGTTTCCCCTTCCCAGCTGCAAAGCAGAGCTCCAGGTGGAGGTCCCAGCAGCTGCCTGCAGCTTTCTATCTCTCATGGCATGGACACCAGGTCACATCCCCTCTTAACCTGGGGCAGCCGAGGCAGACAATAGCTCAGCTGCAGCTCTTGGCAGGCTTCTAATGATCACAGGTCATTAAAGCAACTTTGGAGCTGCTGATTGTTCAGAAGCCCAGAGCAGAGAGTCCCCTTCTTACTGATGGTGTAACTCTTCCAAAGGTCAGTTTGACACCGTTACAACAGACCTGGGGATACTCCATTCTCCTCCTCGCCTCTCGGCTATCTGTCAGCCACACACTCCCTGCAGTCATCTTTTCCACACTCAATATATCTCAGTGAACCAGTCTGGACTCCTCTTCCTCCCTTCCCCCCCATGAATATATAACCACCAAATGTGATAGGAAGAAATTGCTGTTGTAATAAAGCCTGGTTCATTACATCTCCTCGTCAGAGGCGGTTAATGAGCACCAAGGCTGCCTGATGCTCTTCTCTTCCCTTGCAGCCAGCTGCAGGTCTGATATGTTTCATCATGGAGTTTAATTTGCTCTTTAGAACAGAATAGAATCAGCCAGATTGGAAAAGACCTCCAAGCTCATCCAGTCCAACCTAGCACCCAGCCCTATCCAGTCAACCAGACCATGGCACTAAGTGCCTCATCCAATCTTTTCCTGAACATCCCCAGGGACGGTGACTCCACCACCTCCCTGGGCAGCCCATTCCAATGCCAATCACTCTCTCTGCCAAAAACTTCCTCCTAACATCCAGCCTACACTTCCCCCAGCACAACTTCAGGCTGTGTCCCCTTGTCCTGTTGCTGATTGCCTGGGAGAAGAGACCAACCCCACCTGGCTACAGCCTCCCTTCCAGTAGCTGCAGGCAGCAATGAGCTCTGCCCTGAGCCTCCTCTTCTGCAGGCTGCACACCCCCAGCTCCCTCAGCCTCTCCTCACAGGGCTGTGCTCCAGGCCCCTCCCCAGCTTTGTTGCCCTTCTCTGGACACCTTCCAGCACCTCAGCATCTCTCTTGAATTGAGGAGCCCAGAACTGGACACAGCACTCAAGGTGTGGCCTGAGCAGTGCTGAGCACAGGGGCAGAAGAACCTCCCTCCTCCTACTGCCCACACTGCTCCTGAGCCAGCCCAGGATGCCATTGGCACTCTTGCCCACCTGGGCACACTGCTGGCTCATCTTCAGCTACTATCCACCAGTACCCCCAGGTCCCTTTCCTCCTGGCTGCTCTCAGCCACTCTGTCCCCAGCCTGTAGTGTTGCTTGGGGTTGTTGTGGCCAAAGAGCTACAACTTCCCTCCAGGTATCTGCACTTGAGGCTGTGTCCTCTTGCTCTGTCCCTGGATGCCTGGGAGAAGAGACCAACCCCCAGCTGGCTACAACTTCCCTCCAGGTATCTGTAGAGAGCAACTCTACAACTTGTGACTTGAACACCCAACTTAGTGGCACCGTAAAAGCTGATGGAGACCTTTGCTTGTTGCAGTTTGACTGAGAAGATCTCTCCCAGTTACAGGAGCTTCAGTGTTGAGTTCTTAAGCAGGGCAGCAGACAGCAACCTGTGATTTACTTAACAAAAAGCTTCACTCAAAACCAGGCCTGAAGGAGGGAAACTCTTCAGTGACTTCAGATCAGGATGGATTGAACTGCTTTGGCAGATGCAAATGCTGGGCAAGGTCCAGAAATTACATTTGGTTTGTGTTTTTTTCCCCCACTGGGAGTTGTTCACATTACATTGTGCAGTGGCATTTGTCACTTTGAGTTTGACCTTCTTGAGGAAGACAGAGAAAACAACATTTCAAGAACAATTAATAACCCAAGCAGCAGCCAAATCCATCACCTGCAAGGGTAAATAACTACTACATCTTGGATATGATGGCACAAGCTGGAGCTTCTTTTCCCTTTATTCACTTTTCCAGTTGGATTCAAAGCAACTAAACCTCTCAGCACCTTCACCTCTCCCAACCCCTCTGAGAGCCCAACAGGCTGAAATGCAGTTGTGCTTTTGTGCTTTCACCTTGGAGAGTGATGAGGTTACTGCTTATCACATCCAACAGGTCCTGTACCCCCCTCTGAGCACCTGGTCACTCTGGCAGGTCCTTCACCATCCCTGGAGGGATTAAAAAGCCATTTGGCTGTAGTGCTGAGGGATATGGTTTAGTGGTGGCTTAGCATTGCTGGGTTTGTGGTTGGACTTCATGGTCTTGAAGGTCTTTTCCAACCTAAATGAATCTGTGATTGTGTGACATGGTTTAGTGATGACCTGGCAGGGCTGGTTAATGGCTTGGATTAATGATCTTAAAGGTCTGGAGAAGAGAAGGCACCAAAAAGATCTTATTGTGGCCTTCCAGTATCTTAAGGTGGCTATAAGAAAGCTGGGGAAGGGCTTTTTAGGCTGTCAGGTAGTGATAGGACTGGGGGGAATGGAGCAAAACTAGAAACAGATTCAGATTGGATGTTAGGAAAATGTTCTTCAGCACAAGAGTGGTGAGACCCTGGAACAGGCTGCCCAGGAAGATTGTGGAACCTCATCCCTGGAGGTCCTTAAGGCCAGGCTGGAAGTGGCTTTTAGCAAGCTGATCTAGTGTGAGGTGTCCCTGCCCATGGCAGAGGAGTTGGAGCTGGCTGATCCTCGAGCCCTAACAGTTCTGTGATTCTATGCTCTAGTTGCAGATGTCCCTGCTGACTGCAAGGGGGTTCCACTGGGTGCCCTGTAAAGGTCTCTTCCCACTCAAACCATTCTGTGATTCTGTCTCTTCCACCCAAAACCATGATGTGATTCTAACAGCCAGCAACCACTCCTGGACTTCCTCTCCCACTCTCATGCTGATTTCTTGGTTGGAATGGTGCAACTGAAAGGGGATTTAATCAATGTCTATAACTATCTGAGGGCTGGGGGTCAGGAGAAGGGGGGCAGGCTCTGCTCACTGCTCCCTGGGATAGGACAAGCAGCAATGGATGGAAGCTGCAGCACAGGAGGTTCCAGCTCAACACAAAGGGGCAACTTCTTGCCTGGAAGGGTCCCAGAGCACTGGCACAGGCTGCCCAGAGAGGTTGTGGAGTCTTCTTCTCTGGAGCCTTTCCAGGCCTGTCTGGATGTGTTCCTCTGTGATCTGTGTTAGATTGTATGGTCTTTGTTGGACTGGATGATCTCCTTGGGTCCCTTCCAACCCCTGACATCCTATGAGCCTGTGAATCACCTGAAGGGAGGTCATAGCTGGATGGGGATAGTCTCTTCTCCAAGGCACCCAGCAACAGAACAAGGGGACACAGTTCAGGGGAGTTATAGGCTGGATGTTAGGAGGAAGTTGTTGGCAGAGAGAGGGATTGGCATTGGAATGGGCTGCCCAGGGAGGTGGTGGAGTCTCTGTGGCTGGAGGTGTTGAAACCAAGCCTGGCTGAGGCACTTAGTGCCATGGTCTGGTTGATTGTCTAGGGCTGGGTGCTAGGTTGGACTGGCTGAGCTTGGAGCTCTCTTCCAACTGCTTGAATTCTATAGCCACTATTGCTTAATTATGAGGACCAACTCATTCAAGATGCCATGGTGCTTCCAGAGCTCTCTGCACCCAAAGAAGCTTTTTCCTGTTGTTCCCCAAAGCCTCTGGCAGTGGCAGATGTTCATCCACCTCCTCTCCTCACAGACCCAAGCCCCTGGCCCAGGCTGTGTTAGTTTAAGAGCCCAGCAGAGGCTGAAGGCAGCCATCTGCCCCAATTCCCTGCGGCACGTTTGAGCAGAGCAAGGTTTTCTTCACAGGGATATTATTGCTCAGTGTTTCCTGTTGTATTCACCCAGCTTGTTTATGCCAAGCAGCCCCTTGAGATCCAGTCCTATTGTCCAGGAAAGCTTTAATGATCTTAGAGTCATTGTGTTGGCATCAGTTTAATTCCAGCTGCTAGAAGCTGGCAAGCTGGTGGGAAGAGATGTGTTTATGGGCTCACCAGCTCGTTTGCTGGGGTGCAGAGTGCTGTGCTAACACAAACTCAGTTGGACTGGAATTAAAGGCACTTTATTAAGGCATCACCAATCCTCTTGCAGGCTTCAGAGTGGTGAGCCTTGGGAAAAGTCACCCTGCCCTCCATGGGGCTCCTTCCTTTGGAGATGGCTGCTCCTGCCAGGCTGGGATCTGGAGCATCTCCCAGGTGTGATGGTTGGGGTGTTACCTGCCCCCCCACACTTCAGACTGGCTGTGAGGAGGGAGTTGCTGAGCATGAGAGTGGTGAGAGGCTGGAATGGGTTGCCCAGGGAGGGGGTTGAGGCCCCATGGCTGGAGGTGTTTAAGGCCAGGCTGGCTGAGGCTGTGGGCAGCCTGCTCTAGGGTAGGGTGTCCCTGGGCATGGCAGGGGGGTTGGGACTGGCTGATCCTTGTGGTCCCTTCCAACCCTGCCTGATTCTATGATTCTAAGAAAAATCACCCAGACTAGACTCAGCTGCTGGGAATTGAATGAAGCTTTCTCCTTACAGCTGAGCACAGGATACAAGAAGCTATTCACAATACAGACAGACATGTGCAAGTTCAAAAGGTAATACAGAACCACAGCAGCCCAGGGTCCCCAGCAGGGGCTCCCAACCACCCTTCCACCTTCTTCCCATCCCTCTACCTTACCCCAGACTTTGCCTTAGGTTCAAGGTGAGTTTGGAGAGTCAGCCAGGGGGGTTAGGAAGCAGATGGATTAGTCAGACAGCAAGTTAGGTTAGAGAGAGAGAAGTGCAGCCTAAAAGCCAGAGAGCAACTCCCTTATCTATGTTTGTGTTCTTGTTCTTATCCATCTCAGCAAGCCTATGAGTGCAGCAGCCAGCACCATTGCTTCCTTTTCACAGCCTAGCATCTAATTCTTCTCACCAAAGAAGAATCTCAAAGGAGCACACCAGGGCAACTCCAGAATGCATTGGGTTGGAAGGAACCCTCAAAGGTTGTCCCTTCCCACCCCTGCAGTGAGCATGGGCATCTCCAACTAGGTCATGCTGCTCAGGGCCACATCAAGTTCAACCTTGAATATCTTTCAGGTTGAGGCCTCCACCAGCTCTCTGGGCAGCCTGTTCCAAGATTTAATCACCCTCATAGTAAAGAACTTCCTCCTTATGTCCCATCTACCTCTATCCTGCTTCAGCTTCAAACCATTGCCCTTGTACTGGTGCTCCATGCCCTTGGAGGCAGTCACAGGCTCACAGGATGCCAGGGGTTGGAAGGGATCCAAAGAGATCATCCAGTCCAACCCCCCTGCCACAGCAGGACCACTAGCTCAGGGCACACAGGAACACATCCAGACAGGCCTTGAAGGGCTCCAGAGAAGGAGACTCCACAACCTCTCTGGGCAGCCTGTGCCAGGGCTCTGGGACCTTTCCAGGCAAGAAGTTCCCCTTGTGTTGAGCTGGAACCTCCTGTGCTGCAGCTTCCATCCATTGCTGCTTGTCCTATCCCAGGACACAACTGAGAAGAGTTTGTCCCCTCTCTCCTGACCCCCAGACATTGATTCAATCCCCTCTCAGTCTTCTCTCCTCCAGACTAAGCAACCTCAGGTCCCTCAGCCTCTCTCCATCAGGCAGTGCTCCAGCCCCTTTATCATCTTCATAGCACTCCCTTGGAGTCTCTCCAGCAGATCCCTGTCCCTCCTGAACTGGGGAGCCCAAACACAATACACCATGGCAGAGTAGAGGGGGAGGAGAACCTCCCTCAGCCTGCTGGCCACACTCCTTTTAGTGCCCCCCCAGCCCTCCTGTAGCTCCCCTTCAGATACAGAAATCCCTTCTGGCACAGGATTTTCAGGCAGCTTTTTCACCTCTGAGCTCTGATGGCTTTGCCTGACAAATCACTTCTCTTCCTCCTGCTGCTGTGGGGCTTTGGGGGCAGCTGCTATAACCCAGTTGTCTCAGGCAGTGGCTGGATGTGAGGATGATGAGGCTGGAAGAGATTGCCTGCAGCTGCATGGTTGCTTGCCCATCGTTTAGCTGGGAGCTTGTCCCATGGCATCAGAGAGGGCAAACAAACCCCATCTTGGCCAATTCCAACCAGTCTGTCCCTGCAAGCCACATGTGCCAACCCCTGGCTGCTGCCAGGCTCCTCAGAAGCCTTATCCATGCAGGAGCTCTCTGGAAAAGCAATCTGGATCAGGCAAAAGCCTGCATTTGCAGTGGATTTGCTACACTGCATTAAACCCCAACGTGAATTAGGACTACCTGCATCCTGAGAGTGCTCCCAGAGGCATTCATCCTAGTGGGGATCTCTCTGCAGACAAACCCGGGGGGCAAGATGGGGTACTGGGGGAAAACTGGGATGATGGAGGAGGGTAAGGAGAAAACAGGATGCTGGGGGAAGCTGAGATACTGGGGGAGAGTCAGGATGCTGAGGGAAGGTGGGGGAAATCTGGGATGCTGGAGGGAAGCTGGGATACTGGGGGAAAGTCAGGATGCTGGGGACAGCTGGGATGCTGGGGAGAAGCTGGGATACTGGGGTAAGGTGAGGAAAATTCAGGATGCTGGGGAGAAGGTGAGATACTGGGGGAAGGTGAGGAAAAAACAGGATGCTTAGGAAAAGCTGGCATGCTGTGAGGGGAAGCTGGGATACTGGGGGAAAGTCAGGATTCAGGGGGAAGCTGGAATGCTGGGGGGAAGCTGAGGTGCTGAAGGAAGGTGAGGAAAAACCCAGCTGCTAAGGGAAAGCTGGGAAGATGGAGGAAAGTCAGGGTTCTGGGGGAAAGTTGGGATGCTGGGGGAAGGTGAGGGAAAGCCAGGATGCTGGGGGAAGCTGGAAGAAAGCTGGGGGAAGGTGAGGAAAAATCAGGGTGCTAAGGGATGTTGGGGGAAAGTCAGGATGCTGGGGAAAAATCAGGATGCTGGGGGAAGCTGGGATGCTGGGTAAAAGTCAAGATGCTGGGGGGGAAGCTGGGATGCTGAGGGGAGCTGGGATGTTGGGGAAAAGCCAGGATGCTGGGAGGAAGCTGGGATGTTGGGGGGAGCTGGGATGTTGGGGGAAAGCCAGGATGCTGGGGGGGAAGTCAGGCTGTTGGGGGAAAGTCAGGATGCTGGGGAGGAAGCTGGGATGTTGGGGGGAGCTGGGATGTTGGGGGGAGCTGGGATGTTGGGGGAAAGCCAGGATGCTGGGGGGGAAGCTGGGATGTTGGGGGGAGCTGGGATGTTGAGGCCATGCAGACACCTGCTACTCGTCACAGAACGTGGGAGACCTTTGGACAAACAGATGTGGTCCTCCCACCTTGAGTAGTTTTAAGTGAAGAAGGAAGCTCAGCAGCTGCAGGCAGAGGACCATGCCCAGGGTGTAGGTCTGGACTAATGAGGTCTCTCTCCAAAGCTCCAAGAGCTGAGTCCTTCAGCCCCTGCCTTGCTGCAGACAGCAGCACAGCTCTGTGGCAGTCTCTGCAGAAGAGCAAGTTGGAGGACTTGCCATGAGACTTCCCTTCCCTCCTCCTAATCTGTGTCACTTGAAGTACAGCAAAGAGCCAAATCTGACAGCTGCTTTGGTCTCCTCCAGCACAGAAATCTCCATGTGAGATACTCCAAGGTTTCAAGCCCTGCTTATATCTCAGAGTGAGAGCAGAATTAACTCCCCGCATGCAGAACGCAGCCTTGCTGGCAGCAATGCCCTTACCTGGGGAAAAGGAAGAGGCTGTGGGACTGGGAACAACTTTAGAGCTTCCACCCAAAGCCAGCCCTGCCTTTGTGCTGAGACAGCTGCTAAGCAGTTGACATGCAGTGCCACCAGCACCAGGAGCACCAAAGCTCTTCTTCCTTCAGAGCTGCGTTTCAGGCTTGGTGGCAAGCTCCAATCAAATCCTTTCCTGCCGCTCCAGTGGGTTTCTCTAAGCTCTAAGTTCTCTCCCCTGGTGTGTGGAGTCTTTGATGTTTGCTAAGATAGAAGCTCATGTTCTGGCCTGGTGTTCAGATAAGAATTGATCATCAAGCCCAACCATAAACCCAGACCACTGTGGCCATTAAATCTGGAGTGCCACATCCACACCTTCCTTGAACACCTCCAGGGATGGTGACTTCACCACCTCCCTGTCAGCCTGTTCCAATGCCTGATGATTCCTTCAGGAAAGGAATCACAGAATCATAGAATGCTCTAGGTTGGAAGGGACCTCTAGAAGTCATCTAGGCCAACCCCTCTGCAGTAAACAGGGACATGTCCAACTAGGTCAGGTTGCTCAGAGCCCCATCCAGACTGATCTTGAATGTCTCCAAGGATGGGGCCTCCCATCACCTTCCTGGGCAACATCAATAGGAGGAGGTGAGGAGGAAGTTGTTGAGCATGAGAGTGGTGAGAGCCTGGAATGGGTTGCCCAGGGAGGGGGTTGAGGCCCTGTAGCTGGAGGTAAGGCCAGGCTGGCTGAGGCTGTGGACAGCCTGATTTAGGGTAGGGTGCCCCTGGGCATGGCAGGGGGGTTGGAACTGTCTGCTCATTGTGGTCCTGACTGAACCTATGATTCTATGAATAGCCTCAAGTTGTTCCAGGGGAGGTTTAGGTTGGATATTAGGAAGAATTTCTTCACTGAAAGGGTCCTCAGGCATTGGAGCAGACTGCCCAGGGAGGTGGTGGAGTCACCATCTCTGGAGGTGCTTAACAGTGCTGAGGGGCATGGTTTAGTCAGGGACTTGTCAGTGTTGGGCTAATAATTGGACTTGATGATCTTAAAGGTCTTTTTCGACCTAGGCAGTTCTGTGATGCTGTGAGAAGCTGATTTGGAGTGTTTAGAGGCTTTGTCTCCCCTGCCTGACCACTGATTTCAGTCTGTACAGAAAACCTGAGCCATATGTTAGCTGTTTTTTCCCTTCCCCATCAAACCTGCATGAAACCACCACTAGGTTGAAAACTGATGAAGGTCAGAATAAACAGGCAGCCACACACTTCACACATTCATTACATGATCATAGGAGCTTCATTTCCTCAGGCAAGCAGGCTAAAAATATCCTACATGCCTGGCAGAGGTAATTACTCTGCTATAAAGGCTCTATAGGGTTGTGCTGCTTTCCTCTGCTCTCCCCACGCTTTCAAGTGGTATCCTGACACATCCAACGTGCTTCTGCCCACCCTAACACCCCCCACACCTCTAAGCCCAACAAGCATCTTCCACCCAGCACTGGGAAAATGATGAATTATTAACTTCCATTTTGCCTGGTGTGATCCTGCTGCACCGTGCCAGGAACAGGCAAGGAAGCGCCAAGCCCTCGAGGTGGCCCTGAGAGATGTCCTCTTAGATCATCTCCTCACTCCCCCCAGAGCAAAACACTTCTGTCAGGTTGGTTTCTGACAGCTAAGTGCTCTAATGATGATAGACAGTTCCAGACCATTGCCTGCAAAGCCATATCCAGGCACTTCTCACCCTGACACCAAGAGGCTTGCACAGACTCAGAGATTCACAGAACAGGTTGGGTTGGAAGGGACTTTAAAGCTCAACCAGCTCCAACCCCCTGCCATGGGCAGGGACACCTCCCACTAGCCCAGGGTGCTCAAAAGCTCATCTGACCTGGCCTTGAACACCTCCAGGGAGGGAGCATCCATGACCTCCCTTGGCAGCCTGGGCTTTTGGAGTGACTGGCACAAAGGAAACACAACATCAGCTGATGGGCAGCTGGAGCTTGGTGGCTCCCTTCACCTCCCAGCCCTCCTCACTCTGCTCACAGCTCAGTGGGGTGGGAGGTCTCTGTTCAAATGAAGACCAAACTGCACCAAAGCACTGCTGGACTCAGCTCCTCTTTCTTCCCAGGGAGAGCAAACCAGCCTATACCTAGGCAGTGAAGGGGAAAAGGATTTGGGGGTCCTAGTTGATGGGAGGTTGAGCATGAGCCAGCAATGTGCACTCGTGGCCAGGAGGGCCAATGCCATTCTGGGATGGATTAGAAGGGCTGTGGTTAGTAGGTTGAGAGAGGTTCTCCTACCCCTCTACACTGCCCTGGGGAGGCTGCATCTGGAGTTCTGTATCCAATTCTGGGCCCCCAGTTCAAGAGGGACATAGAACTGCTGGAGAGAGTCCAGCACAGAGCCACAAAGATGCTGAAGGGAACGGAACAGCTCTGTTAGGAGGAGAGCCTGAGGGAGCTGGGGCTGGGAGCTGGGAGAAGAGGAGCCTGAGAGGTGACCTCAGCAGTGGTTATCAATGTGTGCAGGTGAGTGGCAGGAGGCTGGGGCCAGGCTCTGCTGGGGGATGCCAGTGCCAGCACAAGGGGCAGTGCTGGAAGCTGAGGCAGAGGAAACTTCATGGAAACAAAAGGAGGAATTTCTTCACTGTGAGGGTGCCAGAGCCTGGCACAGGCTGCCCAGGGGGTTGTGGAGTCTCCTTCTCTGCAGATATTCCAAACCTGCTTGGATGTGTTGCTGTGTGATCTGCCCTGGGTGTTTCTGGTCTGGCAGGGGGGTTGGACTGGCTGAGCTTTGGAGGTCCCCTCCAGCCCCTGACATTCTGGGATTCTGTGATATCTAGGCCTTGACTCATGAGGCTACTCAAGGATGTGTGGTGATCACAACATCACAGAACAGCAGGGAGCTTTAAGATCATCAAGTCCAGCCCCAAGCCCTGCCAGAGCAGGATCACCTATAGCAGATGGAACAGGATTCGAGTTTCCTTCCACATGGTCTCAGAAGTGTCCCACTTCCCAAAAAGTCAGAGAGAAGAAGTCCTAAAATAAGATGCCTCACACAAATCTGGAGTGTTCAGGCTTCCCTGACTATTTTGCCACATATTCAGGGGTGAGAACAGGAGCTCACAAGAAGAATGACAACTTCATTTCACACCTCATTTCCAGCCAGGAGAGTTACCTTTGCCTGGTGACCCTGGGGAAGGGTTTGAAGCACCTGTCCTGGTTGAATGGAGTTACATCTTTCCCTGGAGGGCTTTGTTCTGCAGCTGAGTGATCTCTTGGGGCAGTCCTTCCTGCCAAGCATAAATGACTCTTTTCTAGGTGCTGAAGAGGTTAAGTTCTCCATCAGGGGCCAAAATCAAACTTAAAGTTTGGAGCACTGCAACTGAATCTTCAGGGAACAAAAGGAATGCCAGGAGAGGTCTAGGCTGGATGTTAGGAGGAAGTTGTTGGCAGAGAGAGTGATTGGCATTGGAATGGGCTGCCCAGGGAGGTGATGGAGTTGCTGTGCCTGGAGGTGTTGAAGCCAAGCCTGGCTGGGGCACTTAGTGCCATGGTCTGGTTGATTGTCTAGGGCTGGGTGCTAGGTTGGGCTGGGTGCTAGGTTGGGCTGGAGGGTCTTGGAGGTATCTTCCAACCCAGCTGATTCTATGATTCTATGATCCCTGGAGGTGTTTAAGGCCAGGCTGGATGAGGCTCTGGCCAGCCTGATCTAGTGTGAGGTGTCTTTGCCCATGGCAGAGGGGTTGGAACTGGATGATCTTTGTGGTCCCTTCCAACCCTGACTAATTCTCTGACTCTAACAAACCACTTTCCCTTGCCATATGTCTCTTGGGAACCATCAGTTGCTGGCTGGTGTAAGGAACTTTTCCCAGCCTGCCTGAAGGATACAGGTGAGGGAGAGCTTTCCTTTAGCAGGCTACATTCACAATTCCAATAAAGCAAATGATTTTTTTACACAAGCACCCCCCCAAAAAAAGAAAAACTGAACCCCCCTGCAGCATAGCCATGGCCAAGATGAAAAGTGGACAGGTTGATTATAACCTGTCAGAGCTACACACTAATGAAATTCCACTGACAGGGCACAAAGGGCCCCAAACCTCTCTCAAACAAGTTTTGAGGCCTTTCATCTGAACTCTAAACTTTGATCATCTGCTGATGAGTTTCTGGCCAGCTCCCATCAGCCGCAGACAGGCTCAGTGCCATCCGCCTGCGCGGCACAGGCCGGCAGGGCTGAGCTGCTGACAGGGGAGCTGGCAGGAGAAGGTCACTCTGACAGCTGTGTTTGGTCATCCTCTCGTGGATGTGGTGCATCTGTGTTAGTGATGCTCTTTGGAGGTCAGTTCCAGCCCCCCCTTTGCATTTCACTGAGCTGTGCAAGTTCAGTGCCTTTGGGGGGGGGACTTGTCCCATCTCTCCCAAGCCCCAGCTTGGCAGGAGAGCTTTCTTGAAGCTCACAGGGATGTATCTAAGTGAGATCGAGATCAAAATCTTATCTTTAGTGTTAATGGTTGGGGTTGATCTGAGAGGTCCTTCCCAGCTTAAATCCCAGAATGTCAGGGGCTGGAAGGGACCTCCAAAGCTCATCCAGTCCAAGCCCCCTGCCAGAGCAGAAACACCCAGAGGAGATCACACAGCAACACATCCAGGCAGGTTTGGAATATCTGCAGAGAAGGAGACTCCACAACCCCCTGGGCAGCCTGTGCCAGGCTCTGGCACCCCCACAAGGAAAAAATTCCTCCTTTTGTTTCCATGGCACTTCCTCTGCCTCAGCTTCCACCACTGCCCCTTGTGCTGGCACTGGCATCCCCCAGCAGAGCCTGGCCCCAGCCTCCTGCCACTCACCTGCACACATTGATAACCACTGCTGAGGTCACCTCTCAGGCTCCTCTTCTCCCAGCAGCACAGGCCCAGCTCCCTCTGGCTCTCACCCAGCAGAGCCTGGCTCCCCACAGCTCCCCACTCCCTGCTCACACCAGCAAAGTGCCTGAAGGAGCAGCATTGCTGGGTGGCTCCTGAAAGCAGATTGTGTCTATCCCTGCCCCCCCCAGCTAGCTTGCCCTGTCTCATGTTCTCTAGGTGGGAGCCACTTGAACAGGATCCACTTAAAAGCAGTCAGAAGCCACAAGGTTTTGTTGTTTGGTTATCATGGAATTATAGAATGGCTCAGGTTGGCAAGGACCTTAGAGCTCATCTACACAGAATCACAGGATCAATATCATCAATAGCTGGAAGGGATCTCAAAAGATCATCCAAGCCAACCCTCCTGCAGAGCAGGATCACCCAGAGCAGATCAGACAGGAACACATCCAGGCAGCTCTTAAATATTTCCAGAGAAGGAGGCTCCACAACCCAAATGTTTAGATGATTCTATCAACAACCTCAAGATGATTCTCTAAACAACCTCAAGTTCCATCAGGGGAGGTTTAGGTTGGACATGAGAAACAATTTCTTTCCCAAAAAGGTTGTCAGGCCCTGGAACAGGCAGCCCAGGGCAGTGATGGAATCTCCATCCCTGGAGGGGGTTTCAAAGCCATGGAGATGTAGTGCTGAGGGACATGGTTCGATGGTGACCTGGCAGTGCTGTGCTGGACTGGGTCATCATAGAAACATAGAATCAGAATGGTTTAAGTTGGAAGAGATCTCAAAGCTCAGCCAGTTCCAAGCCCCCACCATAGGCAGGGACACCTCCCACTAGAACAGGTCCCTCAAGGCTTCCTCTAATCTGTCCTTGAACACCTCCAGGGAGGGAGCAACCTCAACCTCCCTGGGTAACCCCTGCCAGTGTGTTCCCTCACCCTCACTGTACAAGTCTTTTCCAGCTGTGCAGCTGTGGTGCTGAGGGACATGGTCCAGCAGCAGGTTTGGCAGTGTTGGAACAGCTGATCCTAAAGGTCTTTTCTAGCCTCCACAATTCTCTGATTCTTTCTCCAGGGAATTTCCATAAATCAGGCTATTTTTCAATCTCTCAGCAGAAAGGCCAGAAGAGGTCCTCTGGTTTGATCTTTCACTTAGCAGCAAGGGATTTTTTGCAAGGCAGATTGTCAGATAGCTGGGTCAGCTTCTGTGGTCACCCAGGTTAATGCAGAAGGGCATCCAGGGCCAGGTGGGAGAAGTGGTTGGTGTCTTAGGCTTTGACAAAGCTGAACCTTGGATCCCCCTGAAGGAGCTCTAAACCCAGTCAAGAACCTCTCTATCAAGGAGACCTTTCTCATCCTGAAGTGAATGTAATCCCATTCACCCTACTGCCACCACAGCTCATCACAGTGACCTCACTCACCAAGATGCAGAGCAGTGGGGGGTGAAGAGAACTTCCTCCTGAGGGTCACTAACGACACTCCAAGCGTCAGCCCTGGGATTGATGATCCTGTGCAAGCCCACCCTGCATGCAGGACACTTCCCTCAGTGCCTTTCCCAGCATCCCTCCCTTTCTCTTGCCAGTGTTTGGGTGCAGTAATTTATGTGCAGAATGCAAGAAGTAATTAGCTTGCCTCCTGCTTCCCAGCATGAACCATGGCAAACGACAGCCCAGCAGAAAGGAGGTCAGCTCGGATTAAACTCTCTTCCCATTTATCTTTGGTCTTTAGCATTACATTTACCACACCTATTAGGAACACATTTTAATTTTCCACAGCATTGGCCAATATCTTTTCCTTAAAGCCCAGAAGAACATTCATTAGCATCCTCTCTCCCTCCAGTTCACTACGACTGGCTCCTCATTTGCACATAGATGTGAAGTTTACTGCCTGGGCAAGCTTGCCAGAGTGACATCAAAGTTCCTGTATCAACCCAGAACACACACACACACACACACCCCCCCCAGTGAAACTCCCACCCACACTCATATTCCTGCCCTTCACTATTCTTCTTTTGAGATAATGCCCAGAAGCACTTGGAAGGAGATCACAGAATCACAGGATCACAGAATGAAGCAGGTTGGGAAAGACCTCCAAGATCATCGAGTCCAACCTATCACCTAACAACTCTTAATTAACTAAACCATGGCACCAAGTGCCTCAGCCAAACACCTCCAGAGATGGGAACTCCACCACCTCCCCGGGCAGCCCAACCCAATGCCAGTCACTCTTTCTGGGAAGACCTTCCTACCCTCCAGCCTGAACCTGCCCTGCCACAGCTTGAGGCTGTGTCCCCTTGTTCTGTTGCTGGGTGCCTGGCAGCACAGCCCAAACCCAGCTGGCTACAACCTCCCTTCAGGGAGATGTAGACAGCAATGAGCTCTGCCCTGAGCCTCCTCCTCTGCAGGCTGCACACCCCCAGCTCCCAGATGTTACTGGGAACACAGGAGCATGAGGAGTGACCTCTAGAAAGAGAAGTGCAGGCATCAGCTGGACTTTCTATTTCATTACCTACCTTCAAGTTAGGTCTTAAAGTTAAGCCACAACCTTAACAAGCATGAGAAGATATTTCCAAAGGACAGTTCACCTCATCTGGGCAAATGCTGAGCTCATGAAGGGCAGCCCAGTGGTGAGGGAGCTGTGAAGAGTCATCAGTGTTCAATAATCTGCTCTGTCCCAAACTGTCCAAAGGTTACCTCAGATAAGTCTCTTAGACCTACAACCCACATGGAATACCCCTGAGTCTCCAATGGATGGCAAAAGGATTCATCTCTGCCAGCTTTAGGTGTTTCTAAGGTAGATGACAGTGCTACCTTGACAGTCAGTGGGCACACATAAATGCACCTCAGAGGTCACAGGATCATAGAGTCATCCTGGTTGGCAAAGATCTCTAAGATCATCCAGTCCAATCACCAACCTGGCACCACCATGGCTGCTAAACCATGTCCCACAGAGCCATGTGCACGTTTTTCTGCAACTCCTCCAGTGATGGAGACTCCTCCACCTCCCTGGGCAGCCTGTTCCAAACCCTGAGACTCTTGCAGCAAAGAACTATTTCCTCATCTCCAACCTAACCCTCCCCTGGTGCAATTCCAGGCCATTTCCTCTCCTTTTATCTCCTGATACCAGGGAGAAGAGCCCAACCCCCACCTCAATGCAACCTTTCAGGCAGCTGTAGAGAGCAATGAGGCCTCCCCTCGGCATTTTCTTCTCCAGATGATCCATATAGAATAGCTTAGATAACCACAACTGATTTGAGATGATCTACAGCTGAGAGGGACAGCTCTCTGCCTGCCATGCCCTGTGGAGACAGCTACACTTACTCTTCTGATGGGGCAAGATGAATTCCATTGCCCATCCCACCACAAACTTCCACCTCTTTCATAAATAAAGCTTGCCCTCTGCTGCTCTCCACCTCAGAGTGGGGACCTGGGCTGTGTACAGGGAACATAATGACACTGCCCTCTCCCCAGGCTTGCTGAAAGGATGAATACATCACAGAGGGTGAGATGCTCTGATACCAACCACTATCTCTGGCAAGAACTTCTTCCTAACATCCAGCCTGAACCTGCCCTGGCACAGCTTCTTCTGTTGCTGGGTGCCTGGCAGCAGAGCCCAACCCCACCTGGCTACAGCCTCCCTTCAGGGAGCTGCAGACAGCAATGAGCTCTGCCCTGAGCCTCCTCTTCTGCAGGCTGCACACCCCCAGCTCCCTCAGCCTCTCCTCACAGGGCTGTGCTCCAGGCCCCTCCCCAGCCTTGCTGCCCTTCTCTCAACACCTTCCAGCACCTCAACATCTCTCTTGAATTCAGGAGCCCAGAACTGGACACAGCACTCAAGGTGTGGCCTGAGCAGTGCTGAGCACAGGGGCAGAAGGACTTTCCTGGTCCTACTGACCATACTGCTCCTAAGCCAGGCCAGGAGGCCACTGGCTCTCCTGCCCAGCTGGGCACACTGCTGACTAATGTTCAGCTGCCAAACAGTACTCCCAGCTCCCTCTCTGCCTGGCTGCTCTCAGTCACTCTGTCCCCAGCCTGTAGCACTGCTTGGGGTTGTTGTGGCCAAAGTGCAGAACCTGGCACTTGACCTTGTTACAACTCCTGATATTGGACTGTGCCCATCTGTGCAGCCTGTCCAGATCATAGAATCACAGAATCAGGCCAGGTTGGAAGGGACCACAAGGATCATCCACTTCCAACATCCCTTCCATGAGCATGGACACCTTACACTAGACTGGGCTGGCCAGAGCCAGGTCCCTCTGCAGAGCCCTCCTGCCCTCTAACAGATCCATACATGCTCCCAGCTTGGTGTTATCTGCAAACTCACTGATGCTGGACTCCACCAGCTGAGCAGGATATAGCTCAGTGTCAGCATCTCTCACCCTAATTTCATTCCCAAGCCTCTTCCTGTCTGTGAGTAAATAGTGAAGAGAGGTCTCAGCGTTGGGTGCCAGATGTCCTGATTCTTCTCTCACAGAAGCAAGGCTGGAACAGAGATAAGTGATTAGAGGGTGAGATGAAGCTGCAGATCAGGACAGAGAGAAGCCTGGGAGGAGATAGCAAATAGATAAGCAGCCATGTGCAGGGCTGTTGGGTGGTGAGGGAGAGAGGTTTGCTCTCACCAGCTCCCTCCATTAAATATTGATCTGGAAGCTTTCCTGGCTCCGTCTCAGTGAGCTCTGATTTACACTCGCATCCCCCACTGCCTCTGCTCTTTTCCCAGTGGAAAATCAAAGGCCTTGTACCTACAAATACCCATTTTCCACTTGGCCAGCTGGCTGCTGAAGGCAAGCCCTGCTGCATGCCAGCTGTGCACAGCTGTCCGTGGGCTCTGCCATCTGCGGCGCGTGGGGCTGCTGCCTTCTCCTCGCGTGGCGCAGCAGCTGCGGGGGGTGGAGGACAGGCAGGGAGCACTTCCGAAGCCCTTAGAGGGTGGCTTGGGTCAATTATCCTCACCCACTGCCCTTTGATCTCCCTTTGACTCCTGCTTCAACCCCAGCAATGTTGTTCACTTCCTTCTCCCTGTTGTTCACCTTCATTTAATCATAGAATCATAACCATAGAATCAAACAGGTTGGAAGAGACCTCCAAGATCATCCAGCCGATGATGGATCCAAGATCAACCAATCCAAGATCAACCAATCCAATCATCCAGCCCTGTCCAATTAACTAATGGGGACATTTGAGTAGATGATCTTGAAGGTCTTAGAATCATAGAATCAGCCAGATTGGAAGAGACCTCCAAGCTCAGCCAGTCCAACCTAGCACCCAGCCCTAGGCAATCAACCAGACCATGGCACTAAGTGCCCCAGCCAGGCTTGGCTTCAACACCTCCAGTGATGGTGACTCCACCACCTCCCTGGGCAGCCCATTCCAATGCCAATCACTCTCTCTGACAACAACTTCCTCCTAACATCCAGCCTAGACCTCCCCTGGCACAGCTTGAGACTGTGTCCCCTTGTTCTGTTGCTGGGTGCCTGGCAGAAGAGCCCAAC
>WAAF01011137.1:0-24086 GCA_013400475.1 Tricholaema leucomelas | reverse complement strand
TTCTATGATTCTATGATCATAGAATCATCATTGATGTTGTGGCAGAAGTCACAGACTGGACTCAATTGCAGACAGGAACCAGAATCAGGAGCTGAGTTCTGAGGCTGGATTCAGGAACTCATGGACCGGGATTGAAGGCAGAACAGAGTTCTTCTTAGGTGCCAGCCACTGAAGAGGAGAGTGCCAATTAAAATTAAATTATGATAGTAAGAAATAAAACCACTTCACAGTTATGTCCTTCAAGTGGATTGAGGACTATGGTAATTGGGGCTTGTTGTAGTTCATAACATTTCATTTCTGCCATTCCTTCCTCTTTATGCTGCTTCCCTGTTCTAATGTGAGGTCCTTGATGCAAGGAAAGAGTCCTTCACCTCCTGCCCCACCTTCACTGAACTTGCTACCTAAAATGGTGTTTATCTCACATCATTCTCACTCTTCTTTCCCCAGACCGTTGCACCACGTCTTTTACTCTTTCTTAATTATTTCATCATGGAGGCATCACCAGAATTGCTGATGAGCTCAGCTGTGGGGAGCAGAAGATCTTTTTCTGTCTAAAATTTACTTTGTCCTACATGGCAGTTCCTAGTATTTTCTCAGAGAAGGCACCTCCACAACCCTTGGTACAGAAACTTATCCATGTAAACACAGTACAAACACTTTCCTAAATACAAATGCCAGCTCTCATATTTCCCTTTGTTGAATATTTTTTTTTCTGTTTTGTAACAAAATCTAAACTGAACTTTGGAAAATATTTGGCTTCATGTATTTTTTTTGATGTTAGCAGAAAAAAATGATACATAAATGATTAGTGTTTTAAATTAAAACTTTTTTTTATTTTTATTTTTATTCAATTGACATCCTTAAATGTTAATTAGTTAGTAACTGTACAATAAGTTATTAATTACTTTCCAGCTAGAAGGTAAAAATTAAATGTAGTTTTGAACTGTGAAGTCAAGATGCAGTTTAAAACTTGACATTTTGGTATCTGATTTTTCTTTCAAATATTCTCCAAGGTAAATAATAATTTTCATCCAGGGAAAAAAATATTATTGCTGTTATTATTGTTGTTTGTTGGATTTTGTTTCCTTTTGATTGACTGTTTTCCCACACTCCCTACTTACCTCCCCAACCTATGGTTATTCATGCTGTATTTTATTTTTAAAGCAGCCTGTGTGTTTTACTGAAAAAAAGTCAAAAAACCCACAACAAAACATTGAAGCACTTCAACATTTTTCATTTACTTTCTAAGTATTTTAAGATTTACTACTTATTAACAATGACAAACAAGAAATTTAAAGTTACTTTTGTGCATGGAAGGACAGAAATAATTGTGAGTGTTTAATTTAGATACAGAAGAAATTACAGAGTCACAGAACTTCTCAGGTTGGAAAAGACCTTCAAGATCATTGAGTCCAGTCATTAGTTTCACACTGACAAATCATTGACTAAACCAATCCTTCAGCACAGTACCTAATCACTATGAATCGCTATGGTTGAAAAGGACCACCAGGATCATCCAGTCCAACGTTCATCCCAGCATCCTGAATCATAAACCAGGCATCCTCAAACTATGGCACATGGGCTGGATACGGCCCACCAGGGTCCTCAATCCAGTCTGCCGGTATTTATAGACACACCCCACCTGCTCCCACCAAGGGCTGGGGGGGAAACCAAGCAGCCAATTCCTGCCACTTAACCTGCTCACCGGCCTCCGCAGCCCCCAAACACCCTCCTGGACTGGGCTGGAACCAAACTATAGTCTGGCCTCTGACACTATAGTCCAGTCCCCAACAAGCCCCCAATACTACTGGGCTGGAACCAAACTATAGTCTGTCCCCCGACAGTGTCTGAAGGACAGTGAACCAGCCCCTTGTTTAAAAATTTTGAGGAGCCCTGCACTAGACCATAGCCTCAAGTGTCACATTCATTCTTTTTTAAAACACCTCCAGGGGTGGCGACTCCACCACCTCTCTGGGCAGCCTGTTCCAGTGCCTGACTACCTGCTCAGTAAAGAGCTTCCTCCAAACATCCAACCTAACCCTTCCCTGACACAACTGGAGGCCAAATTAAACAAGATATGAGAAGTATATATAATGTAATAAACAGTGTAGAGACGATAAGATCATTAAATCTTTCACTTTGAGTAAAAGCAGAGATTTTCATATGAAAATTATTTAAAATTGCTGAGTGCTTAAATGAGATCATTCTATTATCTCAGTAATACAGCATCCAGAAAGTGATGCAACTTCACATTATCTTTCCATGAAAACTATTTGCAAGCACTTTGCAACATTAATAACACAACTGGAGATAAGCAATGAGGGAGAAAAAAACACAATAATAGCTAAGAACAGAGATCTCTCCCACTGGGATTTGTAATGAATGATGAAGCAAAGTAGAAGAGTTATGTACATTTAAAAAACAAACAAACAAACAAACAAACAAAAAAAAACAAAACACAAACAAAAACTCCAACAGATTCAAGTCACACAAATTTTTTTACACACTCATTTCACATTATAAAAACATACAATGTGATAGGCACCACATTACGATAATAAAAGGAAAGGGTAACTGCTTCAAATTAAACAAGAAAAAACACAGGAACATAAAAAGAAAGGATACTGGAAATACAGTGAGTGGAAAGAACTTCAGACAAGCAATCATTCACCCTAGACTAAAGTAAAAAGTTAAAAATTTGTGGAGGGATGGTTCTGCTACAAAGCTTTGGAAGATTGGTAACATTCTCCTGTGAAAGATACCTTCATCACTTCAAATATTAAAGGAGTCTCATGTTCTTAAGTGACTACCTGCTCTTTTTAAAATTGTCCTGGTTTGAGCTAGAACAGAACTAATTATGTTCAGTGATTTTAATTTTCATTTCAGTCTCTTCTAAGTCACTACACTTTCTGAAATTAACCACTTGTTTTTTGCAGACAATGTCTGCTTCTGGTTCATGCTTCTAGTCAGTATCAAGGAGCAACGAGGTGATGATGGCTAAATGCCATCAATGGGTCTGGTTCATTACTGGTTTGCACATATTTAGTTTTATTAATATTTTCCTTAAAGTAGTTTTAGTTTTCTTTTCCAGTTCATACATCTTTATTCCTTTTTAATTGCCTTGGGCAAGGTGATGGTGAAGAACGTCTGTTACTTGTTTAGTAGCCAGGCTGAACTTAACACTTGATAAAAGGTACATTTATTTCTACTATTCACTCCTTTAAGGCTAAGTACTATTAAAGTAAATTTATGGTACTTTCAAGCCTCATTTGGTAAACTTCTTAAAAAGGTGATGTGTGAAGAAATCTAAATCAAACATTTCTGGTTTTGAAAACCCAGGTCATGAATTTATCTATACCTTGTCAGAGCAATGAAATAAGCAAGACTAGTGATAAGAAGCTCAAGAGGAAATGAGTTGAAAAAAAAGCTGTGGTGTTAAATTGACCTGTAAAACTGATTTTTCTCCTCAAAGTCAGCAGTACGATGTTATTTGCCACTATGTACTTTTAATCTAAATACTTCTGATACAAATTGGACGTATGAAATTTATGGATTTCCTACTATTGTGGTAGGCCTAAACAGGCGAAAATAGGCCTGACCATGTCCTGTATTGCCCAGGCCTGTTTTTCTGCTCTCCCTCTTTCTGTTGTTGGGAGAAGCAACCACGAGAAAGAGGACAAAGAACCTGGAGCCATTGAGTCTAAGGACCCTGGCTTGGGGTCTTGGGCTACATTGATAAAAAAGATGAGAAGGTAGAGACAACATGCCTGCTTGTCTGCTTGCTTGCTTGCTTACTGTTTGCTCCTGCCTGCTGCTGCCCACTGCTGCCATTGTTCTCTGTTTCTGGCAGTGTTCTGCCTCACTGCCTTATTGCATCCTACAATCCTCTACAGCATTATGCTTTGCTAAGCTACAAGCTAGCCCTGCCACATAATAACCAGCCCTAATACTTTGGGCTTATTTGCCTGGAAACTAACGTCTTCAAGTTTACCAGGAATAGGCATAATTCCCTCCATGTGAATAGGCCTGCATTGCCAGCATGACATCTGTGCCAAGACGGCACATCTGCCAAGACATCCTACCTACATCTGAAAGTCTCCTGCCAAGACAGGAGGCTCTGGAAGTGACACAAATCATCCAAAGGGACCAGGATAAGGTCAGAGATTGTCTGCCTCTTTCCCCAGCACCCTGTGAAGCCTGGGAAGAACCAGAAGCCCCAGCGGATGACAAGACACCAACAGAACCCTCTAAAGTGTTTGGGTACTGTTTGAAGCTGTAGTTAGTCCCAGGGAATCGGGAAATTAATATTTGTGAGTAAATACTTAAAGCCTCTTGTACTTCACCAATTGCCAATTATTATGCTTTTCATGACTGTGAAACTATCTAGTTGTGATATTGGACGAATCATATTCTTCTAAATAATTATTCTTGAATTTCTTGTGTGAAAATCACCTGAAGAAATACATATATCTGCAAAGTAAAAGTAGTTCAAGTGTAGAGTCTTGCACCTGGGAAAGAACAACCCCAGGTATCAGCATAGGTTGAGGACTGACGTATTGGAAAGCAGTGAAGGGGAAAAGGATTTGGGGTCCCTAGCGGATGGAATGTTGACCATGAGCCAACAGTGTTCTTGGGTGGCCAGGAAGAGCAGTGCTATTATTTGATGTATTAGAGGTTAGGTCAAGAGATATTCTTCTCCCCCTTTATTCTGCCCTGGTGAGGCCACACCTGGAGTACTGTGTCCAGTTCTGTCCCACTCAGTTCAAGAAGGACCAGGAACTGCTTGAAAGAGTCCAGCACATAGCCACAAAATTGATTAAGGGCGTGGACATCTTCCTTTCTAGGAGAGACTGAGGGAGCTGGGTCTCTTTAGCCTGGAGGAGATTGAGAGGTGATCTCATTAGTGTTTATGAATATATAAAGGGCAAGCTCTTCTCAGTGATGCCCAATGACAGGACAAGGAGCAATAGGTGGAAGCTGAGGCATAGAAAGTTCCATGTAAACATGAGGAAAAATTTCTTCACTGCAAGGGTGACAGAAGACTGGGAANCACACCTGGAGTACTGTGTCCAGTTCTGTCCCACTCAGTTCAAGAAGGACCAGGAACTGCTTGAAAGAGTCCAGCACATAGCCACAAAATTGATTAAGGGCGTGGACATCTTCCTTTCTAGGAGAGACTGAGGGAGCTGGGTCTCTTTAGCCTGGAGGAGATTGAGAGGTGATCTCATTAGTGTTTATGAATATATAAAGGGCAAGCTCTTCTCAGTGATGCCCAATGACAGGACAAGGAGCAATAGGTGGAAGCTGAGGCATAGAAAGTTCCATGTAAACATGAGGAAAAATTTCTTCACTGCAAGGGTGACAGAAGACTGGGAAAGGCTGCCCAGGGGGGCTGTGGACTCTCCCTCCCTAGAAATATTAAAGACCCACCTCGTTGTGATCCAGCATGATCTGCTACAAGTGATCCTGTTCTGGCAGGGTGGTGGGACTGGATGATCTTTTGAGGCCGTTTCAAGCCCCTAAGCTTTTGTGGTTCTGTGAATCTGCAATTCTGTGAAGACAACAAAATTTAAATCATCGTAGTTTTCCTCTTGTACCAGGGCTTCCAGCTCCTCTTGTTTGTTACCCATACTACATGCATTAGTGTACATACACTTCAGCAGGGCTGCTGGTTTTACCTCTATCTCTGGCCTACCACCCTCAACTTCCTTTGATTTGTCTCTAGTACTGTTGTGTGTAACCCCCTCCCCCTAGCCAGCTCATGTGCCAGGATCTTTCTGCCCCTCTGAGTCAGTTTTACCCTATCTGTTGCTAGCAGATCCAGAGCCATATAAAGTTCCCCAAGATCAAAGAACCCAAAATTTTGTTTGTGCACCAGCCTCTGAGCCACTTAGTATGATTTTCTATTTCTCTCATCATTCCAACCTGCAACTAAGGGTAGGGTATAGATGAAAAGATTTCCTGTGCCCCCGATCCCTCAACTACTTTTCCCAGTGCCTTGAAGTCCCTTTGATTGCTTTTAGACCTCTGGTAGCAACCTCATCATTTCCTTCCTGTATAACTAACAAGGGATAGTAATCAGAGGGCTGCACTACAGTAGGCAGACTTAGTATCAGACTTAATATCAGACATTGATAATTTCATAATTCTATAACACAAATAACTTCTCTGAAAGTCACAAATCAAACTTACTCCAAGTATGTTCAAGACAACTAAGTAATGTGGAAACCAAACAACCTGACTTTATGGAGAACCAGCAGGGGCAGGAAATTTGGGTACAGATTCTTGAAGCAATATATATTGAATGAATCTGGTAACCACTACAAATCAGTGGAATATTTAGACTGAAAAATATATCTTGAGAAATGGCCTCAGTATTAACAGGATTAAAGATGAAAATTTATATAGAAGAAAGTATTGGAAAAAAACTTTTTTTGTGGGTTGCATGCAATGCAACTATACAGCGAACGAACTAAAATGACTAAAATGATGAAAAGTGCATGATGAAGGTAATATAAAAGTAAGGCCACAGTCTTTGTATCAAAACTATGTAATAGATACACAGCAGGAAAGGCATCCTTTTGGAAAATGGCCAATTTCTCAGATAGCGTCTCAGTAGATGTTAAGAAAAAAACATATAGACACAAACATCCAGAGATGAAACATGTGTTTTGTAATTGTTAGATCTAATTCCACAGATACTATAGACTGTCATACTGTTGTGGAGGGCCTGTAGGCCCGAAAATAGGCTTATTTTATGCCTTACTTTGCCTTGCCTGCCCAAATATGTTTTCCTCCCCAAACCAGGGGTAAACAAGCCCAAACCAGGAGTAAACACATTAAAGGCACAAAAGGGCACAATAAGCCTAGGTGTCATAGAGTCTGGCCTGTCTAAGGCCCAGGTTGCAAACAAGTTATATGATCAGGGTGTAAACAGACTGCATGGCATCTTCTCCTTCACCTAAAGTCCTGCCAGCAGTCCCCAGACCTGTCCCTGGGCAAAGCATTCAGAAGGAACCAGGAGACAAGGCAGACAAAGCATCCTTGCCAGGAGAACAAGGTCAGAGACTGTATCCTCTCCCCAGAATCCGGGAGGATTATTCATCTCCCCTAGAGCCGGGAAGATCTCCTTTCCCTTCAAACCAGGAAGATTTCCAGCCCCTAAGTCCACAGGCAAAGTTCCCCTAAGGTTTGGACGTTAGGTAAGTAGGCTGTTGACATAGCCCTGGAGGGTGATTAATGGTTATTGATGGTTAATCAGAATTGTGAGTAAAAGCTTTAATACTTCTGTAATATTTGTAATCTCCTGCCATAGAGCAGAAAGTGTTTGAGCCCACCCTGCTGGGTAAATGTTATACTGACCCCAAGCAGTACCTGCTGTGGGAAAAAAAACCCTCTCTGTTAATAGTCTGTTAATAGTTGTATGCTAGTTACTGTAATATAGTTATTAATAAGCCATATTGTGCTATTATTCCCATAAGATCAGTCCATAAGTGTGAAAAGGATACTGTTTAATATTAAATATAGTGGTTGGGGGTGATGAGAGTTCAGATTATTGGATTTAATAAATATATTAATTTCTCCCCTTCGCCACAAATCAGCCTAAGCGGCAGAATTCCCCTTCACAACACATATAAGCTGTATGGGAGATAGAATTAGAGATACAAAAATTATGGATAGTTTTTCTATTCTTTTGTCTTCTGGATTTAACAATAAACTAAGCAAATATCATTTGGAACTTGGATGAAATAAACAATACTTATTTTTTCTGGGAATATTAGCCAAGTGCCTGTAAAAGAGTTCCTGGAATATTAATGGGAGGATGGAGAGCATTAGAAGTGTTCTAAAAATAGCTTTCTAACCCTACTGTTTCGCAGATGATGACACTCCACGTAGTCATAGATTTAATTACTTTTCAGACTTAGCTAGAAATGCCTCAGGCTATTACAATTCTAGTCAATCATGCAATTTTTTATTATCAAAAAGAATGGGATGGTGAGTCTGTCAAAAGATGTTTCAGAGAATGACATAGCAGTACACAGCAAATAGCAAGAAGGTTGACAGCTCAGAGGCAGTATCATGTGTTTACACAGTCTGTGTAAAGCTAGAGGGGTAATTCAAAAAACATTCCACATTCTCCTCAGACACAATCTCAGCAATTGCAGGAGAGTTAATTGACTTGGAAGATGAGGAAGTAATTCACAAATGCAATTCAATAACTCGCTAACATAATAAGTTATAAAAGGTTGATGTCTTACAGAGATTAATGATGACTGCTATATTTAAAGAAAGTAACTTGTGTCTTCTCTGATGGTGGCATCCTACCTAGACACAGAAGCAGCCATTGGAAATAGGATGAAGTTGTTTTCTGGAAGAAATATATCCAGTGGATTTCCATCTGTCTTCTAGCGTGAAGGCAATCATTGCAAATTTGCCTTAATTAACAATAAGGAATTAATCCAATTTCTTGTAGCAATGGAGAAAGCTTTTTTTTATAAAACTTCTCATTATTGATACCTCAGACATTTTTCAAATATACAGATGTATTAGCCTTAATTGTTGTCAGTTTTCTTGTTAATTGCAATCTGTTTAAATTTGCCAGGGCAATCCAAGTTAATGATTATCCTCTTCAGTGTCAGTTACTGTTCTGGAATAGAACATATTCCTGCAAAACTTCAATTTTCCTAACTCAGATGGCTGTATTGAAGGCAAAAAGAACACTAATGTTCCTTTACAACTCTTACAACAGGGCTTTTATGAGCTTTATTTAATATTTGTAGAGTACACTGAGATTCTTAGATGCCTGGGCACCAGAAGTTAATAGCCATGTGTTACTTACAATAAAGATTTGTATGGGATCCCAAACCAATAATAATTTGTGGATGTTGTAGTGGAATTAAAAAAAAAAAAATCTGTGTTTCAATAAATACAGTTAGAAGACAGAGATAATTCCCAACTTAAACTACTCACATTTTAATAAAGTTTTTTTTAAACTGTCTCCTACAGTTTTAGGGAAGGAACTCAATCACTTTTGTGATGTAAGAGTATGATTTAGCCCCATTTAAAAATACTTTAGAAAGCACAATTCTTTAAAAAAATTACTTATTTTCATTTTAGTTAGTGTATTTTACATAGAATATTTGGTACCTAGGATCTAAAAGATTTATTAAAATACTTACAACTGAATGCTATTGTACATTTAATTTTTTTTTTTTCAAAAAAATTTTTTTTGTTGTTTTGTAGCAAAGGGATGAGAGGTGGAGTGGGCATAAACTGTCCATTTTTCTTGTTGTGATTATATTTTTTTAACTTTTCTTGTGGAGGTTTTTGGTTGGTTTTTGGTTTTTTTTTGTGGTTTTTGTGGTTTGGTTTGGTTTTTGTTTTTTTTTTTTTGGTGATGTTTGTGGAGATTATAGATTGTACCATGAATGCATATTTAAATGTCAATTCCAGGTACTGAAAAATAAAATACAGTAGTGGAAGTTCAACTCAGTGGCTTTGAATGCACATATTGATGCTCAAAATCTTAAATTTGGATAGAGATGCTCATAAACTTAATGCAGTTCAGCCTAAGTAATTCTGGTGGTACAGCTTCAAATGGTTTTCTGAATGTGACGGTTTGGGTGTTACGCACCCCCCCACACTTAAGGAAAATCACCCAGACTAGACTCAACTGGCTCTGGAAATTGAATGAAGCTTATTATTTACAGCTAGCACAATATAAAGTTGGTCACCAAAGATAAGCAGCTTTGTTAGGAATAAGTCTATGCTGTGTTTAGATGTTAAGGCTTTTATAACAGGAAGTGGGGTTTGCAGGGCTCGCTTTTCTGAGAAGTCAACAGTAACTGCTTTCATACAAAGTTAATTTTATTCAGCTCCAAAACAACAAAAAAATCCTCAAAATTTAGAAACTCAGAGAAGGACAGTGAGAAATATAACTGGATCTTAAAAACATTTACTTTAACACTTTCCATCTTCCTGAACTCACTTCTGCTCTCAATTCTCCACCTCCTTCCCCTTAGTGGTGCAGGGCTGTAGCAAAACGAGGATTACAGTTGTTTTTTTAGTGTCACACATTCCTACCCAGAGGAGACTCCGCATAGTTCTCTCTATGGCAATGTAGCATCCCTCCCATAGGAGAAATTCCTCATGAACTTCTCTAACTTGTGTGTATCCTTCAACAGCTGCAGGTAGGAATCTACTCCACCACTGATCTCCGTAGGATGCAGAAGTCCAGCCTGACGTATTATGGGCCAGAGGGAAATGGCTGCTCTGACATGCCTCCCCCATCCTTTCCGCCCTGACTTAGATGGCCACATAATTGTCTTTCTCAAGTTCCACTCCTTTCCAAACCAAAAGAACTAGCCCTGCAAGTTTTCCTCTTGTAAAAAGGTTATTGCAGAGATGCTTCCATTGCTGCTATTACCAGAGATGGGTCTGATTTGCAGCTTCTCTATGTTTCTTACAAGCACTACATCTATAGCCTCTTGCCCTGATGTGCTGGTTTGAGCCTAGCTAGAATGTTTTGGTGAGAAGAATTAGATCATAGGCTGAGAAATGAAAACAATGGTGAGGTCTACTTCCCTCACAGCCTTGCTGAGATGTGTAGAAAGGAAAAGCAAAACATTAGGTAAAGTCACTTCGCTGGGCACTTTGCTCTGGGCTTTTCTCTCGGNGTGCTAGCTGTAAATAAAAGCTTCACTCAAATTTCCAGAGCAGGCTGAATCTAGTCTGGGTAATTTCTAAAGTGTGGGGGGCGGGGAACACCCAAACCATCACACCTGATAATAAAAAATTTAGTCTAATTTGCACATGATGACAGTGGATGATGTCTCTTCCTAACCTGGCCTGCAAGCTTTTCATCATCATCAGTTTCATGGCTCCAGCCTGATGCATTATTTTGGCAAATTCTTGAAAATTTCCCCTTCTATTGGCATCTTTCCATTTGGTTTTAGGCACAGTGAATCTTTGCCATTCTTGCCAACTAGACCGATTGAAATCATTATCATTTTCATATTTTTTCTCCCCCTCTCTGTTGACTTATGAGTTTCTGTCTCAACCCAGTGCAAATCTAATTGTGTTAGTGCAGCCCATCACAATTGGAAGCAGGCCATCTGGCTCACCACAGAGCTTGAAAGGATTTGGTATTCAATGATAGGGAAAATTTTTGGTCAAAGGTGAAGATGTGACAGACAGTACCAATTTTTTTCTTCTTGTTATTTGCTTGCACAATGTGCACAAGCTTAAAATTGCAGGTACAGATTATAACAACACTGCTTTATAATATGCATGAATCTGGGAGCAAATGCTGTAAATTAATCTTTCTATCTAACTCTGAAAAAAACCCTCAGGGGATACTGTCATTTCCCAGAACAGAATAGAAGGATATGATAGAATTTAAAGAGTCTGAAATAGCTTTTGATAATTTTTGATACCTCTGCAAAAGAGATATAGGATTAGTATAAAGCTACTGAATAGTTCCTTATAAAGTTTCACAATTTATGAGGCAGAACATGCTTGACAACAGCAAGTTGTTTCAATGATAACAATAATAATAACAAGTTATTTCTGGTCCATGAAAAGAAAGCTTCATATTAATAGAACTTTTTTTTTTCTTTTTAAGAAAAGAAAAACAAAACAAAACAACAAAAAGAAGCCCCACACAAACAAACAGCTCTATTAGAAGGAGCAAAATATATATCAAATTATGTTTAAAAAAATGATGGCCATACAACTATTTAAAAACATAATTATATAGAATAGTAAGTCAGCAAAAGCCTACTATTTTGCCATGCATTGCACAGATTATTCTGTTACATTTATTTGCTGTGAGATTGATTTATTGTAGCAAGTATCACAGAATCACAGAATAACGGAATTAACCAGGTTGGAAAAGGTCTTTGAGATCATTGAGTCCAACCTATTATCTAACCGTTCTAATTAACTAAACTATGGCAGTAAGTGCCTCATCCAGCCTCCTCTTAAACACCTCCAGGGATGGCAACTCCATCACCTCTCAAGGCAGCCCATTCCAAAGTCAAATCACTCCTTCCATGAAGAACTTCTTCCTAACATCCTGCCTAAACTTGCCCTGACACAGTTTGAGACTGTGTCCTCTTGTTCTGTCACTGGGTGCCTGGGAGAAGAGCTCAACCCCTGCGTGGCTATGTCCTCCTTCTAGGTAGTTGTAGAGAGCAATAAGGTCTCCCCTCAGCCTTCTCTTCTCCGGGCTGAACAACCTCAGTTCCCTCAACCTCTCCTTGCAGAGCTCATGCTCCAGCCCCCTCACCAGCTTTGTTGCCCTTCTCTGGACACATTCAAGCACCTCAACTTCTTTCTTAAATTGAGGGGCCCAGAACTGGACACAGTACTCAAGATGTGGCCTGACTAGTGCTGAGTGCAGCGGCAGAATGACTTGGCTGGTCCTGCTGGTCACATTATTCCTGATACAGGCCAGGATGCTGTTGCCCCTCTTGGCCACCTGGGCACATTGCTGGCTCACGTTCATTTGCTCATCAACCAGTACCCCTATGTCCCTCTCTGCTTGGCTGCTCTCCAGACACTCTGTCCCCAACCTGTTGCACTGCATGGCATCGTTGTGACCAAAGTGCAGTACCTTGCACTTGGACTTGTTAAAACTCGTAGTGGTTGACTTTGCCTGTCTATCCAGACTGTCCAGGTCCCTCTGCAGAGTCCTCTTACTCTCTAACAGATTGACATATGCTCCCAACTTGGTGTAATCTGCAAACTTACTGATGGTGGACTCAATCCACTCATGAATGAAGATATTAAACAGGTCTGGGCCCAGCACTGATTGCTGGGACACATTACTAGTGACAGTTGCCAAGCGGGTGTGGCTCTATTTGCAACCACTCTCTGTGCCCATCCATCCAGTTTTTAACCCATCACAGAGTGCCCCTGTCCAAGCCATGGGCTGCCAGCTTACCAGGAGCTTGTTACAGCAGAAATGTCAAAGGCCTTGCTGAAGGGTTGGTACATGCTAACTGGCTCGTGACACATGATACTCTATCAAGGAGGCTCCTGAGAGAATAAAAGTCAGTGAAGTGTTGTGGAGGGCCTGTAGGCTCGAAAATAGGCTTATTTTATGTCTTACTTTGCCTTGCCTGCCCAAACATGTTTTCCTCCCCAAACCAGGGGTAAAGAAGCCCAAGCTAGGGGTAAACACATAAAAAGCACAAAAGGGGTACAATAGGCCTGGTGCCCCAAAGTCTGGCTNAAACATGTTTTCCTCCCCAAACCAGGGGTAAAGAAGCCCAAGCTAGGGGTAAACACATAAAAAGCACAAAAGGGGTACAATAGGCCTGGGGCCCCAAAGTCTGGCTTGCCTAAGGTCCAGGTTGTAAACAGGTTGTATAAGCTGTTTGTAAACATGTTGCATAAGCCCACACTGTCAGCGTGTGGCCCAGCCTATGCTCTCCCCATATTTGGGGGTACCAGGCAAGTGATTTCACCTATTATGGTATTGTTTGTCTGATTGCCAAACCCTGATTGGTCACTCTAGTGGCCAACGGGCTATTCATCTCGGCCCACAGTTCATAAATGGAAGCACACAGGTAAATGAGGTTCTCTCGTGTGCTCTGACTCCAGCTGCAGCCCTGACTCCATTGCAGCAGCTTTACCTGCTTGCACTCGCTTCACCAGCGTGCTTGCACTCGCTTCACCAGTGTGCTCGCATTCATGCTCAGGGCCTGTGCTCAGGCCCTCCCCTGCTCATGATCACTAACATTTGGGCACACCTTATTATTATTAGAGTTAGACTCACCAGCCTTTGCTTATGCTACTTGCTTATGCTGTTATTATGGAGACAGAATCTCCCAGCCAGCTGTGGTGAGCTACAAGGAGCACAGACTCCTATGCAGAAGTGTATGCCTGCTATCATTTCCTGGTGAACGCCATTGCTGCCGAGATACCAGGACGCAGACCCTGCATGCGATCAGCCCCTACCAGCCAGCATGAGAACTGTGCTCAGACTGCACGGCATCCTTCTCCTGCACCTGAGATCCTGCCAACAGTCCCCAGAACAGTCCCTGGACAAATCATCCAGAAGGAGCCAGGAGACAAAGGTAGACAAAGCATCCTCGCCAGGAGAACAAGGTCAGAGACTGTATTCATTTCCCCAGACAGCTGGGAAGACTGCATCCTCTCCCCAGAAGCCGGGAGGATTATTCATCTCCCGTAAAGCTGGGAAGATTCTCTTTTCCTCTGAAGCTGGGAAGATTTCCAGCCTCACAGCCCACAAGCAAAGTTCCCCTGAAGTTACGACGCTAGGTAATAAGCTGTTGATGTGGCCCAGAGGGTGATTAATGATTATTGATGATTAATCAGAATTGTGAGTAAGTACTTTAATACCTCTGTACTCTCTGTTATATCTGTAGTCTCCTGCCACAAGGCAGAAAGTGTTTCATCCTACTCTGCTGGGCAAATGGTATATTGACCCCAAAGCTGTACTTGACACAGGGAAAACTGTCTCTGTTTACAGCTGCATGCTAGATATTGTAATATAGTTATAACAAGCCATATTGTGTTATTATTCCCATAAGGTCCCTCCATAACCATGAAGAATCCATTTAATATTAAACATAGTAGTTGGGGGTGATGAGAGTTCAGAATATTGGATTTAATAAATATGTATTTTTATACATAATTATCTCACACCAATTAATTTCTCCCCTTCGCCACAAACCAGTGTAGGTGGCAGAATCCCCCTCTGTGACATGAAGTCAAGGATTTCAACATTGCTGAGCACCCTCTTCTTTACTGCCCTGAGGATCTCAAACTCCACTGTCTCAATGGTCTCATTCCCAACTAGCCCCTTCCTACTGGTGAGGACAAGGCCTAGCATGACCTCTCTTGTAGCTGCTTCTTCTGTTGCTTTGAGGAAGAAGTTATCATCAATGCATTCCAAGAATCTCCTGGATTGCTTATGTGCTACAGTGTTGTCTCTCCAACTGATGTCAGGGTGCTATGGAGTTAACGCTGATCCTAATGAGTCACTGCAATCAAAATATTTACCCAAGTCCTTCACATGCTGCAAGTGCTTAAGAGGTAGAGCACTGGAAAATATCTGAACATAATATCACGATTTCCCAGATGTCTGCGGAATCTAAGAAAAGTTTTCAAGAAGTTGGACTTTATTATTTTAAAAAAAAGATAAAATCTATGAGTTCGTTTTTCATTTCTTGTCTTAGCCAGCAGTTTTGCTCTTCTTTCCCTGTTTTATTTCTCACTTTTTTCTGTTCTATTTTTTATTCTGATTTCTCTATATTAGAATAAAAAATGCATAGTAAAATCTCCCCAGGCAGTGTAACTAGGAATTAGTGCAGCTCTGAATTACACCTTCAGTGACTTAATTGATTCATTCTGAGATTTGAATTATCTCTTTCATTCCACCTTGACACCTTGCCTGGCTATAGACTCCTCTATACATTTTTTCCTTATAAATGCTGGGTAATTTGAAACAGAACAAGAAAATAATTAATAAACATCTGAAATCTCCTAAAAGCCTTCATTCACAGTTACTTTTCTTTTTTTTTAGTGATATTTCATACAAAGACTTAATGGATTTGAAGTTCTTTTTCTATAGCAAATTGAGAAAGAACTGTGCAGATTTCAGAAATGATAAGTGCTACATTGTCTTTAATCTAGTAGTAACAAGACATTCTCCATGAGGATGGAGAAACTATTAGTTATATCAATATTAACTCAGTGAATGAATACTATTAAGTTACTCAAACCACGTGAGGAAAATCATCTATTATTTGCTATGGCAGTTGCAATGGAATATAGCAAATTCCAGTTCTCAACTCTGTTCACAGTGCCAAAGAGTTTATCATAGGATTGTATGCTTGTCCTCTACAATATTCAAGTTCTATGTCAGTTTCCAATAAATCTGGGACTAGGTTAGTAAGGACATTACAAGATCATCTAACTCATGTTTCTTGACATCAGCAGAGACATATTTCACTAGATTAGATGACTGAAAGCCCCCTGACCTTGAACATTACATCCATATCATGTCCAAACAACTTGTTTCAATCTCAAACTTAATGATAAATAATTTATTTCTTATATCCAATATAAATCTACTCTCTGTTATTTTAAAAATGTTACCCTTTGTGCTGTTACTAAAGGCCTTGTCGAAAAGCCTTTCTACAGCTTTCTTACAAGGCATTTATATATGTATATTATCTATAAAAAGTCTCTTTTGCAGAATGAACAATTTTAACACCCTCATGCTCTCTACACAGAAAAGGTGTTCCAGTTCTCTGATCATTTTATAGACCCTCTCCAAGTCCATGTTTTGCTTGTGCTGGTGGACCTCAAGCTGAACAGAATACTCCATTTGGGATCTCACAAGCAAAGGACAGAGTGAAAGAATCATCTCCCTAACCTTTCTGGCCATGCTGTTTTCATGTACAGTAAAATCTGATTTCTTCTCCATTTCGGGTGCCATTTGTTCTCCCATTTTAGTTACTCAGAGGTCCATTTTCTTACCTCTCAGAATATCTGAAGAATCCTTTCTTTTTCTTAGTGTTCCTTACACATTCATTATTAGATGTGTTTTAGCTTTTCCCATTTCATCTAGATACATCTAAATGTCATCCTCACATTATTCCCTGAATGCAAGTCCCTGGTTCCATTATCTATAACTTTCCTTCTTACGCTTCAGTTTGACCTGAAGATCCTTATTCTACCATGTTGATTTATTGCCTTCCTTGGCTGATTTCTTAAATGTGAGAACTGAGAACTCTTGTACTCTACAAATAATGTCCTTACAGAGAAACTTAATCTCTGAGGGCAGTTTCTTAGAGGTCTCTTCCACTAATTCTGTAGATTACAGAATTAACCAGACTGGAAAAGTCCTCTAGGATCATCAAGTCAAATCTATCACCTTCTAATTAACTAAATCATGGCACTAAGTGCCTCATCCAGCCTCCTCTTAAACACTTCCACGGATGTTGACTCCACCACCTCCCTGGGCAGCACATTCTAATGAGTAGTCACTCTTTCCATGTGTAACTTCTTCCTAACATCCAGCCTAAATCTGCCCTGGTGTAGTTTGAGACTGTGTCCTCTTGTTCTGTCACTGGGTGCCTGGGAGAAGAGATCAGCCCCTGCCTGGCTACAATCTCCTTTCAGGTAGTTGCAGAAAGCAATAAGGTCTCCCCTGAGCCTTCTCTCCTCCAGGCTGAACAACCTCAACTCCTTTAATGACTCCTTGTAGAATGACTAAAAGTTCACTGTCTTAAAATAATCTCTCACTGTAGACTTCTCTCATTACCAGTTCTTCTTCAGCATTTATTTTGGGTGACTAGGTGAAAACTCACATATGTTGTACCCCTGAATTTATCAGGTATACATAGAGAAAGAGATACAATCACTAGAGCCTCAATTTTGAATGGAAACCATGATATTCATAAGTACGCTTGCATGTTTGGTGTTGGTGATGTATCTTGGAATTTTTGACCTCTTGGAGTTGGTAAAACAAATAACATTTACCTTGACTGTTCTAGGAGATACTTCTGATGGCAAGACAGACAGCATGGAGGATGAACACATTACAAAAAAATTTTAAATAAAAACATCTTTTCATGCTTTATGGGATTTGGATAAGCTGTCACTCTTTTTAAATTATTTTTCTCAGTGCCATTGAATTTAGCTTCTATCAAGGTATCAGGAATGAGCTGAAGTGCTACCAATTTGTGGCAGTAAGGGTTTAGTGCAATACATTTAGATAGGATCACACATGAGGAGAAACAGTTCGGGAAACTATGAAGCAATTTAAAAAAGTTTATGTCAGAATAGTTTTATTAGGAAATAATTTTCCTCCACTCTTGATACTTGTTTCATATAAGGCTTATGCAATCCAATTGTAGATGTTTCTGTGTTTTAAAACATAAGGTTTGCAGTACAAGCAGACGGAAATGGTATTTTTTATACAGGATGCTTACAGAACCTATAAAAAAGGCAAGCTGCTTTCCTTCTGTTTCTTAAGCAAATCAGTAGAAAAAGACCAATTGTTTGGAAAACTGATCCCCATGTCGTGTCACACCTAGTTACCAACAGTTCGTTACAGCTTTTCTTGTAGCCTAGCTTAAAGCCACACACAACTCTGGGAAGAAGTTTTATGGTCTTTGGTCTGAAAATGAAGCTGAGATAAAGTGATCCACTTGCTGCATCTACTACAGCTACTTGTCTTGGAAAAAATCTTTATGGTGGAGAAGTTATAGCAAGCAGCATTTGGAATTCTAATGTTTACCACATGGGAGCCTTGCAGCAGGATTCACAACAAAGGCAGAACATACCAGATTCTGAAAGGAATAAAAAATGTTGAATTGTGCAGCTTGTTTTCAGTCATGACTGATGAAATATCACCACAATTTGAATGTATTCTTAGACGTGAAGGTTTTTTTTATTAGCAGAATAATTCCAGGTTAGAAAGAGAATTACGTCTTTTTGCTTTAGAGGATATTCAATAAATTGATCTGTCAGCTCCTGTAATGAAGACTTCTTGAACTTTACTGTAATATGTAACACTTGCTTTATAAGCGGTACACTCTCTTCCATAACCAAACAATTCAACTGTTGAATTTTGATTATGTTACATACATTTTTTTCTCAATTCCACATCTGTTGAACTGCTGTGTAGCTCTCAGATATTCTCTTTATCACATTATTTTCTGAAAAAATTCACCTAAACTAATGTACTAATTTTAAACTTATTTATGTTAATATTCCTGCTTATTTAAAGTCTAAAAAACATAACCATATGGCCTTATTATTAATGATGTGATAATATACCATTGTGTAACCAGAGCACTTGTTCTGAAATTATTACAATTTTGTGATGGTTTGAGTGTTACCTGTTCCCTCACACTTAAGATAATCACCCAGACTAGACTCAGCTATCTGGAAATTGAATATTTGCAGCTTAGAACAATATACAAGCAGATATTTTCAATATATACAGTAATATACAGAGATATACAAGTTAAAAAGGAATAGAGAAATACAACAGCCCTCCCAGAAACCTGAGTGCCCAGAAGGGGCTCTCAACCTCCCTTCCACCTTCTTCCCACCCTTCTACCTTACCCCAGACTCTGTCTTACATTCAAAGTGAGTCTGGAGGGTCAGACAGGGGGGTTAGGAAGCAGATGGATTAGTTAGGCAGCAAGCTAGAGAGAGAAATTCATGCAGCCCCAGAGCACAAGAGCAACTTCCTTAGTTTATGTTCTTGTTTTTATACATCTCAGCAAACCTATGAGTGAAGTAGACATCACCATTGTTTCCTTTTCACAGCCTATAGTCTAATTCTTCTCACTAAAATATCCCAGATAGGCTCAAACTAGCACAAATTTTGTTTCTGATCCAAATTTACATGTGTGCTATTCTTCAGAATTTCAGATTAGTAATAATGATGTAATGTTTCTAGTTTAATAAGACACATTACAAACAGTGAGTCTGATCTTATTTATATTTCTATTTTCAAGGGAAATATATTTTCTGTCAGAGTAAAATAATTTCTGGATCTTTTTTTCAGGGTAAAAAAGAGTTGAGTCCTAAAAAGAATGCATCTTGCATGGATATTTCATGTCTCCAAATTTTACTTTTCTATTTCTTGTTTTTGATTACTTTCTAAATTGACTTGTTTTAACTCACGTAAATAGGATGACACTGGCACGTGAAGCAAGGAAAATACAGATATCATTGTTATTGATTACTTTTCTTACTGAAGTTTGTATGTTTGCACATGTAAATTGAAAAATATATTGCTTTCAAATTGTGAGCAGTTTTTGTGAAGTTCACAGATAACACCTACACATTTAAGAATTTTGAGTTCTTTTTTCTTGTTGCCTGTTCTTTAGCAAGGCTCTGATTTTTTTTTTTCTTGTACAGTATGCTCTCTATTAGAAGAGGTAAGTGCCTGATGAAGAAAAACGTTCACACATATGCTTGAAAGACTTCAGAGAAACTACCAAAGAAATAAAAAATTGCATGGAGAACTAGGCTGTGTAGTCTGTAGAAATAGTGTATGACTTCAAGTTAATAAAATACTCTATTGTCTTTATCAGTCCAGAGCTACTGAAATAGAAATCAAATACACATTCTTTGGAAATGTGTGTGGTGGTGTGGGTGTTACCTGCCCCCGCACCCCCCTTTCCCTCCCCCTTTCGGAAATCACTCAGACTAGACTCAGCTGGCTCTGGAAATTGAATGAAGCTTATTATTTACAGCTTAGTACCACAGTATCACAGTATCACCAAGGTTGGAAGAGACTTCATAGATCATCAAGTCCAACCTGTTACCACAGAGCTCAAAGCTAGACCATGGCACCAAGTGCCACATCCAATCCTGCCTTGAACAGCTCCAGGAACAGCGACTCCACCACAGCCCTGGGTGAAGGGAAGAACTTTCTCCTCACCTGAAGCCTAAATTTCCCCTGGCGTAGCTTGAGGCTGTGTCCTCTTGTTCTGGTGCTGGCCGCCTGAGAGAAGAGAGCAACCTTCTCCTGGCTACAACCACCCCTCAGGTTAGCACAATATGCAAGCTGGTATTTACAATATATACAGCTATATACAGAAGTATACAAGTTAAAAGGTAATACAGAAACACAACAGCCCTCCCAGAAACCTGAGTCCCCAGGACGGGCTCTCAACTGCCCTTCCACCTTCTCCCACCCCTCAACCTTACCCCACACATTGCCTTTTGCCCCAAGGAAGAATGGAGGGTTGGTCAAGGGGGTTAGGAATAAAGTGGATTAATCAGAGAGATGGAACGTGAGGTTAGAGAGAAAATGCCCAGAGCCCAGGCAGTGTCTGAATGCCTAATGCCCTACCTATGTTCATATTCTTGTTCTTATAAATCTCAGCAAGCCTATGAGTGAAGTAGACATCACCGCTGTTTCCCTCTCACAGCCTGTGATCTAATCCTTCTCACCAAAACATTCTAGCTAGCTTCAAACTAGCACAATGTGGAAAGTCGCACTTCAACAAAAATGGTTCCTGATCAATACCAATATATTAATATCTCAGAATAGCAGCTTCTGGGAGAACTATGTTGAGGTTGCTTTGGGATGTAACACAGCACTGTATATGCAGCTTACCACTTGTTTTACTGATCTTTTGGGAAAGTCTCCTCCAGCTTTATTAAGTGCTGCTGCAAATCCAGACTTAAACTTTGAGTTATTTTCTGTGTCTGTAGATACAGTGGGGGTAAAGAAGTTCCTTTAATGAGGCTGCGCAAAAGAAATCTGGCCAGGTTCCAGCCATGAGTGTCCAGCTGAACCACAGAGGCAGAGCAGTTTTAAGGGCTGCTACTAATCCAGCAAACTATGATCTTCAGCAAAGGAAGTGATAGACTTTCTGTGTGTCTCTGTGTGTGTTTTGTTGTTTGTTTGTTTGGATTTTTCCTACTTCTCATATTCTCCCCCCAAACACCAGCATTTCTGAAAACGAAACTTTGTTCACAAGCTGGTTTGAATGGAGTGGCCTGATTACTCCTGTCTAAAGAATTTGTGAGGCTCTTCGTAGAATATCTGAAAGTTTCCTGGGTGAAGGAAGAAAAATTAAAGCAAGCACCTTGGATAGCTGTACATGTTGAAAACCAGCAGCTGAAACTGCTGTGGCAAGATTAAGGAGTTAACCACTCTTTGGTATGCTTCAGTATATATAATCTGGTGTGTAATTTTAAATAATGAGCACTTAAAACACAAAAAGTGTATTTATTCTGTATATTTTTGCTAAGGAAAAAAGTGACCATATTTTTCAAATAAAATGCCTGTCTAGAAACATTACACAAACTCTAATCAAACTGATAAATATTGCTGTAGTTTGATATCAGACAGTAATTGCTGTCAGTCGTGTTAGAAGTTACTGCAAAGAAATTTGCTGTAAAAGAAATTCAGTGTATTTATTATAACATATGTGTGGAGGAAAGAAAAGTTAATGCCCTAGAATATTGCAAACAGAAATTTTATGTTTTTTCAGACTTCATAAATTAGAAAATATTTGCCTTGCAGTACACTGTAGCTTCTCCTCATTTTCATCTACAAAAAGAAATTGATTGGTTGTCCAGTTCCAAGCTCCCCCTTTCAAAAGAGACATGAAACTGCTTGAGATAGTCCAGTGCAGAGCCACAAAGATGATGAAAGGAATGGAACATCTCTCTTACAAGGAGAGACTGAGGGAGCTAGATCTCTTTAGCCTGGAGAAGAGGAGGCTGAGGGGTGATCTCATCAATGTTTATTAATATGGAAAGGGTGAGTGCCAGAAGGGTGGAGCCAGGCTCTGCTCGGTGATGCCTAATGACAGGACAAGGAGCAATGAATGGAAGTTGAGGCATAAGATGTTCCATGTAAACACGAGGAAAATTTTTTACTCTGCAAGGATGACATAAGACTGGAACAGGATTCTCAGGGGGGCTGTGGACTCTCCCTCTCTGGAGATATTTGAAACTCACCTGAATGCTTTCCTGTGTGTTCAGGCATAGGTGATCCTGCACTGGCAGGGTGGCTGGACTAAATAATCTTTTGGTGTCCCTTTCCAGCCCCTGACATTCTGTGATTCTGTTATTCTGTGCCTACAAGTAAATAGCATTCAGGTCCTGCATCTGGGTCAGTGNAAGGCTTCGAGAAGACCTTAGAGTGGCTTTCCAGTACCCGAAGGGAGCCTACAGGAAGACTGGGGAGGGACTATTGACAAGGTCTAGTAATGTCAGGACGAGGGGTAATGGGTTTAAACTGGAAGAGGGGAGATTTAGACTGGATGTTAGGAGGAAGTTCTTTACAGTGAGGGTGGTAAGGCACTGGAACGGGTTGCCCAGGGAGGTTGTGGATACTTCCTCCCTGGAGGTGTTTAAGGTCAGGCTGGATGAGGCCTTGGGCAACCTGCTCTAGTGGGAGGTGTCCCTGCCTATGGCAGGGGGTTGGAGCTGGATGATCCTTGAGGTCCCTTCCAACCTAAACCATTCTATTATTCTATGATTCTATGATTCAAAATACACTTTTTTTCTAGACTGAAAGTTTCCAAAAAATCTCAGTAATCCAATGTTAGCTAGGTAACTACAACTAAAACTTATGTTTTATACTTCTGAAAGAAAATCACTTGAATAAAAAACTCTGAAAAAACTACCAGGCTGGTAGGCATTGAATAAGCATGTTCTCTTGTGATTTCACAGAGGAAAAGGTACCATTTTAAAAGAAAATGAGGATGCGTGAGTCATGAAAAGGACTATTACTGTTCAAACACTGTCATAGGGATAGCTCATCAAGCTAGCAAGTTATTTTATATCTTCTAGATTGAAGGATATGGTTTTCTATTATGAACAACAAAGACTTATTGTACTTAGAGAAATGTTGCTACCAATAAACTAATCAAGACATTTAGGCTGTTCTTACTATTTTGAAGAAAGTATATGTAAACATTGTTTTCTTCATGACAAGAAGACATTACTTGCTTCATAACACAGCATTTAAAGTAGAATTAACAATTTCCAAATCATGTACTCTCCTGTTTCCATTGTAATAGGGATGTCACTTGCTTGATGAACCACTTATTAAAGTGCTCAAACCACATTATGAACAGTAGCATAACTAAAATTAACACATACAGTCAAGGGTTCACCATGGTTGGAGTTATTTTGTTGTTCAGGCTAAATATGTATTATACTCTGAGTGAAATACATGGGCGGATTGTGCTAGTTTGAAACTAGCTAGAATGTTTTGGTGAGAAGAATTAGATTACAGGCTGTGAAAAGGAAACAACGGTGATGTCTACTTCCTGCATAGGCTTGCTGAGATGTATAAGAAAAAGAATACTAACATAGATAACAGAGTTGCTCTCTGTCTCTCTGGGGCTGAACTTCTCTCTCTAACCTAACCTAACCTGCCGTCTGCCTGACTAATCCATCTGCTTCCTAACCCCCTGGCCAGCCCTTGAAATATACCTTGAATACAAGGCAAGATCTGGGATAAGGTACAGGGGTGGGAGGAAGGTGGAGGGGTGGTTGGGAGCCCCTCCTAGGGACTCTGGGTCTAGGAGGGGTGTTGTGTTTCCGTATTACTTTTT
>WAAF01011134.1:25388-64484 GCA_013400475.1 Tricholaema leucomelas | reverse complement strand
CACTCCAGTCTTCAGAAAGGGTAAGAAGGAGGACCCAAGCAACTACAGACCAATCAGCCTCACCTCCATCCCTGGAAAGGCAATGGAACAACATATCCTTGGAGCTGTTCTTAGACATATCAAGGACAAGGGGGTCATTAGGAGCAGCCAACATGGTTTTACCAAAGGGAAGTCATATTTGACCAACCTGATAGCCTTTTATGAGGACACAACCAGGTGGATTGATGATGGTGGAGCAGTGGATGTGGTTTATTTTGATTTCAGTAAAGTGTTTTTCTCTTGTTCACAAGAAGCAGATCCAGGAGGGCACCTTTCCTGGTTGGCTCTCTCACCAGTTGTGTCAGGAAGTTATCCTCCACACACTCCAGGAATCTCCAGGACTGATCTCTCACTGCTGCATTGTATTTCCAGCAGACTTCTGGAAAGTTGAAGTCTCCCACAAGAACAAGGGGTAGTGACCATGAGACCTCTCTCAAATGTTTATACAAAATTTTGTCAGCCTCTTCATCCTGATTGAGTGGTCTGTAGCATATCCCCATCACAATATCACTCTTGCTGTCCATACCCCTGATTCACACCCATAGTGATTCAAACCTATCATCACTTTCATTAATTTGTGTGGTTTCATATGCTTCCCTAACATAGAAGGCCACTCCACCACCTCTTCTACCTTTGCTATCTCTTCTGAAGAGTTGGTACCCTTTGATTGCAGCACTCCAGTTGTGGGAGTCATCTCACTACGTTTCTGTGGTGGCTGCTATATCATAGTTATTCTGTACTACAATGGCCTCCAGCTCCTCCTGTTTATTGCCCATTGTGCTGGTTTGAGGCTAACTGGAATATTTTACTGAGAGAAATTAAATCCTTAGCTGTGAGAAAGAAGAAAAAAAAAAATCAACAAACAACAGTACCCATTCTTCTGCTGAGAAACACAACTTGTCAAAATATAGATAAGGCACTCACTTCTCACACACTTCTCAGCTCTCAGTTCTGCTCCTTCTCTCTAGCAGCCTGGTCTCTGTTGTTGCCTCTGCCTTAACTCTAAACTGACCTAACCCTTTTTCCTCTAACCACCTTGTTGTCTTTTTGACATCTCACCTCTGCTCTCCAGATTTATCATGTGAGATCTATGTGGGTTGATCTGGTTATTTCTGAAGTAAAGGAAAGGGCAGGGAGGGGTGGAGGAGGTTTGGGTCTGGAGCCCTCTTGGCAATCTGATTGTTCTGGGAGGGCTATGTGTTTCTGTTTTACTTTTAACTTGTATGTAACTGTATATGGTTTTGTATATATATGCTTGCAAATTGTGCTAAGCTGTAAATACAGCTTCACTCCTTAACTTCCAGCCAGATGAGTCTAGTCTGGGTGATTTCATAAAAGTTGGGGGGCGGGTAGCACCCAAACCATCACACCCATGCTGCATGCATTTGTATATAAACACTTCAGGGAGGGAGCTGAGTACATGATTTTAATCCCTGAGGGAAGGAAGTCCTTCCGATTGCCTAAGACACCAACACACTGCTCCACAAGTAATGGACTATTACCCCCAGGGTTCTCAGCAATCCCTTTGAAACTAGTTTAAACTCTTGTTGATGAGCCCAACTAGTTTAAACCCTTGTTGATGATGTGCAAGAATTCATGTTCTCTTATGGGACAGATGAACTCTATCTGTCACCAGCAGATCTAGTTGGATGCCTGTAACTAGTGGAGTCCCTCAGGGGCCAGTACTGGGATCTGGCCTTGTATCAGGAACAGTGTGGCCAGTAGGGCGAGGGAGGTTATTCTGCCCCTGTACTCAACACTGGTCAGGCCACACCTTGAGTCCTGTGTCCAGTTCTGGGCTTCTCAATTCAAGAGAGGTGTTGAGGTGCTGGAACGTGTCCAGAGAAGGGCGGTGAAGCTGACAAGAGGCCTGGAACACAAACCCTATGAGGAGAGGCTGAGGGAGCTGGGGGTGTTTAGCCTGGAGAAGAGGAGGCTGAGGGCAGACCTCATTGCTGTCTACAACTACCTGAAGGGAGGTTGTAGCCAGGTGGGGGTTGGTCTCTTCTCCCAGACAACCAGCAGTAGAACAAGGGGACACAGCCTCAAGTTGTGCTGGGGGAAGGATAGGCTGGATGTTAGGAGGAAGTTCTTCCCAGAGAGAGGAATTTGCAATTGGAATGGGCTGCCCAGGGAGGTGGTGGAGTCACCATCCCTGGAGGTGTTCAAGAAAAGACTGGATAGACACTTGGTGCTATGGTCTAGTTGACTGGATAGGGCTGAGTGCTAGGTTGGACTGGATGATTTTGGAGGTCTCTTCCAACCTGGTTGATTCTATTCTATTCTATTGAGTTCTACTGTTCAATACATTCATCAGTGACCTAGATGAGGGCAAGTTTGCTGATGACACCAAACTGAGTGGAGTGGCTGACACACCAGAAGGCTATGCTGCCATTCAGTGAGACTCAGACAGGCTGGAGGGTTGCCTAGGGAGAAACTGAATAAAGTTCAAAGAAGGGCAAGTGTAGAGTCTTGCACCTGGGAAAGGCCTATGCTACTGTTAATGAAGGATTATGAATACTTAATAATTGGTCAAACAATTAATAAAAATAGTAATTTATTAATAAAAAATACTGCAGAAATCTATTAATGAAACCTTTACAGATTCGTAGTACTCAGTGGTGGGAAGAGTGCAGACAATCAGGAATATGTAATGATTTGAGCAATTTAGGAAAATCCAGAAAGTGCAAACAGCAATTCAAAATTAGAGAGAGATACTTGGTAAAATGATGACTTACCCACAAGGGGACACTAGGCAGCAGAGCCTTTTAACAGATGCCTATCAATTTAGATTCACAGGGCTACTCACAGCTATGCTGCTTCTGTCTGACATTCTTCCAGATGCTGCAATTACAATTCCAGAGGTGCGGTGCATGTTTGAATCCGCGAGCCACAAATGAAGCTAAGATGGCTCCACCACGTGGAGTGCTGTGCCAGGAAAAGGGCTTCCAGGGTTTTTCACCCTTGCTCCTTCAAAAGGGACACCTCCCTTCTGTGCATTGCAGGCAGCTGTGAAGAGACTGGCCAGCAGGCTGAGGCATGTCTATCTCTGGTGCTCAGGTTGCTCAACATTCATCTGTGGCTTCTAGTGGCTTGGAGCAGCTCTTGTCTCTTCAGTCCTCAGCTTGGCAGCCTTGTAGCTTGCTGCTGTGATGAGGTTCTTTCAGCTGCAACCTTGGCAGTAGCTCTTGTTGTTTCTCCAGCTAAAACAAGGCAAGTTACTCACTGTCATGGCCAGTAAAAATACAGGCCCAAGAAAATGAGTGGCCAACGGTAACAGAGATAGAAATCTGATACTTTAATCTATATGAATCAGATTTACCCAAACATGGCTGGAGACATACAGAGTTCATAGGTGTGTTACAAGGGTTGGGCCACACGTGCCTCACGTGCAACATGTTCTTGCTTGGACCCCAGGTCATTGACCCCAGAGCATTCCCGGGCAAGTTAGAGCATGTTCTTGGGATTGTGCCCCTCCAGAACATCCATATATCAGTATAGGTCAGGTACTGACCTGCTGGAGACCAGTGAAGGTGAAAGGACCAGGGAGCCCTAGGGGATGGAAAGATGACCATGAACCAGCACTGTGCTCTTGTGGCCAAGAAGGCCACTGTAATTCTGAGGTGTACTAAAAGGGCTGTGGCTAGTAGGTCAAGAGAAGTTCTCCCTGCCCTCTACTATGCCCTGATGAGGCTGCACCAGGAATATTTTTTCCAGTTCTGGGCCCCTCAGTTCCAGAAAGACAGGGAACTTCTTGAGAGAGTTCAGCACAGAACCACAAAAATGGTTAAGGCAGTGGAACATCTTCCTTACAAGGAAAGGCTGAGGGAGCTGGGGCTCTCTGTTTTGGAGAGGAGGACACTAAGAGTGGCCGCATCAGTGTTTATAAAGATGTAAAGGGTGAGTGCCAGGAGGATGGATCCAGGCTCTTCTCAATGACAATGACAAGACAAAGGGCAATGGGTAGAAGCTGAGGCATAGGAAATTCCATGCAAACATGAGGAAATTTTTTTCCACTGTGAGGGTGTGTTAGAGACTGAGATAAACAATATGTGCCAACATCTAAGAAAAACCTGGTTTTGAACTAAGTTTCTGAGAAGTGCTATAAGTGAGCATCCTGTTTGTACTCACTGTCCCGAAGATCCCCTCTTGCATGAGCTCAGACCCCCAGGAGCTCCCAGTGTGCAACAACTGGACAAGAAACCAGCCAAGGAATGGAGAGTGAGCTTGTGCATGCTAACATGGGACCACCTGCCTGACCGCTCAGCTTGCATGGACTGAAAGACCACCATTCTGGACCACCACACCTGGAACTGAGCTCCTGTCACCTAACACACATAGTAGGTGAAGCCTTCCTGTTGTGACAGGTGATGCTGATTCTGAGCCAACCACAGTCTAGCAGCTCCTGATTTATCAACAGCAGCAATCATTTGGAGAAACCAGCCAGACAAGGCAGGGCCCTACCACACCGAGCATGCCCAATAGAACTGGACAGTGGGCCTGGCTAAGCAAATCACTCCTGGAAAATGCTAAGTGATTCTCAGAAAAACATGCATAATCAACGAGGCAGCCAGGGAAAAGAAGAGAAGCTTCACTCTGCAGACAGAGCACTCCGCACGCCCTCTCTTCAAATGGACTTTCGGGATGCTGAATGACTTCAGTGTGACCTTTTTTCCCTCTGTGTGGGAGCGTTTCTTTATTTTCTTTCTTTTCTTTCTCTTTCCTCCCCCATCCCTCTTTCTCTTTCCCTCTCCTCATCCCTCCCTATCCTCGTGTGTGTGCAATAAAACCAGCCTATGTGTTTGACACTGTTTGTGCCTTAATTCTGTGCCTGAGAATCCAAACCTCCCTTACCCGGGACTCCTCTGCACTGGGACAGGCTGGCAAACACTGGAACAGGCTGCCTGGGGCGGGGGTGTGGAGTCTCCTTCTCTGGAGATATTTAAAACCCACCTGGATGCATTCCCATGTAATCTGCTCTAGATGATCCTGTTCTGGCAGGGGGATTGGAGTAGATGACTTTTCAAGGTCCTTTCCAGTCCCTAACATTCTGTGATTCTGTGATTTCATCCTCCATACTTGAAGGTAGGCAAGGTGAGAGAGCAGACATTATTCGCATGTCCTCAGGCTATAATCTGATCTCTTATTCCACCACCGTAGCCCCAACAGAAGAATAAGAGCTGGGAACACAGCCCTAGAGAACAACAGCAGGCTGCTCTTCCACCACCTTCTGCAGGCTCTCAGGCACTCTTAATGCACAGTGCAACTTCATTCTCTGAATGCTTTGTGAGGTTGTCTCAGCCATGGATTTCTTTTAAGAAACAAGCATTACATACAGAGGGTCTCCCAGCAACAAATCAGAATAATTAGGCAGGGCTTGCTATACCTGTGACAGAATGATAAGCTGGTAGCTGCCAGCAAATTAATTAAAATAGCCTGATAAATGAACCCATGCTGAGAAGTTTCTGACTCTTTCAACCCAAAATACTGATAGGAAAGAAGGGTATTCATGCTGGTCAGTGTTCAAGGATCACCTCCTCCAGGCCAGGAGGCCTGCATGGATGAATAGAGAGCTCCTGGACACACTTACAGGCACGAAGAAAGCCTACAGAGAGTGGAAGTAAGGACAGGGAACCTGGGATGAATACAAACAAATTGTTCATGCAACCAGAGATCAGGTTAGGAAAGCTGAACCATGGCTAGAATTGAATCTGGCTAGGGACACTAAGGGGAACAAGAAGAACTTCTTCATGTATATTAGTGAGAAAAGGAGGACTAGGGAGAATGTGGGACTCTTCCAGGAGGGAAGTGGAGAACCAGTGACAAAGGATATGGACAAGGCTGAGGTGCTAAATGACTTCTTTGCCTCAGTCTTCAATGGCAAGAAGTCCAACCACAATGTCCAAGTCCCAGAGGGCTAAAGTAAGGATTGGGAGAAGGAAAATCTGCCCACTGTAATTGGAGACCATGAGCACCTAAAGAATTTGAACGTGCACAAGTCTGTGGGGCCTGATGACATCCACACTGTGGGTCCTGAGGGAACTGGCAGATGAAGTTGTTAAATCATTGTACGTCATATTTGAAAGCTCATGGAAGATTGGTGAATTTCCTGCTGGCTGGAAAAGAGCAAACATAATCCACATCTTCAAGAAGGGATAAAAGGATGACCCCGGGAACTACAGACCAGTCAGTCTCACCTCTGTGCCTGGCAAGATCATGGAGCAGATCTTCCTGAGGGCTCTGCTAAGGCAAATGGAAAACAAAGCAGAGGAGACTGGTCATAACCAGTAATGGCTTCACCAAGGGCAAATCCTGCCTGGCAAATTCAGTGGCTTTTCATGATGAAGTCACAGACACAGTGGATAAGGGAAGGGCAAATGACATCATCTACCTGGACCTGAGTAAGGCATTTGACTCTGTCCCACATGACATCCTGGTCACCAAACCGGAAAAACACAGATTTGATGGGTGGAGCACTGCTGGATAAGGAATTGACTTGGTGGTCACGTGCAGAGTGGTGATCAATGGCACAATGTCCACCTGGAGACCAGTGACAAGTGGCGTCCCTCAGGGGCCAGAGCTGGGACGAGTGCTGTGTAACATCTTTGTCAGCGACATGGACAGAGGAATCGAGGGCACCCTCAGCAAGTCTGCAGATGACACCAAGCTGTGTGGCACAGTTGATAAGCTAGAGGGCAGGGATGCCATGCAGAGGGACCTAGACAGGGTGGAGAGGTGAGCCCAGGCCAACCTCATGACATTCAGCAAGGCCAAGTGTAAGGTCCTGCACCTGGGTCAGCACAATCCCAAGCACAAATCCAGTCTGGGTGGCAAATAGCTGGAGAGCAGCCCTCAGGAAAAGGATGTGGGGGTCTGGGTTGACAAAAAGCTCAACATGAGCTGGCAGTGTGCACATGCAGCCCAGACAGCAACTGTGTCCTGGGCTGCATCAAGAGAAGTGTGGCCAGCAGGGCAAGGGAGGGGATTCTCCCCCTTTACTCTGCTCTCGTCAGACCCCACCTGGAGTACTGTGTGCAGTTCTGGAGCCCCCAATACAAGAAGGACATGGAACTGCTGGAGCGGGTCCAGAGGAGAGCCACGAAGATGCTCAGAGGGCTGGAGCAGCTCTGCTATGAGGACAGGCTGAGAGAGTTGGGGCTCTTCAGCCTGGAGAAGAGAAGGCTTCAAGGAGAGCTTGTAGTGGCCTTCCAGTATCTGAAGGGGGCCTACAGGAGGGCTGGGGAGGGACTATTTAGAAGGTCTTGTAATGACAGACTGAAAAGTAATGGGTTTAAACTGGAAGGGGTGAGATTTAAACTAGATGTTAGGAAGGAGTTCTTTACAGTGAGGGTGGTGACACATTGCCACAGGTTGCCCGGAGAGGTTGTAGATGCTCCCTCCCTGGAGATGTTCAAGGCCAGGTTGGATGAGTCACTCACCCTTGAGTGACTTCTTCCAGTGGGAGGTGTCCCTGCTATGGCAGGGAGTTGGAACTAGATGATCCTTGAGGTCCCTTCCAACGTAAACCAGTCTATGATTCTATGATTCAGAAATAATGATGCAGCTGTCTCCTTTCTGAATTAATATTCACCATGAGAAGGTGTGATGAGGCTGCTTTACTGTTCTTTGGTACCAGCATATGTGCCAAAAGAATGTGGTTGGTGATGAACAGTATTTGTCTCAAGCACACTATTGGAACAGGCATAGATAGAGAAAGGGATGTGAGGTAGGATGGATTCAGAGGATGACAACTGCGGATTTTTAGAACTGAATGTTAGAAAATACTTCAGACAGAAAAAGAAAAAAAGGAACTCTTGGATTTGACAGGTACACAGTCATTTCCTTCCACAATTATATTTTCTAGAAAGATAGGTGGATGTATCTAAGAACTGTCTCTCTGTCTTTTCCGTGGCACAGACTCTTTTCTTTTTCTGTCTCTCAGATCCCATGTAGAATAGCTCAGTCCTCTGTCATCATTAAACAAACTGTGTAAGCACAGTACCAGTAATATGGGGAAAGAGCTTTCATCTTAATGGGACCAGAACTTAAATGATACCATTCATATAAACAAACAAAATATCAGCTGCCTTCAAAATGAAAAGCTGCCTATAACAGATCTGCAAACTGCGAATATTTCTAGATTTCATGTTTTAAATGTAATTCCTTGTCTGGCACCTATGGGTGTTGGGGAACTGATATGAGTGCTCAGCTGAAAACAGAAGCACCTAGCGATGCTATGACTTCATTAGCTGTTTGCTGTCACTCCCCACTGTGCAACACACCTTGTGACATGGGACTTAACACCCTTCTTTTAGTGAACACACCACTATGTACTCCAGAGCAGCCAAAGTAGGAGGACATGCTCTTTCCTATGAACTTTGCTACTGAGAAGATAACTTCTAGCAAGAAGCTAGTATTTTCCTAAACCTCTGCAGCAATATTTTGAAGAGCTTGTCTTTCAGTCTTAATACTGTAAATTAATTTCCTAGGTGCCTTTGTTACAGAATAATGAACCGTTATTTATGTCAGGTTTATGTGATTTTAGAAGTCAAAGACATCACCATAAAACTGAAAAGGTTATCTTTTATGTGCACAACGGGTGCAACAAAATGGTAGAATTATCATTTATTTGCCACTTTGCTGACAATACCTTTTGAATGTGACATGGTATGATGATGGCTGCATATTTCACATAGTCTGCCACACAGAGTAGAAAGGCAATTTCTTCTAGGATGTATTTGAGCTGACACCCTGCATGAGCATTTTAGACTAAAATATAATAATCTACCTAGTGTTATCGAATTATAACCACTTTTGACTTTTTTTTTTTTTTTTTTTTTTTTTTGCATTAGTAGGGTCGTTGTGTGACATGCAAGGAAAGAAAAAGACCGTTAGTTGAGCAGGTCTTACCATATTGAGCATCGAGTGATGTGTGATGTGACGTGCTTGAAATTCAATCACTTATTTGTACAATTGCTCCCTGAAGAGTCTACTGGATGGTCATAGAATCATAGAATCAGTCAGAGCTGGAAGGGACTACAAGGATCATCTAGTTCCAAACCCCTGCCATGGGCAGGGACACCCTACCCTAGATCACGCTGCCCACAGCCCCATCCAGCCTGGCCATAAACACCTCCAGGGTTGGGGCCTCAACCACCTCCCCGGGCAACTCATTCCAGGCTCTCATCACTCTCATGCTGAACAACTCCTCATGTCCAGCTTGAAGCTCTGCTCCCCCTAGTCCTGTCACTCCCTCCTCAGCCTTTTTTGTAGGCCCCCTTCAGATACTGGAAGGCCACAAGAAGGTCACCTTGGAGCCTCCTCTTCTCCAGACTGAACAGCCCCAACTCTTTCAGTCTGTCCTCATAGGAGAGGACACGCTCCAGCATGTTCACATCCTTCTTGTAACGGGAGCTCCAGAACTGGATGCAGCACTTCAGGTGGGGTCTCACCAGAGTGGAGTAGAGGGGGAGAATCACCTCCACCGACCTGCTTGCTACACTTATCCTGATGCAGCCCAGTATCTGGTTGGCCCTCCAGGATGCAAGTGCACACTGCTGGCTCAAGTTGAGCTTCTCATCCACCAGCACCCCCAAGTCCCTCTCCTCAGGGCTGCTCTCCAGCCACTCACTGCCCAGCCTGGATTTGTGCCTGGGATTGCCCTGACCCAGATGCAGGACACTGCAGTTGGTCTTGTTGAACCTCATGAGGTTGGCTTGTGCCCACCTCTCCAGCCTGTCCAGGTCCCCCTGGATGCCATCCCTTCCCTCCAGCACATCATCTGCACCACACAGCTTGGTGTCATCAGCAAACTTGCTGAGGGTGCACTCTATCCATATCACCGACAAAGATGTTGAACAAGACTGGTCCCAGGACTGATCCCTGAGGGACTCCACTTGTCACTGGTCTCCACTTGGACATGGACCCATTGACAGCCACTCTTTGGCTGCAGCCCTCAAGCCAGTTCTTTATCCATCTCGTGCTCCACCCATCAAACTCATGTTTCACCAGCCTGGAGACCAGGATGTGGTGCAGGCTTTGCCAAAGGCCTTGCTCAGGTCCAGGTAAATGACATCAGTTGCTCGCCCCTCATCTATGAATGTTGTGATCTGTTCATAGAAGGCCACCAGGTTTGTCAGGCAGGATTTGCCCTTGGTGAAGCCATGGTGAAGCCATTGTACCCAATCACCTCTTCACTATTCTCCTGTCACAGTAGTGTCTCCAGGAGGATGTGCTCCACAATCTTACTGGGCACAGAGGTGAGACTGACTGTCCTGGAGTTCTCTGGCTCCTCCTTCCTACCCTTTCTGAAAATAAGAGTTATGTTTCCCTTTTTCCAGTCAGTGGGGACTTCACCAGACTGCCATGGCTTTTGGAATAGAATAGAGAGGGGTTTAGCAACCTCATCTGCCAGTTCCCTCAGCATCCATGGGTGTATCCCATCGGGTGTCATGGACTTGAACACTTTCAGGTTCTTCAGGTGATCCCGAACCTGATCTTCACTTATGATGGGCAGCTCTTCCTTCCAGTCCCTGCCATTATCTTCCATGGGTCCAGGAGTGTGGCTGGAGGCCTTTGCAGTGAAGACTGAGGTAAGGAAGTCATTGAGAACTTCAGCCTTTTCCACGTCACTTGTGATCATTTCACTTGTTTCCTTTCTGAGGGGGCCCACACCTTCCCTATTCTTCTTTTTTACCATTAATATGCCTGTAGAAATGATGGATGATATGTTGAATGGCTTATTTTCTCACTTGTAAGGTAGCTGAAATTTGGCTGGATCTGTGTGTCTGCTTTAAGAGACTCAGAATGGAAAAAAGTCAGGAGAGATACAAATATAGATGTCACAATAGAAATGCGGCAACAGGCCAAAACTCCTCAATGAGTGGATAGTGGGGAGAAAGGAAATAGACATGTAAGGGTGTACTGGTATGAGGCTAAATGGAATATTTTAATGAGAAAATTTTGATTATATGCTGTGAAAACAACGGTGATGTCTTATTCATAGGTTTACTGAGATGTGTAAAAACAAAGACACAAACATGGATAAGGCAGTCTGTGCTTCTCTCTCACTTCTGCCATATTAACTGTTTCTGCCTGACCCTGCACGTAACCCAAATAATCATTTCCTTCTAAACCCCTCACCAATTCTTCCAACTCACCTTGCACCTAAGGCAGACTCTTGGACAAGAGAAGGGGGTGGAAAAATGGTGGAAAGGTGGTTGAGAGACCCTCCTGGACACTCTGATTGCTGGGAGGGGTATTGTGTTTCTGTATTACTTTTAACTTGTGTACTACTGTATGTAGCTGTAAATATCTGTGATATATTGTAAGTATATGCTTGTATATTGTGCTATGCTGTGAACATAAAGCTTCATTCCTTCCAGCTGACTGAGTCTAGTTTGANTGCCATATTAACTGTTTCTGCCTGACCCTGCACGTAACCCAAATAATCATTTCCTTCTAAACCCCTCACCAATTCTTCCAACTCACCTTGCACCTAAGGCAGACTCTTGGACAAGAGAAGGGGGTGGAAAAATGGTGGAAAGGTGGTTGAGAGACCCTCCTGGACACTCTGATTGCTGGGAGGGGTATTGTGTTTCTGTATTACTTTTAACTTGTGTACTACTGTATGTAGCTGTAAATATCTGTGATATATTGTAAGTATATGCTTGTATATTGTGCTATGCTGTGAACATAAAGCTTCATTCCTTCCAGCTGACTGAGTCTAGTTTGAGTGAATTCATTGTGTGTGGGGGCAGGTAACTCCCAGAACCACTACAAAAAGTATGAACATTGGTCAGTGAGGTGTTATTGCCTGTGAAAGGAATGCTTTTTTTTTTCCTAAACTATTTGATGGGGATATNTTCCAACTCACCTTGCACCTAAGGCAGACTCTTGGACAAGAGAAGGGGGTGGAAAAATGGTGGAAAGGTGGTTGAGAGACCCTCCTGGACACTCTGATTGCTGGGAGGGGTATTGTGTTTCTGTATTACTTTTAACTTGTGTACTACTGTATGTAGCTGTAAATATCTGTGATATATTGTAAGTATATGCTTGTATATTGTGCTATGCTGTGAACATAAAGCTTCATTCCTTCCAGCTGACTGAGTCTAGTTTGAGTGAATTCATTGTGTGTGGGGGCAGGTAACTCCCAGAACCACTACAAAAAGTATGAACATTGGTCAGTGAGGTGTTATTGCCTGTGAAAGGAATGCTTTTTTTTTTCCTAAACTATTTGATGGGGATATTGAGAGACTGTGCTAGTTTGAAGCTAGCTAGAATGTTTTGGTGAGAAGAACTAGATTACAGGCTGTGAAAGGGAAACAAAGATGATGTATACCTCACTCGTACCTTGCTGAGAGGTATAAGAACAGAGCTCACCACACCTGGGATTGAAATAAAATTTAAATCATGTAATGTACACAAGCCCAGGGAGGGGTGGGCTGACCAGTAAAAGACCTGGCATATGACATTGCAGGTCCAAGAGCAAGGACTTTTAAAAATGTCTTTCTCATTAAAGTAATGCTGCATGACTGCAGAATGGCATACATAGACCCTGTGTTTGAGGACAGGACACAAAGGACTTGGACAAGACTTTCTGTATCATGAAAGGCTTTAGACAGAACATCATGCACGGAAACTCTCTCTGGAGGGGTGAAGCAGCACAGGACAATCCTGTTGTTCTAAAGGAGTAGATTTTTCTTAAAAAAAAATACTGACTAAATCTAAAATGTACTTGGGCTAAGTGTATCCTTTACCTAGCATTTAATATTGTGCTGAAGGAGAAACTATTAGAATGGTGAAAATATGAGCAAACTGTATTTTAAGATATTCATTACACTCACTAAAGAAGAGATAAAACAACTTATCTTCAGGAAAGAAAACTACAGACACAGAGATTTACCAGTCTTATCAATACATTTCAGAGTAGTTATTCATTAATTCTCTCACTGTGGCACAGAAAACAGGGCTGTGCAATGAATGTCAATCTGAGTATAGCAGAGAAAAATATCTGAGAGATTGAGACTACAAAGCAGGATTAAATTTAACCATCTATAATCAAGATCAAGAACCTAGAAATAATTCAAATCTCTGCAAAACCAGAGATCTCATCAGTTGGAATGGAAATATCGGGAGAGAGATTGAGATTCCCTGATGTCTCTGAGGATGACAATATGCTGCTACTACTACTCATGGTTCCACAAGAAAAGCAAATGTGTATGTGTAAGGGATGACACGAAATAAGGCCTTGGGAAGAAAAATTTCATGCACAGCCCTTTATGCTGTGTTTCAAAGAACATGAATTAAAATAGAAACAGATATGAGGAAGTGATATGGGACAGAAGACACTTGGGGAAGTGGAGGCAAATGGTGAATAAAGGCTAAAATGTACTAGACTTGACACTTGTAAGTGCTAGGGAAGGAGAGGTGTTATTTAAGCTAAAGGGCATATTAGAAGGACAGTAAAGGACATCAAATGGCATGAATACCCACAGGCTGAAAATCAGAATAATGTCTGAGAAGTGACCTTCTACAATAAACTTCCAGTAGAAATACTGGGAGTGAGAAATCTAACTGGCTGGAGGCTGAATCAGGATAAAGCTATGGAAAAGTGGTACTAGATATGCTTATGAGGACACAGAACTAAATTCAGAGTCCTAGCATATGCTACACGCCTTCCTTTCCCCCACACAAAAGGGTCAGAGAAGAATAGCCAGAGCAAGGTTCTGCTAATGCGTATTCTATTGCATATGGCAACCTCTACAGAGTACAATATGTGAATATAAAGAATTCCCATTGCTCAGTTAGAATTAACTTATTAGTGAAGTGCGTATTACAAAGGCCAATTTAGCATCAGTAATGTTGTTTTTTGGGGTTTTTTGGTGTTTTTTTTTTTTTTTCTGATTTATACATTCCAAGACAATTCTTTGTGACATGTACACAAACACACTAAAACTATAATTTTCTGGACTGGAAAAATGAAACTGCTTCAGCTAAATTACACTTCGGTTTATATCAGTTAATATGTATCTCTTGATCCTTTCCCATTTAATGCCCAGGGCATCCTGACATGGCCTTCCTTTCTAATGTATTTGCACTTTGTGCCTCCTCTCTTGTTATCTTGCAGCTCTGCTGTACATGCCTGGCACAAGGCTGCACATTTCTTCCAGCCCAGGATGAGGAGAGTTGTGTCTGAGGAGACAGGTAGTATCTCCTTCATAGTTCAAGCATAGCTGGGGTTGGATGTGATGACTGCACATGGTGACGACAAACATAACAATCTATGTGTGCTGATGAGAACTATCAGCTGTCCTGCCTTCAGTGACACTTTAGCAGAAGTGGAGGGTTAAGCAGAGATTGAATCATCAGTCACCAGAGTATCCAGGGCCACCAAGGAAGAAAGGGTACTGGAGCTGCCTTTGCAGAGGTTACCTTGTGTCTACTCTGCTGCAAACAGAGGTATCTACAGCTATACATTCAGTGTCTTTCCTCAACTCAAAAAATTAAATACTCTGCTAGTGCACACAGCATGTAGAGAGAATGACTCCACCACCCTGATTCCACATACACAAAACATTCTGCTCTCGACAGGGAGGTCTCATATCATCTAGAGTGATGTAGTTAAGTTGACTTATCTAGTTAAATCTTACCTAGCAAGTGGCACAAAATTAGAATGCACTAAGTAGATAATGGCTAGAAGTATTGTTTCCTCCATTTTCACAATGACTTATTTAGAAGCAGAGTAAACATTAACCGATCCTGCAAACCCGCAACTTTCAATTGCCAGAGCATTTCTGTACTTTAATTCTTCAAAGAAAGTTGAGACTTGCGTAATGTTTCTTAGTGGGGGAAAAAATACAGTTTCAATTTTCATATGTTGTAGCACTATAGAGACAGATCTCATTTCGTGTCATGTCGTACCCTACATCAGAACCAATAAATATTTTAAGCATTTACTGCATTTATCAGTATTATTTTTTGTCATATAAAAAGTACAGAAAACCTATGAAGTGGTGTCAAAGACATTTCATGTATTGAAGGAACCTGAAAAACCTCTTGGGTGTTTCTCCACCTTGAAATTTAACATTGCATCTTACCCATCAACAGAGCAAGAATTGACAACCGTTCTCTGTTCTCCAGGGTAACTATGAACTGGTGTTGCTGGTAGGAATGCAGTTCTTTCAGCAGTTAGATGCTGTACATTTCCTTGTTCTGTGAAATTTCACAAGTTACTCTTATCAGGAAAATATGATAAAATTATTAAGGATATAATATCTCACGTGTATGAGCCAAACTGACCTTTAGTTAAATTGGTCCAGACAAATTGCTCCAGCTAAATTTAATCCTTAGTCCCTACGAATAATAGCTGACAGATGCAAATGCAAAAGAAATTCATTCATATTCAGTCATATTCTTCTCTGTAAGACTGATTTTCAAGAAAGAGTAAGGAACTCAGACACCTTAGTATGAAATTCCATAGAACTATACTATGTAATTTATGACCCTCACTGAAAAATCCCATTCTGGATTTGCACAGTAGGGAAAAAAAAACCAAAATCAAACTTTAAAGCACTATTATTTTCCTTTAAAGACAAATGATCAGTCACACACTCTCACAGGCATGGACACACATGACACTGAATTTAATATTGTGTGAACTAAATCCACTAGTTCACTGAGCATCCACCCTCAACAATTCATTAGAGGATCACATCATCTCAGAAGCACTGGATGATCTTGCAGATGACTACAATACAAGTAGGAGTAAATTTATAGTAGAAATGAAGGTCATCTGCTGAAACACCAATGACAGGAACTTTGTCCAGAAAGCAAAAGGTTTCATTGACTGGTAGCAAACACCAGAGAACCAAAAGATACATTGCCAGCAGACTGAGAGAGGTGATTCTGCCACTTTCCTCTAGTGAGACCCTACCTCGAGTACAACATCTATCTCTGGAACCCTTGACACAGGAAGGACACGGACTTGACGGAGTGGGCCCAAGGGAGAGCCCTAAAGATGATTGGGATGCTGGAACACCTATCCTATGAGGACAGGCTGAATGAGCTGGCATTGTTCAGATTGGATAAGAGAAGGCTCTGGGAAGACCTAATGGTGACCTTCCAGTACTTGAAGGGACCCTACAAGAAGGCTGCAGAAGGACTGTTTACAGAGGCCTGCAGTGACAGGATGAGGGTCAATGACTTCAAACTAGAGAAGAGCAGATTTAGATTGCATGTTAGAAACAGGTTCTTTACCATGAGGGTGGTGCAGCACTGGAACAGATTGCCCAGGGAGGTAGTTGAGGAAACATATCTCTGGAAATAGTCAAGGTCAGGCTCAAGAAGGCTTTGAACAACCTGATCTAGTGGAGGATATCCCTTCTCACTTTAGTGGGGCTGGACTAGATGAACTTTGGAGGTCTTCTCCAACCCAAACCATTCCGTGATTCTATAATTGATTCTGAACCTTTAGAAAGATGCATGCCTTTGTGAAATGTAACAGAAAGCAGCTTTAGCAGGGCAAATGAAGGCTAAGAGAGATTGTCACATTTACAAACAATGAGATAGGGAACGGCTACTTAATCAAAGGGACAATGCTGATATGTAAAATATTTAAGAACATACATAAATAAAATTGACAGGAATAGATGTAAGAGGGAAATAAAACAGAGTTTTCATTGGGGAAGCAAAGTGATTAGACAACCCTCTCATAACAATGATGAAAGGCAGAAGACCAATTTTTTTCAAGATGGAATTGTTATACAGAAATTTCAACCACACTGCAATTCAACAAAATTATGCAACACTGACAATTTCTAGACAAGAGAGATCTGAGACTGGTAAAGTAACGGTATTGTACATGAGGAAAGAAGCCACAAAGTAAGCCGTGAGTAAAACAGTTTGACAGTTTATTGATCTAATTCAAAGAAGATTACCTAGAGGTCTAATGTTGAGTTTTAATTTGAAGAAGATACGATGGCCTTTCTCATTACTAGATATGATTCTTTTGAACATCCTTTGTAATGTCTGTTGGTGTCTTTTAAGGGCTAATAATTCTATTGATATCAACATTTTACTTTTCTAGCTTTCAATCTTCTGTGCAGACGGATAAAGAAAGCTAGGAACTGGAACCTGTATCTTAATTATTATTTAAGCTCAACTTCACAGTAGGTTCTCATGTTTTTTGTATCAGGTATTAACACCAGATCTCATTAATTTTGGCCTTTCATTTTTCCTAGTAGTGTATGTAATAACATTTCCACTGGCACAGATTCCATTACTTTGTGTGTCCTAACTGGCTCAGACCTGTTTTGTACTTTTTTTCTCTCTCTCGTTTTGGATCTAGCATAATCTCCCTGTTACTTGTAGCAATTCTTTACCTCAGGCTAATTCAACAGAAGTGAAAAACCCTTAAACTCTTCCATAGCCATGTTAATGGCCCTGAAGCTCAAGGTTTTGAATGGTACTCCAGACTGATGATGGTCATTCACCTACCCGTGCTGTCATAGCAACCCAGAAACTTCACAGGAGTGCAACACAAAATGTCTCAGCAGGATGGTGAGATAACAGGATGGACATCTTCCATGCAAAAGGAGAAGCTAAGCTCTCTGTCTGATTTGTATAGCTGCAGATGTGTTGTCTTGTGCAGTCAGGGAGTTTGGCAAGCATTCATTATGGCATAGTGATCCTACTGGATCCTCTGCTTTTCCTCGCTGCTGTGCTTTGCCTTGCTTATTTTTTCTCTGAAGAATCCTATGTTTCAGTTTATTTAGTGGCAGGAATCAAAATGTATTAATCTGCCCAACCTAGGCTTAGCACACGCTCTGTCCTCATTGTCAAATGAATCCAGGTTACGGCCTTTGGGTGCTGTGTCCTGTCAAGCTCCACCTCTGTCTGCAAGCAACCTGCCATCACCCATCATTTTTCAACCCAAACCATTCTAGGACTCTACGAATCAGTTTTCACAAAAATAAAAATCAGTAGAGGACAGTAAGAAGAGGCAAGAGAAAAACGAAAAGGAGACCCAAAAATGAGAATATGCTAACTTACAACAGAAGACATGCAAGAGTAGTACAGGCTGCTGAGTAATTCCTGCAGAGCCTGCTGTCACTGGCTTTTAACTTTAACTTGCCATATACTTCTGTAGCGGAGGGCCACATAGGCCCAAAGAGGCTTACATACGCCCTGCCTTGCCTGGACATGTTTTTCTGCCCAAACCAGAGGTAAACACATTAAACGGACAGAAGGGGCACAACAGGCCTGGTGCCACAAAGTCTGGCCTGCCCAGGGCCTAGGTTGTATAACGTGTTGCGTAAGTGGCTGCATAAGCCCACGCGCTTAGCGTGTGGCCCACCCATGCTCTCCCCATATCTGGGGGTACTAGCCTTGTGGACCCTTCCTAATTTGGTGTGTTTTGGCTGACTGCCAGAAGCCTATTGGATGATATTGTGGCCAAAGGACCATCAACCTCGGCTCACATCCAATAAATAGGGCAATGCAGGTAAACAAGACGTTCTTGCCACTCTCTCCGCTCACCTCTCCCTGCCTGCCTGCTGCCTGGGGCCACTGCTTTTGTTCGCTTTATGTGACCCTTTGTTCCATGACACTTTGCACCAATCCAGTGGATGATCGAACGAGGCATTCCTGGCTGGCCGCCGCTCCAGCCCACCGCCATCAGGCCATGGTGATCATGGAATCTTCTCGGACAGCGTGCCCCAATTCACACTGAACTACCAGCTCCACGTGAAATCAGCCACATGGCTTTTGGGACCACAGATACCGATCCTTCCAACTAGTGAGTATTCAGACTCTCTTGACTCAAGTTGCTAAGGAGTTTCATTAACTTTACCAGCAGCACTTTATGCCGCAAGACTCTCTGACCAGAACACTTCTAAACCCTCTACCAAGTTGCTTAATTCGGCTGTAAATAGACATTCTGTAGAAATAGTTTCACCAACCGTACACAAAGAATTTGGTGGGTTAGCTGTACATAAGTTTGGGGGAAATTCTCTTTGTACATATTAATAAATTATTCAATAACCTTTAAATTGGCCTCATGTTTCACCCCAAACTCAGACTCAAACCCCTCTACAACAACTTCTGTTGTTTAACGTCCTGAGGCTCTGAAGCCAGAAAAGTGTCATTTTGCTGCAAACTCATCATACGTTGGTGAAAAAGTCATACAAATTACCATTAGAGTGTCACGTTACACAATAAAACCCAGGTCAGTGGAGACATAGAAGTCTTGAAAGGTGATCTGTGTTTACCTCAATAGGGAATACTCTCATAGGTCACAAAATTAGTGTTTAATATTCAATATCATAAGGTATTTTAGCGTGCATAGGCTTTTCATGCAGTCACTGGGATCTTGCAGCAACATGCTTTTATACCCTAAAGTATCCCTTGATTTATTTTTCAGGAACAGCAATGAACAGAGAGGGTTTTCTCCCCATCTCCTCACCTCAGGAGGTCCAATGTGCCCAGTTTCACCTGAGACTGCTACTGTCATCTCTGCTTTCTATTGGGTAATGTTTGGCAATAAAGAGAAATTGGGTGTTAAGGAGGGGTTGCTCTGCATTCCTGGTATTCACATGTGCTGTTTAAGGCCTACACGGTGGAATGACAGGGAGTTCCTTGTTAGTGGAAATTTGAATAAATAATAAAAACAACACCATGAAAATAACCCACAGAAAGAAGCAAGTTTTGGAAGCAAATGCAGTGAACTGATGTCTTCCAGCCTGTTTCAACCCCTCCTTCTGTGGAAACCAAAAAGCAGAAGGTCTGCAGCTCAAAGAACCCTGTGTCCTCTGGGAGTCTTGTAGCCTGCATACTTTTAGTTTGAAGAAGAGGAGGGTCAGGAGGGATCTGATCACTGCCCATAGCTACCTGAAAGGAGGTTGTAGACAGGTGGCAGTTGGTCCCTTCTCCAAGGCAACCAGTGAGAGAACAAGAGGATGCAGTCTCAAGATGCACCAGGAGAGGTTTAGGCTGGATGTTAGGAAGAAGTTATTTGCAGAAAGAATGATTGGCCATTGGAATGGGCTGCCTGGAGAGGTGATGGAGTTGCAGTCCCTGGAAGTGTTTAAAAAGAGACTGGATGAGCCACTTAGTGCCATGATTTAGTTGATTAGTTAATGTTGAGTAATAGGTTGGACTTAATGATCTCAAAGGTCTTTTCCAACCTGACCGATTCTGTGATTGTGATTCTGTGATTGTGATTCTGTGACAGCCTCCTGAAGCATGATGGTGGCCCACCATCCCTCACAGTCTGACAACAGGCTGCAACTTTCTGCATGGTATCTTTACAAGTATCCTCATTACACACAAACTTGGCATTTCCATACTCCTCGTCTCTGTGGCACAGGAGCTTCTTTGTGGGATCTCATCCCCACTCTCCTCTCAGTGGAGACAGGAGGGAAGACGGTGGGATTTAGGCTTCCGAGGGAGAGATTGTCCCTACTGTCATGGGGGCAGCATACTCTTGTGGCGCTGCACCCCTCTTCACCAGTCACAGGTCTCCCTTCTGCTGTGGGACACAGCACTAACTCTCAACCAGATTTGGCACTGTCAAATTGCTTCATGCAAACTGATCGTAATCCCCAGGTAAACTCTGATTTCCTCTGTATCCAGTTTAGCTGGAAAACAAGGCAATTAATTACAATTAATTAATTAATTACAATTATTTAAATTAATCAAAATAATAAGTAATTACAATTATTTAAATTGTAATAATTATTACAATAATAAATGTCATTTATGCTCTTAAATACCTTGTTTTACTGGGTATTTTAGTCCCTGACTGGCCAGAACATTAGTTATCTTCATAAATACAGCAAAAGTTAAATAATAAGCACTGAGGGCTACGGGAGCACTGCCAATGATCAAGCTTAAATGAAGATACACATTTTATACAACTCCATGTATTACAAATCAAACAAAACCCCTATTTCTGTCCTTGAAGGTTGCAATGAAAAAGCTTTAACGTTATTGAAGATAATTTTTATTAAGTTTGTTTTTTTTTCTTCTCAGTAATGAGACTGTTACAGGGATAATTTAATCCAGTTTGTCATGAGGCACATCAGCTTGTTAAATAAGTTAATAAATGACTATGCATTAATCAAAGTGACAAAGCTTAGGAGAGCCGAGGATGGGAGACAATTCTGGTGATAGTATTAATTAGTATTTAATTAGAAATGTGGGGACCATAAATAAAAAAGATCACAAGAGAGACATTTATGCAGATTGCTTCGAAAATGTATTTGCTTTAGGAAGAAACCTTTTCTTCCTCACATCCTTCCTTCCTTTTTTAACATTTCTTCCCACACTGTGCATAGCAGCACTGCAGTGACATCACATGGAGAGAAATAAACTTATATTGGTTTTAATTTTTTTCAAATTAGGGGCCTCTGCACTTGAACTGTGCTTTTCACTCTCTGGCTTGAAGGGAATATTTTCCTGATATTCCTGATTTCTAGATGAGCAGAAAGAATGAAAATCCCAAAGAGAGAAAAAGGAGGGGATTTCCACTTCTGCTGTTCTACTCAAGATGTGCAATGCCTTTCTCTAAGGAAGAATTGATGTCACAATGAAGCCACTGCAATTCTCTGTACACAGCAACATCTTCTGTTCACAAGCAGGAGTCCTGTTCATGGTCTCACAGATCAGAAGCAGCATTTATAATTACAGCCCTTTAATTGTTTCTCCCCATAAGGTGCCCCTTTTGAAATAGAATAGAATAGAATAGAATAGAATAGAATAGAATAGAATAGAATAGAATAGAATAGAATAGAATAGAATAGAATAGAATCAACCAGGTTGGAAGAGACCTCCAAGATCATCCAGTCCAACCTATCACCCAGCCCCATCCAGTCAATTAGACCATAGCACTAAGTGCCTCATCCAGTCTTCTCTTGAACACCTCCAGGGATGGTGACTCCACCACCTCCCTGGGCAGCCCATTCCAGTGGCAAATCACTCTCTCTGTGAAGAACTTCCTCCTAACATGCAGCCTATACTTCCCCCAGCACAACTTGAGGCTGTGTCCTCTTGTTCTGTTGCTGGTTGTCTGGGAGAAGTACTCAAATGGACAATTCCAACGTATCACTGTTACATATTCCAGGCTCTTTTCCTGGGAAACAGGAAATTATTATCTGTTGCATTTACACAAGGTTACTTGGCAGAAAACTGCTTTTTCTGTTCACTAGTCTGTCTCTGTCATGGCTCATTTATATGTGAAGATAACTGACCGAAGCCAACATTATCCACAACTGACAAGTGACAGACTTACAGTTCAATCAGCTCCTTAAGATAATGCCAAGGGCTGGTTATTTGAAGTAGTGGAACAATAAACAGGAGAGAAAGAATCAGGGTTGAACTGATCCAATTCCCTGCATATAAAAGGGATTCTACCTAATAACACATAGTTCTTTTTGCACTCCAAAAACATTAGACCTGCTTTCAAGGAAATGTGTGGCTGACATGAAAATACTGAAGTTTTCAGGTGGTTTGTTTAGCCATTGCCTTACAAGGCCTTTCATTACAGTGTAGTGTTAGCCCAAGATAAAACGCAATAGATACTCAAAGATTTTTCTTTGTTGTTACTTTTAATGGGATGTTTAAACTAAAGAACACAGTGATGACACAGAATTCATTCTCCTTCACCTTTTCCTTTGTATTTGCCTAACATTTCATTTGCATCTGTTAATAAAATTAAACCAGAGAAATGAATAAGAGGCAGCTCCTTTCAGTGACGCTCCCAATTCCCATTGCCAATATAGAGAACTGAGTTCCTGAATACATTTCTTTATATTAAGTCTCTACAGAACACAGCAGTTAACAAAAATACTCCTTCAAAATTAGCAGCTGCTTCTGTGCTTCAATACATATCAGGTCTGGAATTTAATGAGGTATTTTACTGAACTTTCAGAAGATAAAGACCTGAGCAGTAGCACTAAAGACTCAAAAGAAATTTTGGTACCTGCAAGCATTAAGATACCAAACTTTTACGTATTTCCCTTCCTCCATCTCCTAATTAACAAGCTTCTGGAGTTGCATGTGAACTTCTATCTTTTTATATTGTTGTAGATAGAGACAGAATTATACATCCAGTAATAAGAAAGGGAATTTATATACCTCTGTCTCCCATTTCCCAGATACCACTTAGAATATTGAATGACCCACGAAACCAGGTTTATCACCTTTCATTTACAATACAGTCCCAAAAGTAGGAGACTGTGTGGCTCCCAAAAGAGGAGCTGGCTGTGTGGACCATAAGCTATATGTTGGCCAAGTCTGTGCCAATTCTAGTATTTTTTTTTCTGTGAACCCAGTAAAGATGATAACATGGCTCAGCATGAACTTTCTATTTGCAGGTGGTGGTCTGCATGGGAGTCTTGCAGCCCTGGCTAGTCTTTCCTGAGCAGCACGGCCACAGAGCTTGAAGAGCTGCAAGCAGATCTGAAGCATCTGCTTCAGCTTCCACCCTTCCTTGTGAGTGAGTACAGAAACTGAAGTACTCTGGAAAAAAAAAAAAACACAAAAGCCAAAAACCATCAAGAGGGAAGATGAAAACTTCTGAGCTGCCTAGCTCTGTTTTCAGACCAGACTTGTTACCCTTTCACAGATTCCTAACAAATCCCTGATTTATCCATATTTGTGATTTATCCGCAGAAATGTGAATAAGGGAGGATTTGTGCGTGCTTTACTGATCTGCAATTGCTCCTGAGTGTGTTGGGCTGCAAGACAGGAGTAGGTGTACTTCAGTGGTAGGAGTTATTTGTAGAGGTGGCATTTTGGAAAATATCCCCACTCTTTAATGGCTTTTTGTGTAGCTTTGAGGCTCAATGAGGATGTTTCCTCTAAAAGATATGGGGCTTCTGTGTGTTCCTCAGGGTTATATTCTTGCTCAGTTAATGAGAGGCCTTGTATAATATGAATAATCAATAGGACATAGGGCTTGGTCCTGTAGTTCTATAGGTAGTGAGAAATTCCTGTCTCCTGGGCTTAGTCTGAGCCTTTCCATCACACCAGAGTGTGCAGTCCTCCAGGAAGAAGCACAGTGATCGCCGTCAGCATAGCTAGTGAACACTCATGAAGCCAGTGTGACTGTGTTTGGACACAGAAAGTCTGCTGTGGGGAATTATGCTAAGAGAGAGCACAGCTGCACTGCTCTGAGGAAACTCATTTCTCTGTAACAATGAGGGAAGGAAACTTCAAGAACTTAGGCCAGCCCTTACAAATAACACCCTGTCAATAGTGCTCAGTGAAAAACCTAAACAGTAATTAGAATACAAACTGCAGGTGAAAAGTATTAACTATTGTAAACACCGTCTAGAGCACTTATTTATCTCGTATTAGCATACCCCAGTATATGGGGGAAATGCAGTTGCAACACTTGTCGTGGTAGTAATGCAAGCAAATTTTCCTATAAAGCAACATAAACTTTGATGATTACACAGGATACATCACATAAACACAACACAATGTTTGCAATGTTTATCAAACTGCACCCAAGGTCTTACTATGTACACTGCCTTTACAGTGCTTTCAGAAAGGCTCTGTGATTTAGGAGCTGTGCACAAGCATCACACTTTAAGGGAGTCTGTATTTCTGAATAGTAGAATTACGATTGCTCTTGTCTTACAAAAGTAATGATTGGCCAGGCGGTATTTCATTGCATCTTTAATATGTCTTCTCAAGTAAGCTGCAGGAACTAGGTGCTTAACAAGTTCATTTCATTTTTTGTGAAGAGCTCACTCTCTCTCTGTCTTTCCAGCAATGCAGGGAAAAGAAGAAAAATTAAATCAAAGCACTAAGCTAGCTTTAGAATATCACTCAGACAGTTTGTAACAGCCTCGAAATTAGAGAACTGGATGCAGTGGCACAGCAAATATCCTTCCGAACCTATATGTCTAAGAATTCATGTTATCAGAACAGCTCTAATTACAATACTAGAAAAATCTATACAGACAAATAAATTATACCTTTCCTGAGCTTTAAGTATTGGCAGTGCTGGCTAGTCAAACATTTCTAACTACCTCTCTCATTCCAGAAAACATTTCAGTATAGACTGGAATTTGGCAAGCTTCCATGGTTTTAAAATTGCATTGGGGCTCGAACACCTCATGTACAAGACATGTAATTGCATACCAAAGTGCATGCTCTTTCTTTTCCTTTGTAAGTGCCTGTTTTGATGTATTTAATTTTGATTTTAAAGGGCATGGGAGGATGAAAGTAAAATCTGGAATGCTCCAAAAAAAGCTGAAGCAAAAGCTAAGGTAGTCTCTGGAGTCCTGCACTTTTGTTCAGTTAAGTGATGGAACCACATCTGCATACAAAACCAAGTCACACCTGCTCTTCTAATGATGCTCTACATTTTAAGTTAACCAGGGCTCATTAACTCCACCAGTCAGAAGAACTGACATGGTGATCTCCAGACTTTCAGAAGTAAAGTGGAAACACCACTGAGCAATGCCCTTACACTGTGGCTGTTCTCATCAGGAGCTGACCTGAGCTGCATTTCAACAAGGGCATCCTTCTACATTGTGATGCTAGGGAAGTTGAAATACTGCAGATGTCTGCAATTACTTTTATTAGTACTTTTTCTGGATTTTAACTGGTGAACTCTCACAGTACTTCCTAAGAACAGACAGAAAGCAAAGTCTGAACAAGTGTCTCCATGGAGTAGGGAAACAGACAGCAGGCATGGATGCAGTAGGACTTCATCACACATTTAGAGGCTCTGTGTGCCCAGTTAGTTCCACACCTTACTCTACTGCACATCCACATACATGTATATACATCACAGCTTTGACAAGTCAGCCCTTACCTCTCCCCTACCAACTGTGTATATAGTCATGGGCTGGAGTAACGTAACACCCATCAGTGTGGTGAGGTATTGTGTGTTTACTGATTTTGCCTGGTCTTATCATTGCTTGTACTGTTAACACAGTGAACAATGTTTGAAGGCTGGACAAGAGCACAGAGAGAAGTAACATAACCACAGAGTCTCAAACCTCAGCTTGCTGTGATAGTTTGCTGATATAGGATTCAACCACCTCCCTGGGGAACCTACTGCAGTATTTCATAACCCTTTCAGTGAAGATGTTTCTTCTAATACTCTTTCTGAATCCTCCCTTGGTACAACTTGAGGCCATTTCCTCCTGTCCTGTCACTTGATAGTGGGGAGAAGAGACCAATACCCACCTCACTTCCAGGCAGTTGTAGAGTTTCCCTGTTTCCTATTCTCTACAGCCTATTTCCCACAGGCTAAATACAGTTCTCTTAGCTGCTCCTCCTAAGACTTATTCTCCAGACCCTTCACCAGCTTTGTCATTCTTCTCCAGATACACTCCAGCATCTCAGTGTCTTTCTTGTAGTGAGGGCCCCAAAACAACACAGTACTTAATGTGTGGCCTCACCAGTGCTGAGCACAGAGGGCAATCAGTTTCTTAGTCCTGCTCGTCACCCTGTGATCCAGGCTGAGATGCTAGGCACACCGCTGGTTCATCATCACTCCCAGTTCTTTCTCTTCTTAGCAGCTTTTCAGCCACTCTTTCCCAAGACTGTAGCATTGCATGGGGTTGTTGTGACCTAAGTGCATGACCTGGCACTTGGCCTTGTTGAATCTATATATGTCATGCAAGGGAAGATAGGGGCAACTGTAAAAATCTGACCTGACCAGTTTTGTAACAAAGGTCACAGAACTTCCCTGAATTTATTAATAAAGCTTTTTCATAGAAGAATGATTCTGTCCTTAAATCAGAGCCTAAATATGCTGCAGATTATGCTTTTTAAAGGGCCACATCCAACCGGCAGTACTTTACCTGTGAGAGAGGGTCTTGTGGACCACTGAGCTCCAGCCACAGAAGAGACAGGAGCAGCCAAAACCTGCTCTGCTGGGTGGGTGCCTGAATGCTCAGGGAGAGTGAGGAGCTCTCTATGTCCTCCCTGGGCAGCAGGCAGGACCTGCTTGGAAATCCCAGAGAAGCCTTGGAGGACATTCCTTAAAAACCTGTTCTTTTCCTAAAGAGATTCTGAAGCTTTTGAGACTCCACATAACTCTGAACTCTGGGGGGTTTTGCCAGCACTGTGGGACAATGTACATAATGAGAAGTATTTCTTTTTCATATATGATGAGAACATCACATCACAGCTACTACCTCTGTCTTCCAGAAGAATGACTGCAATAAGATAAAGCTTATCACAGTTTACAACAGCCTAAGGGCAAACCATTTCTAAATTTTCAAGAGAAATCACTGCTACTTGCAGAACTGCATGTGCTGGATGGTGTTTTATTTGAACACCATAAACATCTGTTGAGAAGACAGACATGTGAGTGATACAGAAGAGCATTTTCCCTCCAAAATTTTCAAAATACGTTGTGCTGGTGAGAGGTGCCACTCAAGAAAATGCAGAGCATCCTTCAGCACACTGATTTTCTGACACCATCAGCAAGATTTTTAATGCTCTGACAGAATTTTACCAATATGATCAGGATGAGTAAATTAAAACATTAGTCCACTTATGTTTGAACTATTCAAGAGGGCTTATGTTGCCAGATCACCATATGAAGGGTCAGAGCCAGATCTGGACCTTGGAAAGTATGCAAAGGAGTTTCCCTTTCCCTGAAGCAGATCGAGGGAGGTTCTCCTCCCCCTCTACTCTGCCCTGGTGAGACCTCATCATGAATACTGTGTTCAGTTTTGGGCTCCCCAGTTGAAGAGGGACAGGGATCTGCTGGAGAGGGTCCAGTGGAGGGCTACGAGGATGATTAGGGGACTGGAGGGCATAGCTTATGAGGAGAGGCTGAGAGACATGGGGCTGTTTAGTCTGGGAAAGAGAAGACTGAGAGGGGATTTGATAAATGTTTGTAAGTATCTGAAGGCTGGCCATGAGCTGGGGGACAGGCTCTGCTCACTTGCTCCCTGTGATAGGACAAGGAACAATGGGTGTAAGTTGCAGCAAAAGAGGTTCTGCCTCAACACAAGGGGGAACTTCTTTACTGTAAGGGTCACAGAGCACTGGAACAGGCTGCCCAGAGAGGTTGTGGGGTCTCCTTCTCTGGAGACTTTCAAGGCCTGTCTGGATGTGTTCCTCTGTGCTCTGTGTTAGATGGTATTGTCCTGCTCTGGCAGGGGGATGGACTCGATCATCTCCTTTGTGCTCTGAGAAGCTCAAGAGGCATAAACTGTCTTGGCTGCTGAGTCTAGATGAGTTGCAGGTGAGCTTTTCACACAGGATTCCCAAATAATTCCTCTCTTTTCTGACTCACAGCTGTATGTTTGCACACATGAGCTTTACTTAACCAAGTGATGTGCACCACTCGCACCTCTGCAGGCTCAGTCTCTTCCATTTGCCATGCCCACAACAATTCCCTATCACTGCCCCAAATGAGCAATTTACCATGGCATGTGCTGTTGCCTCCAAACCATTAACTGCAAACTCTCTGGTCATGGCTCAGAAAGAAAAAAAACACATTACCATGAAGTTACCCATTGTACTCAACTTGCCACAGCCAGACTCTGGCAGCATCGAGGGAGCGTTCCGTGTCTACTCATAGTGGCAGGCAGTGGCACTGTATATTTCAGAGGATTTCTGCTGCAGATGTTGACAAAAATATACTTTTTCCTCTTCAATGATTTCACTTCTTTGTAGATTGTAGCACTGAGTTTAAGATTGTCTCATATTGTATGAGGTGTATACATATTCCACTGTTCCTAAGAACAGCTCGGAATGTTCTGGCCTACACCTTGAAAGAAGCTCTCCTATGGCAGATCTGTTTTAAGCATTTTTTAATGTAAGGCTGCTATGAAAAACAAGGCTAGGAGGGACATGCAGGACAGATCCTTCTGTCCCAGGCAAATATATCAAAACATACTGTTTCATAAACTGATTAAGCAAAATGTAAAACCAGGCTTATGTCCCCAGCAATTGAAGATTTTAAAACACCTCACTACAATGATCAAAAGAAATTTGCTGCTACTGCTCACTCAGATTTTTTTCAGGGATGGTTACTATGCCTTTCTTTCTAAGCTGGAATTTTTTATTAGCTGTCACTCTCTCTTTTTCCTCTTGTCACTAAATCACTGTGCTTCCCAAGTTATTTACAGAGTGCCCATGTCCCTTTCTCTGCCAACAGAGACAAGAAATACCTATCCTCTAGGGCAGGATATCGTTGCTATGGCATTCTTAGGAACCTTATTCTGCCCATCCGCCATCTGAGTGCCTTCATTGCACAGGAGACCAGAGCTCTATACACTTTTCCAGATAGAACCCTTCATCCCTGCACCCTCCAGCATGTACAAGATACTTTCCCACCTCTAATGACACCATTTAAAGTTGCATTTTTTCACAGATCCATCATATTTGTAGCTACTTTATGCTTAGCAAAGGGTCCCATAACTTAACTTTGTTGCTATCCAATAACCTTATAGTGGAAATGTTTGCTCCCCAGTAAGAGATTCCACCATCTTCAGCACCAGTAATGCCTCCTACACGTCCAGCAGCCACCACCCAGGCCATTGTAGTTTCTTATTCCTCGCTTGGACAAATAATGCTCAGATGAGAGCAAGAAGGAGGGACATAACTCCTTGTAATAGTAAAGCAAAGGCGAAGGTACAGAAGATTGACATCTGGAAGCTTCTACGGAGACTATAAAACCAAGTTCAGCTTCAGCCTGCTTAGGGTATCTTTCTGCACATACCTTTTACTTACAGTATTGAGGAGGCTGAGAGGTAACCTCATTACTGTCTACAACTACCTGAAGGGAGGCTGTATCCAGGAAACCAGCAATAGAACAAGGGGACATAGTCTCAAGTTGTGCTGGGGGAGGTATAGGTTGTATATTAGGAAGAAGTTCCTCACAGAAAGAGTGATCTGCCATTGGCATGGGCTGCCCAGGGAGGTGGTGGAGTCGCCGTCCCCGGAGGTGTTCAAGAAGAGACTGGATGAGGCACTTAGTGCCATGGTCTAGATGACTGGATAGGGCTGGGTGATAGGTTGGACTGAATGATCTTGGAGGTCTCTTCCAATCTGGCATATTCTATGATTCTATGTATCTTTCATACAGCAACTTGGTGACACCAAGGCAGAGGCTGCAGCACAGAGAGGACAGGGCACTGTCATCAAGGAAACAGAGGAAAATCCCACCTGTACCATCTTGTGTAAGCCCTAGTTGCAGCACCTGGGCTTTTACCAGCAAACCTCAGCTGTGTCTCTTGCTGCATGCACACTCTGGCCAGGAGTTACATCAGAGTTTGCCACTAGTCACATCCTTAGCAGTGACTGTACAGAGGCAGAATACCTAAGCTGTTGCTATCTATCCTTTCCATGCTTGCAGAAAGGGGGCTTACGTTGTGGTGTATTAATGTCACATCACACCTGCCACAGAGGCTTTGGGCAACATAAGCACATAGGAACCAAATCAGAGAGGCTACAGAGGCTCACGTTTGTTGGTCTATGAGGCCTTTGTGGACATGGGCTGATCACAGACTCACACAATGGCAGAATTCAAAAGGGCCTCTGGAGATAACCTAGTGCAACGCCACTGCTAACACAAGTATGCACGTGTCAGGCTGCACAGAACACATCCAGGCAGGGCAGAATGACAGGAAATACCTAGCTGTTTACTTTAAAGTAGACAATTGCAGAGGGCAGGACTGGCAGAGACAAAGCCAACACCATTGTAGAGGAAATAAGGGAAGAGAGAAAGGGTTTATATGATGGAGAAAGTCAGTCAGTGAATGCACACAAAGTGCCCGTGCAAGGGATTACCTTGACTGTATAATATATGTGCCAGAAGAAATCTCAGGGGCATCTCTGCTGTCTGCACTGAGGGTGGGGTTTCAGCAAGACTTAAACAAACTGGGTATTTGAGAGGGGAATGGCTGGCTAATCCAGACTGGAAAACAACAGCCAGCATCAGCAGTGTGCATTCACAGAACCATTAGCCTGGAAAAGACTTTTGAATTAATTGAGACTAACCGTTAACTACCAAGTCTACCAAATCTGCTGCTAAACCATGTCCCTAATCACCATATTGACATGTCTTTTAAGTACCTCCAGGGCTGGGGATTCAGCCACTTTCCCTGAATCACTGAACCACTAAATTAACCAGGTTGGAAGAGACCTTCAGGATCATCAAGTCCAACCTATCACCGAACCCTCCTAATTAACTAACCCATGAAACTAAGTGCCTCATCCAGCCTCCTCTTAAACACCTCCAGGGATGGGGACTCCACTACCTCCCCAGGCAGCCCATTCCAACGGGCAATCACTCTTTCCATGAAGAATTTCTTCCTAACATCCAGCCTAAACCTGCTCTGGTGCTGTTTGAGACTTTGCCCCCTTGTTCATAATGAGCTTGTCTAATGCTTGGCAACCCTTTCAGTGAAGATCTTTTTCCTAAAGACCAACCTAAACCTCTCCTGGCACAACCCAATTCAAGACTACTGAAAACCTCTGCAGGTGGGGATGCTCAGAAGAACTGAGATTTTCACAGAATGAGAGATGGTAGGGGTTGGGAAGGACCTCTGGAAATCATTCAGTCCAACCTCTCTGCTAACACAGGTATACTTAGATCAAGTTGCACAATAATGTGTCCAGGCAGGTTTTGAAAGTCACTAGAGAAAGAGACTTGACAACTTCTCTGGCAAGCCTACTCTAGTGCTGTGTCACTCTCAAAGTAATGAATTTGCTCCTTAGGTTCAAGCGAAACCTCCTATGCTTTACTTTGTATCCGTTGCTCCTTGTCTTACTGCTGGCCACCACTGAAAAAAAGCCCAGCCTCATCCTCATGGCCTTCACTCTTTACATATTTATACGCATTTGTAAGATCTCCTCTCAATCTTCTCTTCTCCAGCCTCAAGAGCCCCTCCAGGTCTTTCAGCCTCTCCTTGTAAGAGAGATGCTCCAGTCCCCTAATCACATTTGTGGCCCTCCATTGGACTCTCCCCAGTATTTCCCTATCCTACTTGAACTGGAGTGCCCAAAGCTGGACACAATACTCCAGGTGCAGCTTCACTGGGGCAGAGTACAGGGCACAGACATTCCCTAATGCTGCTAGGATGCATATCTGTTCCTTCATGAACATGCACAGGTACTTTCATCACATGTGAGAGCCAAACTGGAAAGAGCTGGAGTACTTTTGGCAATCTGTATCCACCCAAACGGGCACTGCCACATTATCTATACCTCAGGCTGCTGAGAGTCTTTGCTTCTCACCAGGATCAGTTTCTTCTTCCCAGATAATGGTAATGGGAGGGTGCAGTCAGCCTCTTTGATGAACAAGCTAGCAAAGTCAGCTCCAGGCAGGAAGTCCATCTTCCTAGCAATCCACTTGCTGTGTGCTCACTGTCCTGGGGTAGGTAAACACCCAAGTCAAAGCCTTGGCGTCATTAGATATATCTCTATGTATACAGCAACATGCCTCCTGTCACATATCCTGAGATGCCACATAGGACCTTCATTAGTTTACAACGGATTGTTGTTGCAATATATGTCAGCACCAGCACTGTTCCCAGCACCATTTCATCACTTCACTCTTGCTTTGATGTATCTTCAAGCCTAACATGAAAAAAAATCAGAGCAAATTTCATGCATTGGAGGAAGAAGAGGGCTTTTGGCCTGTTTAATCTTCTGCGCCAAAACACACAGACTGTTATGTTTCCTCTAGACCTTCTTGCAAGTGTGGACTCTGGACCAATACATCCAAGCATAGGGTGGCTGGTCCCTGGAAGAGGTGGCCCTGTGTCTGCTGTGTCCTACAGCTTTAGACCAATCGGCTTCCATAGTGGGAGCTCCCTTGTGGGAAGGCCACACTTTCCATCTGCTATTGTCACTTGAGTCTTCCCTCTCCACCTGAATCCTTTCTGTTGTGAACAACATGAGCCAGAGCTTGCAAGACAGGCCAGTCTTCCCAGGCATTGGACGAGTTTCTCAGAGTGCCGCAGTAGTACCAGCCACTCCTGAGCCATACATCATGGAGGAAGGCTTTGTATATATGGCAAATGGTCAGGATGCTGTCATTTCCTTTCTGGGACCCTGTAGTTATTGTAATGCATGTCCTGTTTTTCATAATTGTGTGATAGCTGGGTCAATGTGAACTCAAATAACCAGCAGCAGAGTGGTAATTTAATTGGGAATGATTGGATAAGGCAGGAATTATAAAAAGTATAGCTATTTTTCCCAAAAAAAAAAAAAAAAGACCCACCCAAGACTATATACAAAACTAGGTAAATTTCATTTACATGTTCTAATGCAGTCAGGAGTGGGCAATTTTGGTAATTAAGGAAAGTCAGAAAAAAAATCATAGAATCATAGAATCAACCAGGTTGGAAGAGACCTCCAAGATCATCCAGTCCAACTAGACCATGGCACTAAGTGCCTCATCCAGTCTTTTCTTCAACACCCCCAGGGACGGTGACTCCACCACCTCCCTGGGCAGCCCATTCCAATGCCAATCACTCTCTCTGGCAAGAACTTCCTCCTAACATCCAGTCTGTACTTCCCCCGGCACAACGTGAGACTATGTGCCCTATTCTGTTGGAACAATGGAAAAAAAATCTGTTTCTATTGGAAAAATGGAAAAGGCTATGCCACAAGATAGCGTCACCCGAGTTAAAAATCAGAGGCAGTGCAGATCCCTAGAGAAAAGCTGAGAAACCATGGAGATTTACACACAAACTCGGAGTAGGAATTTGCAGACGGTCCCTGGATCGCCTTTGCGACAGCGTCTGGAAACTGTAAGCTGTAATCCAATCGCGGGACCATGCGGTATAACCCAATGCGAATAGACCGCACCGAAGTGTCTCCAGACGCAGCTTCCAAAAGGCTGATCTCGTGGAGCAGCACCGCCTTGGCAGCGCAGAGAAAAGCCGCAGTGCGGGCGCCTTCCTGCCAGCAGCGGCAGCTTACGGCAGAGGCAGGGTCTTTCCAGCTCCGGGGTGGGGAGCAGGAAGCCAGGGTACGCCGGTCTGTGGAGATGCCGGTCTGGGTGCTGCAGGCAACTCTCTCGAATGGACCTAACGGACTTGCTGAACTTGTGGACTTCATGAGGCTAACTGCTGTCCTTGCGCGCGCTTTCTGGTCACTCTCAGTCTTCCTGCACGATGTGTCCAGTGCCAATAGGCAACGGCCGCAAAGAATCCAGCCCATCACAGTCCCATATTCTAGCATGGGCTTTCCAAGACTCAGCAGAGCGGAAGGAGAAGAATGCCTTTTGCCGTTCCCTGTTCAAGCCCACAAGGCAGAGAGGAAAGCGGGTTTGCACCTTCGTCTTCCTCCAAGCCTTCACTGCCGGGGGGGGAGATGGGTATCTAAAGGGAGCTTGGAGAACCACCACCACAGTGGAATAGAGCAGGTTTGACACAAACAGAATCCGGAAATGAGATTCGTGCATTCAAGGTTTAATAGTTTACCATTCTTTGTCCAGTGCTTGCATTATTTCCTTCTGTTATACAATGGTTATCTTCATAGAATAGATTCCTATCAGACACAAATTAGTCTATAATTAACCATCAGAATGTATAGATTATGCCCATATCCACATGTACACAGACGCAACAAATACCTTGGCAAAAAGGATGTAAAATGCACTGTGTTTTCCATTGCACGTGCCACTGAAAATACGGCAAGAAAATGCATTCCTGTGGTATTGTGAGTTAAATGAAAGATAATGGCATAAAGAAGAAAAATTAACAAACCAAAACAAATAAACAAACAAATCCTGCAGAGCTGTGCCGAAACACAAAATATGAGAGACTGATACCAGCCAAAACAAAATTCTTACAAGATGAATAATTACACAAAAATTTTACCTTATTTATATATTTTTAGCTTGAAAGCGTAAAAGTGGGCACCCTAAAGCAAGCAAGCAAACAAACAGCAACAGCAAAACCTGCTGTTGTGTATCAAGGTTGACTACAGCCCCCGTTGCTATTATAATTGTAGAAAAAGAAATAATTGTACAAAGTAGAAAGGGCATCCCCTGAATCTTGTGTGCTTCAATAACAAAAATGTCTTCATGCCTATAATTGCAGTGCTTGGAAAAAATGTTGCAGAAGGAAAGAGGGGATTTTTTTCTCCTATTGTGTGTGGCTTATTTGAATGATGGTGTATTATGGCCTGCAGGAGAGGACTTTGTGCCTTGAATAATGAGTTGTCTCATAACATAAAATAACTATGTTCAAGTTCAGCATCCATTGAGAAAAAAGATGTTAAACACTGCAGTGATATACTGCAGCAGCAGAGAATTTCCTATTTATCATACTATGTGATGCCAAAAGCTTTGCTGGCATCTCTGATGCCGCTGTAGAGTTGCCTAGGTTTTTATTGTCAATGTTGGTACCTTTCACCAAATTCAGATGTAAACATTACTAATTTCAGATTAAACTATGCCACAAAATTCTATCCCCTTTAGAAAAAGAAATCTGATATTTAAGCCTTATACAAGCTGCTTTCTTCCTCATACCATTACATATGGCACACAAAGAGCTTACCACAGGATAAGCTGAGGTGTGAACAAACAGGGTTCTCTGGATAGTCACCCATGGAGATGTTCTTGCTCCAGGACACATGTACACCAGCATCTCTCTGCCCCCTGAAGAAAAGAGTTGCTTCACATACACCAGGGGCAAGAGCTTACTCACAGTCTGTAAAAGAGACACAGCTGATGTGGTCTACCAGCTTGCACAAAATTACGTGGCACGAACTATTTAGAGCAGTCACATCCTTCACTTGACATTGCAGGGCTGTCCCTTGTAGTGTGGAGCTCAATAGCACCAAATGACAGGCTTCACACACTTTTGGCATATTGTTCTAGTTTCCCAGGCAGGAAATATTTTTGCAATCTTCATCTACATTTATTCAAGCTGCTGTTCACACATTGATGATAACAAACTTTTGAAACAAGTACTTTGTAATAACTGCTTCACAGATTTCCCCCTCCAAACGGAAAGCCTGGGTTGTGGTGACTGAAAGATTCTGCCTTTGATGTGAGCCAGCACTGTGGGGAATGCTGTTGCAACCAGTACAGAGACCAGATGCTCACGATGTGGACAAGGCAGCTTGACAATAGTTTAACTTGAGTGTAGCCAGAAGGATGTCACAGCAGCATGAACCTCAACAGTGGCAGAAAGACAGACCTAGCATGTCAATAAACGGTAAGACACGTGGCTAAATGATTCGCTTTTTGCGGTCACCCTGCTTGTTTCATACAGTCTAATTAAAACTGGTCAATGTTGCACAGATAGATTCAAAGCTAGAGATGCATTGAAGGAATGCCCTTGGAAGAGCCCATTCTAAATCTGAAAGACATATGCTTCTGGTGAGAAAATGGATGGTGTTGAGAAAAATAGAGAAAAAAGGCTTTGACTGCTTCAGTTTAAAGCAAACAAACTAGGAAATGTTGCATGTTCTTTTAGACTCTTGTTTTCCTATCTTTGTAGAACATCACAGTTATTTTGAACTAGAAGACTAGTTACAAGTGCAAGACAATTTTTCCTTGCAAATTTGCCTTTCTTAGAACATGTCTTTCTCTGTTCTTTATACACTTTGTTTTGATATCTATTTGATTTTAAGAGTATTTTTGAAAACTAAGTGAACTTTTGGAAGGTTGACATTAAGGGCTCCCTGTGCAGTCTCACACTTCCAGGGTTGTTAACCCTGAGAGAATGACCTTCAAAGTTCAATAAATGACTATTCTTCAACAAACTAAAATGCAGGTAAAATTCTGCTTACTCTCAAACTTAAGCAGTCTCTCTCCACATTTGAGGGAAAGAGGGGTTGTTTAGTCTGGAGAAAAAGAGCCTGAGGGTAGACTTTCTTGCGATCTACTACTACCTGAAAGAACATTGTGGTAAGGTAGCTGCCAGTCTCTCCTCCCAAGTAACAAATGATAGAACAAGAGGAAATGGCCTCAACTTGTGTCTAGGGAGATTTCGATTGGATATTAGGAAAAGTTTACTTCACTGGAAGGGTTGTGAAGCATTGGCACAGACTGCCCAGGTTAAGTGGCTGGGTCACCATCCTTGGAGTTACTTAAAAGACATGTGACACTTGGGGATATAGTTCAGTAGTGGACTTGGCAGTGCTAGGTGAATGGTTGGACTCAATGATCTTAAGGGTCTTTTCCAATGTAAATGATTTTATGATTCTGTGTTGACAGGGCAAACAAAGGATAAACCATGCCTTCATAATTTTCACTGAATGAACTGAAATAACATTTTTTTCCTTTTCCCCTTTCCCTCAAGCTTTCTCCAAAGAGGAATCTAATGTAGGGATGATGCAAAATAACATTTTCAGTTAGGAAACAAACTCTGGGGGTAAAGGGAGGAGGTACTTGTCTGTGCCTTTCTGGAAGATTCATGGTTTCTTTCTGGCTAATTGTGGCGTTCTCAAAGATTGCTGTTGTAGTTCTGTTCAGATCCAGGCTGAGATGCTCCAAGCGCAGACAGCTGCCAGAGCTGTCCAGGATACCCGATTTTCCAAGAAGACCTGCTGTCCTCATCTTTAGTGACAGAGCAACTGAGGGCTCTCCAAAATTTGCCATTGGAGCTCTGGCTCAAGTTTCTGGAACAACAATACTCTAAGATTAAATGCAGAAGTATACATTTTTCCAAAATGCCAAGATGTTCCCCTCAGATGTTTTTCTCCCTCTATAATAATCCAGACTCTCTTCCCACAGCTGTAACTCCTCAAATGCAAGTAGTACTGACCACTACCAAAGCCCAAAAGTGGAGGTAAAATCTGATTTATAATGGTAAATTAGAAAACAGTTAACAGATAGAGATTCTTCAGCAAGCCACTTGGCAGCCATTTCTTCATTATGACATGATTCTTTCAGGCATGGATGTGAAACTTTGGCCACAACAACCCCATGCAGAGATACAGGCTGGGGTCAGANGAGCACAAGCCCTACGAGGAGAGGCTGAGGGAGCTGGGATTGTTTAGCCTGGAGAAGAGGAGGCTCAGGGGGGACCTTATTGCTGTCTACAACTACCTGAGGGGTGGTTGTGGCCAGGAGGAGGTTGCTCTCTTCTCTCAGGTGGCCAGCACCAGAACGAGAGGACACAGCCTCAGGCTGCACCGGGGGAAGTTTAGGCTCGAGGTGAGGAGAAAGTTCTTCACTGAGAGAGTCATTGGACACTGGAATGGGCTGCCCGAGGAGGTGGTGGATTCGCCGTCCCTGGGGCTGTTCAAGGCAAGGTTGGACGTGGCACTTGGTGCCATGGTCTAGCCTTGAGCTCTGTGGTGAAGGGTTGGACTCTTCCAACCTTGGTGATACTGTGATACTGTGAAACGTTACACAATGACAGCATGGGACTGCAGCTTGGTGACAGCACATACTCAGATAAGAGCCATTCAGGCACTCAGCTGTGTGGTTCTAGTTAAATACACAACCCGATCCAGACTTCTGAAGTGTTTGCAGTAAAACCTAACGGCCATACAGCCACAGTCCTATTAGAAGTCTTTAAGAACTGAAGTTAATTTTCCACCACAGCATTGTAGAAGTTTTGTAACTTGTACAAGGAGAACCTGGGTATGCCACAATGCTTATGAATTCAGATCTACAAAACCTGAGAAAAACAAAACTTTGTCAACCTGCCTCTTGCATTTTTCCAATAAAAATAAAATCGCCTATCCATGCTGAATGCAAACAGTTTGTGCAGGACAAATATCTGAAAGGAAAGCCTTTCTTACAGACCTAGACATCAGAGCTCTTCAGAAACAGTAACTCGGCAGAGTAGTCAGTAAGACTTGAAATCCATTTACTGCATCTTTCAAATCAATTTCATTTTGACTTCTTGTACAACATTTCAAACCTGCTGAAGCCCCAAGGTATTCTTCTGGTCTGGTGCCTTTAGAAGAAACCACAGAATCATAGAATCATAGAATCATAGAATGGTTTAGGTTGGAAGGGACCTCAAGGATCATCCAGCTCCAACCCCCCTGCCATAGGCAGGGACACCTCCCACTAGAGCAGGCTGCTCAAGGCCTCATCCAGCCTGGCCTTAAACACCTCCAGGGAGGAAGCATCCACAACCTCCCTGGGCAACC
>WAAF01011134.1:7651-22658 GCA_013400475.1 Tricholaema leucomelas | reverse complement strand
TGGACTCTGCCCATCTGTCCAGGGGGTCAAGGTCCCGCTGCAGAGCCCTTCTGCCCTCCAACTCAGTCACATCTGCCCCCAGCTTAGTGTCATCTGCAAACTTGCTGATGACTGACTCAATGCCCTCATCCAGATCATCTATGAAGATGTTAAAGAGGATGGGGCCCAGCACTGATCCCTGAGGGACACCACTAGTGACCGGCAGCCAGCTGGATGTGGCACCATTCACCACCACTCTCTGGGCTTGGCCCTCCAGCCAGTGTTTTCATCCAAGCCGTGGGCTGACAGCTTAGCCAGCAGTTTGCTGTGGGGGACAGTGTCAAAGGCCTTGCTGAAGTCCAGTGCATCACACTTGTTAGGAGATTCTGTGCATGTCGTCATGATGTGGATCTATGGTGTTGAGTGAGGAATAGCTGCAGAATATTTGACGTTGCAGCACAAGTGTACCATTTAGGTGATAGGAAATATTCCCCTATCCTAGCTGCTACTGTTATTTCAATAGAGTAAATAAGAACAGTGAAATACAGGAAAAAAACCCCAAGAGCATAGAACAGAAAACCCAAACCTGTGAGCTACCTAACTCCCACCCATTCCACCACCATGCATCCAGAAAAAGAATCATAGAATCACAGAATCATAGAATGGTTTAGGTTGGAAGGGACCTCAAGGATCATCCAGCTCCAACCCCCTGCCATAGGCAGGGACACCTCCCAATAGAGCAGGTTGCTCAAGGCCTNTTCGTGGCTCTCCTTTGGACCCGCTCCAGCAGTTCCATGTCCTTCTTGTATTGGGGGCTCCAGAACTGCACACAGTACTCCAGGTGGGGTCTGACGAGAGCAGAGTAAAGGGGGAGAATCACCTCCCTTGCCCTGCTGGCCACACTTCTCTTGATGCAGCCCAGCACTCGGTTGGCTGTCTGGGCTGCATGTGCACACTGCCGGCTCATGCTGAGCTTTTCATCAATCCAGACCCCCAGGCCCTTTTCCTCAGGGCTGCTCTCCAGCCATTCACCATCCAAGAATCAACCCCCAAGAAGCTGAAACCTTGAAGCAGCAACTGAAGCAGGAAGCCTCCCATGTTGCAGTCTGAACTTCAAGCCCCATAATACTTTGCTCCATTTATCACTTTCACTTTCTAAAGCTGGCATGACTGCAGCACAGTATGAACAACAGCAGCAGGTTCAATTCAACCCATGACAGCAGCCAACCCTCATGCAATTGCCTGCAGGATACGAATTTGGAAGTTGGTCTAAAATTTCAGATTGAGCCTGAACATTCACTTGCATCTGGACTTTAATGTAGCAGCCCAAAAGGAGGTACTGCTCCAAACTTTCAATCACACTGAAGTTGGTGAAGGTATTGATCTACAGGAAAAGATCAGAAAAGCTGTAAATGTTTATTTCAATGAAATTAAAGCAGTGCTTTCAATCCTGGTTTTACACTTTATTCTGTGCATTCACTTAGAGTCTTTGCAGAACCCTTCTAGTGCTTTTCTGTCCTAGGATGTCTTTAGCATACATGCACTGCAAGGCAATGTACATGGCATACAGCCCTACAGAGGACTAGAGTGGTGGAATCTGCAGGTAATTGGATTGTGGTTGCTGTCAGTTCAATCAGTGAAAAAAACAGCTGGGCAAGAAACAGGAATCTTAAGGCTGATTCAGGAACATTAATTCCTTTAGCAGGAAGGCTAAGGGTTAGCCTATCAACACATAATGAAAGGTACCTTCATTGAAAGACTATGAAGAATATATTGGGCAACATAGTTTACATAGATGATGTAAGAGACTATTCAAAAGGGCATGTGCAGCAGGGAAGTCATCACACTGTACTGAAGTACATATCAGCTGGGGAGGAAAAAAATCAAAGAAAATGAGAGTAAACAAGACAGGCCAAGTCATTATATCCTTGTCACAGGAAAGAGATGTCAGTATGCACTAAGGTACTTGAGAAGGGTGTCAGAGTCTCCAATGGCAAGAGACAAAAGAAAAACATCAACTGTTTGGGCTAGTCAACTGCGCACATTGCAAAATACAGATGCACCATCCCTGCAGCACGCTTAGGAAAACCTTACTAGGCATTTTTAATCTTCAGCTGTGCCTGCTCTGGGCTGTAAGCAGCATTACCAAGCTGTGTTATTACTCTGCTTAAACATCTGACTATTTCTGTGGCCAAACTGCCAGTACGAGCCAGATGAGGTGTGCATCTTTATTCTTGAAGCTGGCTGCTAAAGTGTGGAATCACATAATTGTCAGGGTTGGACCTCAAGGATCACAGAAGCCTTCAGGTTGGAAAAGACCCTTGAGACCACCAAGGCCAACCAGTAACCCCATTCTACAAGATTTACCCAAAACCATATCCCCAGGCACCACATCCAGGTGTGTTAAATGACATTTAAACACATCTAGGGTTGCTGACTCCACCATATCCCTGGGCAGCTCATTCCAGTGCCTGACTCTTTGTGAAAAAAAATTTCCTGGTGTCCAGTCTAAACCTACTCAGTTGCACCTTGAGGCCATTCTGTCTTATTCTATTACTATTTACATGTGAGAAGAGACCAGCGCCAACCTCTTCACAACAGCCTTTCAGGTAGCTTAGACAGCGATGAGGTCTCCCCTCTTTTTCAAATTAAACAGCTCCAGCTCCATCAGTCACTCTTCAGAGAATTTATTTTCCACTTCATCTCCCTCATTGCCCTCTTCTGCACTCATTCCAGCACCTCCACATCACTCTTGTATTGAGATGCCCAAAACTGAACACAATCCTTGAGGTGTAGCCTCACCAGAACAGAGTTCAAGGGGCCAATCACCTCCCTACTCCTGCTGGACACAGCATTTCTTAGACAAGCCAGGATGACACTGGCTTTCTTTGCTACCTGGGCACACTGATTGCTTACATTCAGTTGTTTGTCTGTTACAACCCCCAGGTCCCTTTCTGCTAGACAGCTTTCCAGCCACACTTCCCTAAACCTACAGCATTGCTTGGGGTTGTTGTGGCCCAAGGGCAGGACCTGGTGCTTGGCCTTGTTGAAGCTTATGCCATTAACATTGGCCCATCAATCCAATCTATCCAAGTCCCTCTGTAGAGCCTTTCTGCCCTCATACAGATTAACACTGCCACTGAACTTGGTGTCATGTGCGAACAGTCTATGTCTTCATCAAGATCATCAATAAAGATGTGTGCTAGTTTGAGGCTATTGAAATAGTTTAGTGAGGGAAACTAGATTATAGGCTGTGAAAAGGAAACAGTGGTGATGTCTATTTCACTCATAGGCTGGCTGAGGTATATAAAAACAAGAACACAAAACATAGATAACTCAGTGGCTCTCTGTTGCAGCTGGTGCCTGCACTTTTCTCCCTAACCTGCTTTGTGTGTAACTATTCTTTCTGCTCTCTGACACCCCTGGCCGATCCTCCAAACTCACCTTGCATGTAAGGTGAACTCTGGGATAAGGTAAGAGGGGTGGAAAGGAGGTGGAAGGGTGGTTGGGAGCCCCTCCTGGGGACTCTGGTTTCTGGGAGGGCTGTTGCGTTTCTGTATCACTTGTATACTTGTGTATATATTGTAGATATCTGGTTGTATATTGTGCTAAGCTGTAAATACAAAGCTTCATTCCTCAATTTCCAGCCAGCTGAATCTAGTTTAGATGCTTTCGTAAGAGTGGGAGGGCAGGTAACTGCCAAACCATCACAAGATGTTAAACAGAAGTGGTCCTAGCACTGAGCCCTGAGGGACATCACTTGTGACCAGACACTAGCTGTATTTAACTCTATTGACCACCACCTGTTGGGCCCTTTTGTATAGCCAGCGCTTTATCTGGCAGAGGTGTGCTTGTCCAAGCCATGAGCAGTCAGTTTGTCCATGAGAATTCTGTGAGGAGCAGTGTTGAAGGCTTTTCCAAAGTCTAGGTAGACAGTATCCACAGCCTTTCCCTCTTCTGGTAGCCAGGTCATCTTGTCATAGAAGGAGATGAAGTTTGTCAGGCAGGACCTGCCATTCACACTAGATCAGGTTGCTCAGAGTCACATCTAGCCTGATCTTAACTTCCAGGAATGGAGATTCCACCACCTCCTCGGGCAACCTGTTCCACTATCTCACCAACCTCATGGTGAAGAACTTCCTAACATTTAATCTAGATCTACCCTCCTCTAGCTTGGATCCACTCCCCCTCATGCCATCAATATTCCACACCCTAAAAAGCCCCCCACCAGCTTTCCTATAGGCCCCCTTGGGATATTGGCAGGCCACAGTAAGTTTTCTTCTCCAGACTGAACAACCCCAACTCTCTCAGCCTGTCCTCACAGGTGAGGTGCTCCAGCCCTCTGATCAGCTTTCTTACAATAGGGCCTCCAGAACTGGACACAGTACTCCAGGGTGTAGAGGGGGAGAATCACCTCTCTCAACCTGCTGGCCACACTTCTCTTGATGCAGTCCAGGATCTGGTTGGCTTTCTGGGCTGCAGGTGCACACTGGCAGCTCATATTGAGCTTCTCATCCACCAGCACCCCCAAGTCCTTTTCTTCAGGGTCCTTGCTGCTCAGACAGCTTCCTTATATGCTGCCCATTCTAGCTGTCCTTTTCCCACTCCTTGTACAGTTTCTTTTTGTGTGACAGTGTGTCCAGGAGCTCCTTGCTCATGCAGGCAGCTCACCTAGCATTCTTTGCTGCCTTCCTCTTTGTTGGTATACTTTGCTCCTGGTCACAGAAGAGGTGATCCTGGAATACTGATCAGCTCTTCTGGGCTCCCTTCCTTCTAGGGCTTTGTCTTGCGGTATTTTGGCCACCAGATCCCTGAAGTGATCGAAGTTGGCATGCCTAAAGTACAGAGTCATAAGCTTGGAATACCTCCCCCAATCTTAAATTCTATTGCATCGTGGTCACTGCAGCCAAGGCTGTCCCTGAGCCTCACACTGTTTGCCAGTTCTTCCCTGTTAGTGAGAACCCGGTCCAGCATAGCACCTTGTCTTGTTGGTTCCTCCACCATTTGGAGGAGGAAATTGTTATCTGTGCATTCCAGGAGCATCCTGGATAGGTGGTGCCTTGCTGTGCTGTCCCTCCAGCAGATGTCAGGGTGATTGAAATCCCCCACAAAGACCAGGGCCTGTGAATACAAGGCCAGTTCTACCTGCCTCATCTGCTTGGTTCTGCTGGTCAGGCAGCCTGTAGCAGACCCCTACTGTAACATCACCTTACATTGTCTTCTTAACCCATATGCTCTCAACCAGCTCATCATCCTTCCCCAGGTGAGGTTCCACTGATTCCAGCTGGTCACTGCTGTAGAGGGCAACACCTCTTCCCTTCCTCTTCTGCCTGTGCTTCCTAAAGAGCTTGTACCCATCTATCCTTACATTCTGGTCATGGGAACCATCCCACTAAGTTTCAGTAATAGCCACTATGTCATGGCTTTCCAGCAGCACAGTGGCCTTTAATCCATCCTGTTTATTGCCCAGGCTTCATGCATTTGCACAGAACCACTTCAGCTGGGCTGGCCATGTCACCCTCTTAGGTGAATGCCCCTTGATTCCCTTGGGGCGTCTTGGTGCATTGTCCCTGGCTTGCCTCAAGACAACAATTTGAGAGCCCTTACTAATACTCCATCCCTCTGCCCCTACTGTGCTGCCCCATTGTGCGTCACAGGCAGGCATGAGACTCTGAACCCCTGCCCCCTTAAGCTTAGGTCTAATATGACCAACAATATGTTTTCAAACACACAGAAAAGAGAATTCTGTGTTTGAAAAACAAGAAGAAGCCACTTCACAAAAGCAGAGTTTAACCCTGATCTGTGTGACACAAACATTCTATAACTGCACGCAACTGCTTGACAGTGACACTTCTTTCTTGTTCTCCTGCTGAAGCATATCACTTACAGCACTCTTCACGTTATTTGCTGTGTGCACTCTCGACATTTGAATCACTGTAGCAATTTGCACTTTCACTGATATCNGCCAAACCATCACAAGATGTTAAACAGAAGTGGTCCTAGCACTGAGCCCTGAGGGACATCACTTGTGACCAGACACTAGCTGTATTTAACTCTATTGACCACCACCTGTTGGGCCCTTTTGTATAGCCAGCGCTTTATCTGGCAGAGGTGTGCTTGTCCAAGCCATGAGCAGTCAGTTTGTCCATGAGAATTCTGTGAGGAGCAGTGTTGAAGGCTTTTCCAAAGTCTAGGTAGACAGTATCCACAGCCTTTCCCTCTTCTGGTAGCCAGGTCATCTTGTCATAGAAGGAGATGAAGTTTGTCAGGCAGGACCTGCCATTCACACTAGATCAGGTTGCTCAGAGTCACATCTAGCCTGATCTTAACTTCCAGGAATGGAGATTCCACCACCTCCTCGGGCAACCTGTTCCACTATCTCACCAACCTCATGGTGAAGAACTTCCTAACATTTAATCTAGATCTACCCTCCTCTAGCTTGGATCCACTCCCCCTCATGCCATCAATATTCCACACCCTAAAAAGTCCCCCACCAGCTTTCCTATAGGCCCCCTTGGGATATTGGCAGGCCACAGTAAGTTTTCTTCTCCAGACTGAACAACCCCAACTCTCTCAGCCTGTCCTCACAGGTGAGGTGCTCCAGCCCTCTGATCAGCTTTCTTACAATAGGGCCTCCAGAACTGGACACAGTACTCCAGGGTGTAGAGGGGGAGAATCACCTCTCTCAACCTGCTGGCCACACTTCTCTTGATGCAGTCCAGGATCTGGTTGGCTTTCTGGGCTGCAGGTGCACACTGGCAGCTCATATTGAGCTTCTCATCCACCAGCACCCCCAAGTCCTTTTCTTCAGGGTCCTTGCTGCTCAGACAGCTTCCTTATATGCTGCCCATTCTAGCTGTCCTTTTCCCACTCCTTGTACAGTTTCTTTTTGTGTGACAGTGTGTCCAGGAGCTCCTTGCTCATGCAGGCAGCTCACCTAGCATTCTTTGCTGCCTTCCTCTTTGTTGGTATACTTTGCTCCTGGTCACAGAAGAGGTGATCCTGGAATACTGATCAGCTCTTCTGGGCTCCCTTCCTTCTAGGGCTTTGTCTTGCGGTATTTTGGCCACCAGATCCCTGAAGTGATCGAAGTTGGCATGCCTAAAGTACAGAGTCATAAGCTTGGAATACCTCCCCCAATCTTAAATTCTATTGCATCGTGGTCACTGCAGCCAAGGCTGTCCCTGAGCCTCACACTGTTTGCCAGTTCTTCCCTGTTAGTGAGAACCCGGTCCAGCATAGCACCTTGTCTTGTTGGTTCCTCCACCATTTGGAGGAGGAAATTGTTATCTGTGCATTCCAGGAGCATCCTGGATAGGTGGTGCCTTGCTGTGCTGTCCCTCCAGCAGATGTCAGGGTGATTGAAATCCCCCACAAAGACCAGGGCCTGTGAATACAAGGCCAGTTCTACCTGCCTCATCTGCTTGGTTCTGCTGGTCAGGCGGCCTGTAGCAGACCCCTACTGTAACATCACCTTACATTGTCTTCTTAACCCATATGCTCTCAACCAGCTCATCATCCTTCCCCAGGTGAGGTTCCACTGATTCCAGCTGGTCACTGCTGTAGAGGGCAACACCTCTTCCCTTCCTCTTCTGCCTGTGCTTCCTAAAGAGCTTGTACCCATCTATCCTTACATTCTGGTCATGGGAACCATCCCACTAAGTTTCAGTAATAGCCACTATGTCATGGCTTTCCAGCAGCACAGTGGCCTTTAATCCATCCTGTTTATTGCCCAGGCTTCATGCATTTGCACAGAACCACTTCAGCTGGGCTGGCCATGTCACCCTCTTAGGTGAATGCCCCTTGATTCCCTTGGGGCGTCTTGGTGCATTGTCCCTGGCTTGCCTCAAGACAACAATTTGAGAGCCCTTACTAATACTCCATCCCTCTGCCCCTACTGTGCTGCCCCATTGTGCGTCACAGGCAGGCATGAGACTCTGAACCCCTGCCCCCTTAAGCTTAGGTCTAATATGACCAACAATATGTTTTCAAACACACAGAAAAGAGAATTCTGTGTTTGAAAAACAAGAAGAAGCCACTTCACAAAAGCAGAGTTTAACCCTGATCTGTGTGACACAAACATTCTATAACTGCACGCAACTGCTTGACAGTGACACTTCTTTCTTGTTCTCCTGCTGAAGCATATCACTTACAGCACTCTTCACGTTATTTGCTGTGTGCACTCTCGACATTTGAATCACTGTAGCAATTTGCACTTTCACTGATATCTTGGCAGCTTTAGATATTTCCCTTGCTTACCATATAAGCAATTTGAACTGCTGCCTTTGATGTGTATTGCTGGGTATTTCCAATACAAAGCCGTGCTTGTGAGAATACAGACGAAAAGCATTGCCCAAAGATAAAACCCAAGAACTTTAATGAACTTTGGAATTGTTATACAGCACACAGCTACAACCTGCCTCTCCAGCACTACTTACATTTGTTGGAGTCCAACTATGTCCAGTGCTCAGAATGCTATTTAAAAGACCATAGCAAGTATAGAAAGAATACTTTGAGAACATTTTCTTTCTGGTATTTAGACCCATAACTGATTATTGTTTTGTTTAGTTATCTCCACACTCTTCCTCTTGTTTGAACCCATGCTCTAATGGAATTCCTGCTCTACAAAGCAATACAAGCAACCTGCAATGCAGCAGAAGGAAGAAACCAGTGAGTACTCATGCCATGGGATGAAGTACAGGGATGAACACCTGCATGTGTGTCATTTGTTAAACCATACTCTTAGGAGTATTTGCTAGTTTCCAGTTTAGGAAGGCACACTGCTGTTCTTTCAGGCTTGTATGCAGAAAGGAAGCTTGAAGGTAATAGCTGTAAAACAGTTACCCCAGACTGGCCACTACATTTCCATAATGACTATTGCATGCATGCAATAACTATTTTTTAAAGTCATTGAGTATTGTGTTCCATCTGGCCATTTTCTATGAAATGGTTCTCTTTGTACTGGCTATCAAACATAAATGATGGCAGTGTTCTCCCAGTTCAAAAGCAAACCATACAATGCCCATTGTAATCACTTTGAGCAGCTATCCTGCTGTAACAACTGGTTCACAAAGATGAGGTGCTGTAGCTAAAGCTATTCACCAACTGAGGCACCTCTGGTAAAAAAAAGTATGAGTGTTGGGTGACAAAGACAAATGATGCTAGTATTATGATGCTGGACAAGACTAAAATCTCTCAGCTCCAAAGAATGGTTTCATATGTTGAGTCTCTCGCACCAAATATTTGCCAGGATTTGTATCAATCCAACTATTTACAGTGGATCTAATACTATGTAAAAGACTGTAGCAAGATACCCCAAGGGGCTTATATTACTGTTTGGCTTTATACTTCTTTCCCGGTTTCAAATAAATCATGAACTTTTTCAGATGCATCAGAGGACATCACATTTCCTCAACTGCAAATGACAAATGATGAATAATAGACACTGCTGACTTTCTTTCCCACTTCACATTCCTGTCTATCCCCCCAGTTACTCCAGCTGTTGCATTTGTGGATATGTCCTCCACAGTGACTGAATCTGTCACATTTCATGTATGAAAATGATTCTCTTTCAAGGGATAAAGACACATGTGTATGCATTGTATTCAGCTCATTTACTCTGAGTGTGAATTTAGCAGTTCCTCTTTCTGCTTAGAACTGTAGGATTGTTTTGACTGGAAAAGATCACAGATATCATTGAGTCTCCTCCTCTACTCTGCCCTGGTGAGACTACACCTGGAATATTGCATCCAGATTTGGTCTCCCCAGTTCAATAGAGACAGGGACCACTGGAAAGAGTCCGGTAGAGCCACAAGGACGATTGCGGGACATGAGCATCTCCCCTACAAAGAGAGACTGAGAAACACGAGGCTGTTTAGCCTGGGGAAGAGAAAACTGAGAGAAGATCTTATCCATGTGTACAAATATCTGAGGGGTGGATGTCAAGTGGATGGGGCCAACCTCTTTTAAGTGGTCAGCAGCAGTAAGACAAGGAGCAGTGGCTGCAAAGTGGAACACAGAAGGTTTCGTCTCAACATGAGGACAAACTTCTTTACTGTGAGTGTGGCATAGCACTGGAACAGGCTGCCTAGAGAGGTTGTGGAGTCTCCTTCTCTGGAGACTTGCAAAAGTCACCCAGATGCATTCCTACCCTAGGGGATCCTGCCTTGGCAGAGGGGTTGGACTTGATGATCTCTGGAAGTCCCTTCCAATCCCTAAAGTTCTGTGATTCTGTGAATCCAACCATCAACCTATCACGACCATGCACTTGAACATACAGAAACATGTAGAAAAAAAAAAGAAAATATATGAAATAATTATTCATTGTTCTGTTGAATTTAGGCACCAAAGTAATCATGTATCAAGCTTACTTTCTCTAGTTTGTGCCAAAGAGCGTGACTTCACTCTTGCTATCCAAGCTAAATAAACCTAGTACAAATACACCTTTAAAAGCTGGAATCACACATTCCAAAGAGTTACAGCTGATGTTTGTAGTATCTATAAAGGTAATATTTTTGCTCACTCACCATACTGAAAGAGCATCAGTGGAGGAGGAACTTCCATTCTGGAGAGGACTGGCTGGAATAACAGGGGACACAAACACCAAGAGAGTCAAAGAAAGGAGTCATTCATTATCTTACAGTCAACATTCGCTATGATGCAAATGTGAGTTATGAAGCCAGTTAGACTGTCCCAGTCCTAATACAAGTTTCAGCAGCCTGTGTTGGCTTTGGTCTGCCTGGTCACAGTTTCATACAGAATCACAGAATGTTAGGGGTTGGAAGTGACCTTGAAAGATCATCTAGTCCAACCCCCCTGCCGGAGCAAGATCACTAGATTTAGGTCACTTGTGTAACAAAGCACACCTACACATTCTTTCAGCCATGCAGCCTCAAGTGCCTTAGAAGCTGGCTTTCTTGACTGCTTACTGTGAGAGAAATCTCTTGAATGAAATCACCCTTCTTTCTATGAAAGAGCGTTGGATGTTGTGTCCTATATGGAGTAGGGGTAACACCTGTGAGTGACAGAGACACCCCTGTGTCCCATCCTGGAAAGTCGTATGGGGTGAATGTCATGCTGAGGGTTCTCTGTTTTAAAATAGGTACTCCTAAAATATCACCCAAGAACTGAGTACACTTCAGTTAAAAAAGGCATAAAATAACCCACACGACATTGTCCAGATATTGTTACCTGGTTCAGTAGATATCATTAAAGCCAGTCTCCTCTGCAGACTTGTAGCACTAATCTTGCAGCTTCCTTTGGGGAAAAGTAGAGACATCCGTGGGGATAACTGTTTGGAACAGTATCTTTTGCACGTGACTGAAACAAGAGGACTTCTGAATGGAGAAATGCAACACATGTTTCAGGATAATAGAATTAAAACAGACAAGGTTCTTTGATCTCCCATTAGGTTTCTTGTTTACAGTGTCATATGTAGTACAGAATACAACCAGCTTTACCCATAAGAAATCTACCAAGAGAGCCTATGATTAAGGGAAAACTCTTCCAGCTAATCTCTTTAGAAGCTGTGTTGAGATGCTCTTCTGACACAAACTTCCTGCCACCTGGAAGGCACCTGTCTCTGTTCAAACTGGGGAAACCCCTAAAGACTGAAGGCCTGAGGAGATCTCTGCCCTGGCTGGCTGCTTTCTGCCGTGTCCTGTGGATTACAGAGGGCTACTTTGGAAAAACAAACCACCTGATTATTTTTTTGCTAATTAAAAAGTCCAACAGAAAATCATAGCATTTGATTGCTGTCATTTTCAGAACAGGCCGCATAATAACAGTTAATTCCCACAGTCAGTACTGGCGTGAGCCGAGAGGTGCATGCCTCTTGACACAGTTTAAGTAGGAGATATTACACGCAGTCTTTACAGAGAGGTACACAGAAGAGGAAAGACCAGCCAAGGTTTGTTGAAGAAATTACCACGCTAAATAAGCCATGTTTGAGGCAATTTATTTTAATGGGATCCCATCAGGAACTGTTTGGAAGACCAGATAGTACTCAGTACAGCTTCCTCATAAGCATCACTTAGTTTTGCTGAGCCAATCTGCATTTTAACAATAGACCTCAAAGGGGCACAAGCTGTGGTTACAGCACAGGTGGTTCCTATCAGTATCACCTAAGTCATGCTGTAAATATGGTGGGATATCAATGTCTTGTAACTATATCCATCACTGTAGCAGTTTCTACAGAGCAGATGAGACAAAAACAAAAGCTCATTGACCTTCTTGCATTTCAGGATTCCGTTATCTTTATCACAGAAATCCCTGAATGCAGCTTACTTCCCATTACGTATTTCACTCCATGCTGTCTCTAACACTCTTTAATTCTCTCAAGATCCGAAAGCCCTTTTTCTCTATACATCTTAATTTTATATGGTACTTTGGGACAAGTTAATAATAAGATCCAGCTCATCCATTGTCCTGCTGTTGGGGACCCAAAATGCGCAGATGAGAAATCACGTGTTAACAGTAATATTCTTCAGATGAAGCTGTTTTTATCCTGCTGTTTCAGAAAGCCAAACAGCCTGCTGTTTCTGATCCCTCCAATTTTGTTCCTTTCTCTGCAGGATGGTAAACAAACCCACAAGTATTACCAACTTATCAATTAATTTTCCTTCCAACAATTACATAAAACATGTTACTGCAATTTATATGTGAGGTTCATATGTTACAACATTGATGCTACCTGAATAATGGAGATAGAAGTTGATTATCCAGAATGTACAGCAGCCATTCTTCTTTCTTAGGAATGTACCAAGCTGGGGAAGGAAAGAAGTCACCAAGGAAGTACCACAGAGTTTTGAGTGGAAAGATCCTTTCTCTGCTGATTCCCATGACTATGCTGGAGGCACAGGTGGTGCAAGGACCCATGCCGGAGTCTTTAGATACTAGCATAACACAAATATTTACTTGTCTGAACACTTCAGGAATTGTTAGTTATCACAGCAAGCCACAAAGCAGCTCACAATGAGCCATTTATTCAGGTAGCACAGCCACTGCTTTATTTGTGATTAGTCTAACACAAATTGTAGGCTTCCTGTCATTATTTCCAGTTGTGAAGTTTACTGAATCATAGAATCATAGAATGGTTTAGGTTGGAAGGGACCTCAAGGATCATCCAGCTTCAACCCCCTGAAATAGGCAGGGACACCTCCCACTAGAGTAGGCTGCTCAAGGCCTCATCCAGCCTGGCTTTAAACGCCTCCAGGGAGGAAGCATCCACAACCTCCCTGGGAAACCTGTGCCAGTGTCTTACCACCCTCTCTGTAAAGAACTTCCTCCTAACATCCAGTCTAAATCTCCCCTCTTCCAGCTTAAACCCATTCCCCCTCGTCCTGACCTTGTCAATAGTCCCTCCCCAGCCTTCCTGTAGGCTCCCTTCAGATACTGGAAAGCCACTCTAAGGTCTCCTCGAAGCCTTCTCTTCTCCAGGCTGCAGAGCCCCAACTCTCTCAGCCTGTCCTCATAGCAGAGCTGCTCCAGCCCTCTGAGCATCTTCGTGGCTCTCCTCTGGACCCGCTCCAGCAGTTCCATGTCCTTCTTGTGTTGGGGGCTCCAGAACTGCACACAGTACTCCAGGTGGGGTCTGATGAGAGCAGAGTAAAGGGGGAGAATCCCCTCCCTTGCCCTGCTGGCCACACTTCTCTTGATGCAGCCCAGCACTCGGTTGCTGTCTGGGCTGCATGTGCACACTGCCGGCTCATGTTGAGCTTTTCAGCAGCCCAGACCCCCAGGTCCTTTTCCTCAGGGCTGCTCTCCAGCCATTCACCACCCAGCCTGTATCTGTGCCTGGGATTGCACCGACCCAGGTGCAGGACCGTACACTTGGCCTTGTTGAATGTCATGAGGTTGGCCTGGGCCCACCTCTCCAGCCTGTCCAGGTCCCTCTGGATGGCATCCCTGCCCTCCAGCAAGTCAACTGTGCCACACACAGTTGTTTTTGCTCACAAAACTATAGCCTGATTTAAAAACTGGATTTGTTGCACAGCTTTTTATTTTTGTTGGCAGCTGAGTCACATGCTGTGGGTCCCCTTTGCAATAACACTAATTTTAAGGACTGGACCCTAAACTGAGAAAGCCATCTCTCTCCAAGACAGATGCAGAAGGGAGGCAGGTTAGAGGGAAGACTGAGCCTTTAGAAAGAAAACCTGAAAATGTTCCGATGCTCTTTTGCAGAAGAAATTGCATTGGATGCATGCGTATGAACCACAGAATTTCAGGAAGCTGGTGCAGTTATGGTGGTTATTTTACAGACTGTCACCTCACATTTGCACCAAAAATTTCCGTGTGCATATAGGTGTGAAATCATCACTGGAAATACTGCAGCTAAGCCCCCACCTGGTCTATGGAAAGGACATCACTGCTACCATCGTGAGCTGAGGGCACCTGCGTTCATCCCACTCTATTGCACCATAGCAGCCTGCACCTCACGTGTCTCACTTGTGGTTTTGAAGGTAGCTTTGTTTCCCACTTTGCCAACCAACATGGCATCTACCTCCCCTGAGCCTCCTGGTGCACACTGAAAATTAGGAAGCTTTTGGGAGGTTTGTAGAAGGAATTTACTAAAGATACAAAAAATAATTGTATGATACTGCAGTATCTCAGGGGAAAGCAGTCAGTCTTCTTCTGTCAGACTGATTTTTACTGCCCTAGTTGTAAGAACCACCAGTTCATCACAGCTCAGAAGATAACAACAGTGTGACTTGTCATGGAGAGGCTGTAGGCCCAAAAGAATAGGCTTTTTTCTTTTTCTTTCTCTGCCGGGCATGCCTAAACACGTTCCTCCCCTGACCTGGGGTAAACGCATTAAAGGCACATTGCGAGGACAAAGAGCCCGGCGCCAAGGAGTCTGGCCCTGTGCAGGCCTGTGCGGTAAATAAGTTGCACAAGCTTATTTTGTCAGGGTGTGGCTCAGTTCACAACATCCATATTTGGGGGTATCGGACTGGTGGACTTCTCCTTGTTTGGTATGCCCTTGCCTGTTGCCAGAAGCCTATTGGGCAGTGTTATGGCCGATAAATCC
>WAAF01011130.1:0-21944 GCA_013400475.1 Tricholaema leucomelas | reverse complement strand
TGGAAACCTATCCAGTTCCACATGTTACTGCTCATGACACCATTCTTGGCTTGGAAAGAAAAATCATGTGGAGACATGGAACTCCAGAGAGAATCGAGTCAGACAACGGCACTCATTTCAGAAACAGTCTTGTGAAAGTCTGGGCCAAAATGCACAGTATTGAGTGGATCTACCACATACCCTACTATGCTCCAGCTTGAGGGAAGATTGAGTGCCACAACAGTTTGCTGAAAACCACCCTAAAAGCCATGGGGGGGTGGAAGTCTGAAAAACTGGGATAAGAATTTAGCACAAGCAACCTGGTTGGTAAATCATAGGGTTTCCATAAACATAGCAGGACCTGCACAATCAGATTTGGTCCAAACAGTGAACAGTGCTAAAGTTCCTGTTGTACATGAAAAGAATCTGTTAGGGAAAACTGTTTGGGTGTTTTGTCCTTCGGGGAAAGAGAAAGCTGTCCAAGGGGTGGTTTCTGCTGAAGGTCCCAGTTATACATACTGGGTAATGCAGGAGAATGGTGAATTCCAGTGTATTCCACCAAGAAATCTAACCTTAGCTGAGAGAGCTTAAATTCAGAGTGTATAATACAAGCTGTTAGGAGTTTTCTGTTCTAGGTACCACCGGTGTCCAACAATGAAAGACTCTACAGTACCTGAGCATGAACCCAACATCACCTGGGAGTCCCTGTTCTTGTCTCATCTGTGAGGAGACAAACTGTTTGCTATTTTCTGAGCTTTTAAATCACCTGCATCTGATATAGGCAGAATGAAGTGTGATCTGAATTTGTAATATTCATTAATGTTAATATTGTTTTAGAATAGATAGATAGTTCTCAGCAATTACTCTGAGTGAAATAGACAGGAGTGGATTGTGTTAGTTTGAGACTAGCTGGGATATTTTTATGAGAATAATTAGATTATAGGCAGTGAAAAGGAAACAATGGTGATGTCTACTTCACTCATAGGCTTGCTGAGATGTATAATAACAAGAACACAAACATAGATAAGTGAGTTTCTCTCGGGGCTTTAGGCTGTACTTTTCTCTCTAACTTGCTGCCTGACTCAGCCTTCTGCTTCCTAACCTCTCTGGACAACCCTCTAAACCAGGGTTCCTCAAAGTTTTTAAACATGGGGCCAGTCACTGTCCCTCAGACACTGTCCGGGTCTGGATTATAGTTTGTTGGGGGCCGGACTATAGTTTGGTTCCAGTCCAGTCCTCTGAGGTGCTTGGGAGGCCAGCGAGCAGATTAAGTGACAGGAAGTGGCTGCTTGGTTTCCCCCCCAATCCCTGGCAGAGGGGGGCAGGGGGGTTCTGTAAATACTGGTGGGCCAGATTGAGTACCCTAGGGGGCCGTATCCCACCCACAGGACATAGTTTGAGGACCCCTGCTCTAAACTCACCTTGAATGTAAGGTAAAGTCTGGGGTAAGGTAGAGGCATGGGAAGAAGATGGAAGGGTGGTTGAGAGCCCCTCCTGGGGACTCTGGTTTCTGGGAGGGGTGCTGTGTTTCTGTATTACCTTTTTAACTTGTATATTTCTGTATACATTGTAAATATCTGCTTGTATATTGTGCTAAGCTGTAAATATAAAGCTTCATTCAATTTCCAGTGGCTGAGTCTAGTCTGGGTGAATTTACTTAAGTATGTGTGGGGGCAGGACAGTGTTGTGGAGGGCCCATAGGCCTGAAAATAAACTTGCATATGCCTTGCCCTGCCTGGACATGTTTTTCCTGCTTCTTAATCAGGCGTGAGCACATGGCCAGCACAGAGGGGCACAATGAGCCTGGTGCCATGTGGAGTGTGGCCTGCCCAGGCTTTAGCTTGTGTAAGCCCCCACATGCTCAGCTCATGCTTGCCGAGTGCTAGGCCCATGTAAGCCCCATATTTGGAAAGTCCAGGCCTGTGGCTCCTTGCCTATTATGGCAAGGTTGGCTGACTGCAAGTCTGATTGGTTACTGGTGGCCAATGAGACCATTGATCTCGGCCCACAGTTCAATAAATAGAGGTGCATTCACGAGCCATCGTTCCTCTTTTGCTCGCCAGTGCATTCATTCACTTAAGCCTGTCATTATGGGGCTCAGACTCCCCATGCCGCCATGCATCTCACTGCACGCCCACTGCCTTATTGCCTGGTGTGTGCCATCACCACGAGTTACCAGGTGCAGACTCACTTGTCTGCACAGGATCGTCTTCCCTCTGGCCCACCAGCAAATCCTGCCTATGAGTTCCCTGGAGACAGCAGCCGGAGGGACCCAGCAGCAGACGGTCAGAGACTATTGCCCCTGAAGCCAGGAGTATTCCAGCCTTGGAGTCCATGGGCGGAGACCCTAAGGAGTTGGACACTTTACATAGGCTGTGACATAGCCTGGAGGGTGATTTATAATTAATCAAAATAGTGAGTAAATACCTCTGTAATTTCTATTGTGCCTGCCACAGAGCAGAAAGCTTTCAGCCCACCCTGCTGAGCAAATAGTATATAGACCCCAAGTGGCAGTAGCCACGGGGAAAACTCTCTCTGTTTAATAGTTTTGCTAGTCATTGTAATATAGTTATTAGTAAGCTGTTTGTGATATTTCCCATAAGGTACTCCGTGACTGTGAATTTATGAATCCATTTTAATATCAAATATAGTGGTTGGGGGGTGTTGAGAGTTAAGAATATTGAGTTTAATAAATATATTTTCATAAATATTATCTCGCACCTATTGATTTCTCCCCTTCGCCATGAACGGGCAATAAGGGCAAAACCCCCTCCACGACAGGCAGGTAACACCCAAACCATCACACTTGTCTATTCTTGTCAGACTGTGAATTGTCAGGCATCAGTTCCCAAAGTCAGTAGATGAGACCTGAATCTCAGAGATTTCAGTCTTAAGTTTCTAAGCACAATAGACCATTTATTGTCAAAAAAGAAAAAAAAAAAGAAGTCAAAATAATTATTCTGAAGTTCATTCTGGTGAATGACCTGCACAATATATCTTTTGAGGAGTGGCTGAGAGAGCTGAAGATGGTTAGTTTGAAAAAGAGGAGGCTGAGGGGAGACTTCATTGCTGTCTACAGCTACCTAAAAGGGCATTGTGGAGAGGCTGCTGCTGGTCTCTTCTCACAGGTAACTGGAGACAGAACAAGGGCTAATGGCCTCAAGCTGAGGCTGGGGAGGTTTAGATTGGACATTAGGAAAAGGTTTTTCATGGAGAGAGTGGGCAGACCCTGGAATGAGCTGCGCAGGGAGGTGCTGGAGTCACCCACCCTAGATGTGTTTAGAGGTCATTTTGATGTCATGCTTAGGGATGATTTAAGGTGAACCTTGTAGAGTAGGGTTATAGGTTGATCTTGGTGATCCTGAGGGGCTTTTCCCATCTGGATCTTTCTGCGATTCTGTGATTTGGTGCAATGCTCTCCACCTCATTTTCACCTGATGATCTCACTGGCCTCAGTCATACGGAATAGAGAGGAGACGTGACACAAAGTTGAAAGGCCATGCCACTTGAAATATGCCAAAGGGTTTGGCTTGGCTTAGTTCAGGTGTACTCCTGTATACCATTAACAGGGAAATCTCTAACATTCCAAGACATCAAATACGCAGATCTAAAACTGATTGCCAGAGTAAGATAAACTGCATTTCAAATGACTCAGGAAAGAAGTTTCAGCTCTTGGTACTTAATGAGGCATTAATGATGGCTTATTTTCTCGAGCCCAAACAGGAAAACTTTATTGGCAGTCATAATGACAAGAAGATAAGTGAAACATCTTGTGTTTGAAATGGAAGTTGTGCATGTGGTGAAGAGCAAATTGCCTTTGGCCTCCTCTCTCTGAAGCATCCGCTGTAACTTGAACAGACGTTAACTACTATTCACAAGCTACCTGTGGGTGGTTTTAAGTATTTATTACTTTCTCCCTCTTTAAAGTTAAAGCTTGCATCTGCTCACCACAAAACAAGTGTTTTAAGAATAGATGTGGTTCACTGCCTCTCTACAGTAAAAGCTGGCATTTAGCGGAGGAGATAGAAGATTGTGTCTTCAAGTAGAAATTAAATTGCTCGGGTCCCCATGCTGTGTGGGCAGTTCTCATTCCTTCACTCTTTCCCCCTCAAGTTGTTCACTGCAAGTCTGATGTGATGAAACAGCGTCTGGCTACTCTGGAAAATCCTGGGACTCTGAGACATTTCAGCATTTAAAATAATAATTTAAATAATAATAATTTAATTCAGCATTTAAAATACTAATTTAAAAGTGTTCAACTACTAATTCACTTCAACTTGCATTTTTAAACACTGAGTAATCCTTGTCAAACAGCCAAAGACTGAAGATAAATACTTGTTATATCTATCCATTTTATTTCAGGGAAAGCAGGAATGGACAATTAACTAGTGAATAATACCAAAGGTTCTTGGGAGAAGCAGATGTAATTGACCCCTTTTTGGTGTCTCTATATGTAGGAACCCTAATTATAGTGCACTTTTAAATAGCAGCAAGGCAAGCAGGCAGTGATTTGCTTCCGACCCACTCTTTTCAATGGATCCAGTTAATGCCTTCTGATTTATTATGGTAGGTGGGCACCTGGGTTCAAAGCTAAATAAAAGAATAACATTTCTTTTGAACTGTAAAACTATATATATATATATATTTTTTTTTTTTTTTCCAAAGAGTTATCTCAAAGTGGGAAGGGAAGTGAATAACTAAGCTGAATTATTAATAAATCTGAGCGCTTTCACTCAAGTTTAGAGAAAATACAGGTTTTTTACCTGGGTAGAGCAGGCTAATCTCTGCTACTTAGCATCAGCCCCTGTTGCTGCAGCATTTAAGCAGAACCTCAATCCCTGCATGAGACTTAAAGTCTTCAGTGGCGCAAGTTTCTCCAGAGATCAGAAAGAGTAGAAACAGCAGTTTCTGCCATTAGCCCCAGGACCAGAATGAGTAGCTTTAGTGAGGACATATTTTGCACCATTTGAAGCATGGAGACAGAAGCTGCTCTGCACTCTGTTCACCCTGAGTACATTGGGCTGCCCGAGGCAGAGATGCTCCCTCTGCACAGCCTCTGATCACAGCCATGTGTGCAGACTCTTAATCCAGTCCAAAAAGCTTGCCTGTGGCTACAGAGGTGAAGTTAGGAAGTTTAGTGAGCCTCTGCTCTGTGGAGTTTTGCCTTTGGAGAATTAGAAATGGAAAGGGCAAACTTCATCCCTTTTCCACAGGGAAAGCAAAGCAGCTTTAGTGTGCTTTAGTGTGTGAGGGGTTTTTCCTCAGATGCCACTCTGCATCTGATGTCCCTTTTTCTAGTGCCAGTTACTGTTTGAGACTGCCACCAATGCTATGAGCTGTTTCTTCTCTGCTAGCATTGAGCTCCTTCTTCTGCGTATCACTGTAGGCTGGTGTGCAGTGACTAGGATTGTGCTGGAAAATCTGCTGTTGTCAGAAGATTGGGAAAGGTCTGATTTAGGACACAGATTTCAAGTTTTAGAGCATATGTGAAGAGTGTCTAGGCACCTGAGCTTCACAGATCTCCTGGGAGTGCATCCCTCGCTCTGGACAAAGGTGGTAAATCCTCATAAGTCTCTAGTAAACAGGGTGTTGGGACTGGGACTTCCAATTAGCATCCTCTGTGAGGCAGGAATCTGCACTACAGCAACTGTCTTCTGCAATTCATTGCGTTGCATTATCGTTTTATCCTTCCAGCTTGCTTTATGTCTGTTACTGAGCTGTATTATCTACATTTGACTATATGATTAGAGTGCCCCGCAAGGGACAAAATACTTGCCTTTCTCTTAAAATAAGCTTACAGGGTGCCAAGCTCTCCTCCAAATCAAATCCAGTGGAAACCAATTTCGGACCAGAAATTATTTTGCTTTTATAATGACCTATTTCTACAGTAGTAGACGATTATGAAAAATACTGTGGGGAAAAACATTGAGACACTCGTTCTGGAAATGTCAATACTAAGCTTTATGATGTTGCTATAACACTAGTGGGATTTTCCTCTCAATTGTCTAAAAATGAAGATTTGGCAAAGTTTCACTTATTCACTTTTACAGGACACTTAGGTAGTGAGTACTTTTTTTTCCTTCTTCAGTCAGCTTTCCACATTGTCATTGTTCCTTTTTTTCCTTATCAATACTTGAAAAGAATATCTGTCAGATCCATTTGAAGATTGTTTTTTGTTTATTTCAATGTAAATATTTTTTTTCTTCAAATTGAAAGCCTAAACTTAGCCTTCAGAGAGCATGTAGGTATTTCCCTGATGTAAGATCGGCATGCAGTTTAAGAGTTTTACTCTCCAATGTTTAAATAACATCTCCACAGAATCATAGAATTGTGGAATGGCTTATGTTGAAAAGGATCTTAGAGGTCATGTATTTCAATCCCCCTGCCATGGGCAGGGATGCCACTCAACTAGATGTGACTGCTCAAGGCCTCATCCAACCTGGCCTTAAACACCCCAAGGGAGGAGCCATGCACAACCATTTAATTAGTGTGAGATTATATTTTTTAAAAATGAACATTGTTTATTAATTTTTATCTTCAGAACTCTTGCCACCCACGACCACTACTTTCAATAATAATTGATTCTTTCCACAGTCATGGAAATGTTATACAGAGGAATAACTAGGTCTAGAAATAACTTGCAAAAATATATAAACATTAATTGAACTGGAAGAGAAGGTTCCTGTGGTCAATATACTGCTTGCAGCCAATATACTATTTGTCTACTAGATGGACTCAAGGAGCTCCTCTCTGCTTATGGCAGAAGGCTATGGTGAATTACAAGAGGCTTTAAATATTTACTCACAAAATATTATTTCCTGACTGACTCCTGGGGCTAGCTACAGCTTCAGACAGTACCTCAAATGCTTTCAGGGAATTCTGTTACTGTCCTGTCAGCTGCTGAGACTTCTGATTTTTCCCAGGCTTCACAGAGTGCCGGGAAAGGAGGCAGACAATCTCTGACCTTATATCTTGGCTCCTCTGGACTATCTGTGTATCTCCAGGACTTCCTGTCTTGGCAGGAGACTTTCAGGTGTAGGCAGGATGTCTTGCGATGTGCAGTCTTAGCACAGTGTCACACTGGCTATGCAGGCCTATCGCGTGGAGGCATTTAGAGTCTGTTCCTGGTAAACTTGAGGCAGTGTTGTTTCCAGGAAAACAAATCCCAAGTATTGGGGTTTGTTACTTTGTGGCAGAGCCAGCTTATGGCTTAGCATAGCATGGCAGCAGGCAGCAGCAGGCAAGCAAGCACAAATACAATGGCAGAGCACATTGTGTTTACCTGCTTATCTCTTTTCATCAATGTAGCCTGAGACTAATAGACCTTTGGACACAGAATAGCCAATCAGCATGGCAGTTATCCAAACTTGACCATATTAGGTGGATCCATCGGCTTGCTTTACTCAAATTTGGGAAAAACATAGGCCTTGTACAAGGCATACACAAGCTAAGTATGTGTATCTTGTTTACCACAAGAGTCTGTCTCTTGTGGCAGACCAGACCTAGACTCAGTGGCTCCAGGTTTCTGTCATCTTTCCTACAGTTGCTTCTCCCCAAAACAGAACAAGGAGAGCAGAAAAACATGCCTGGGCAAGCCAGTACACGTATAAGCCTATTTTGGACTGCTCAGGTCTACCATGACACTTTGCAGTGGTTATGTACAGTTTGTCTGCTAGGATTGCTAGCCATGCACAGCAAGCTTCTCTTTCCCTCTGAATAAGTGGGACCAGTTAAACCTCAGGGTGACCAGGCAGAGCCTCTCGGCCTTTGAGAAATTATCAAGTGACTGTAAGTACTCTGCTGCTACCTGTAAGGTTAAAACAGCAGTATTCCTGTGTCTGTCAGCTCTGATCACAGCATCACAGAGTGATAGGAGCTGGAAGGGACCTAGGGAAATCATCTAGTCTAACCCCCCTGACAGAGGAGGTTCACACAGAGCAGGCTGCACAGGATGCCATCCAAGGGGGTTTTAAATGACTCCAGAGGTGGAGACTTTGTAATTTCAGACTCATGCTAGTGCTAAAGCAACTTTGTAAAAGTTACACTCCAAACCATGCTGCTTTACCTCCAAGCCCCTCTGCCTATAGAAGGATCATTGTAGTTTACAGGAACCCGCATCTTAGATTTGGGCTGTGTGGTAAACTTCTCTGGTCCAGAAATGTAGGTAGTAATGAAACTAGCATTGTTGGGTTAAAATTTCTTATCAGGAAGATTGTGTGCTACTGAACAAGGTTAAATCAAAGTGAGGATAAGACATGTTGATTTTGGTTGGGGAAAAAGCTGTGTGTCAATGACCAAGGTTCCATCAAAATATGGTGTATATAATCATCCCTAAGGGGCCTTTTGCCCCCTATGGGTGACCCATCTGTTTTGTTTTACCCTGGTCCTCTGCAGCACTATCCATGTGAGACACAATTCCTTTGTAAACTGCTGGAATGTTGACATTTGGTGTCATTCCTATTTAGATGCTTGCTTCCTCCTTGTTTTTTCATGAGACATCTGGGGATAAAACCTAAAGCTTCCACTGTATGCATGTCATAAATCAAACATTTTGTTGGAGGATAATGGTGCACTTAAAGCAAAAAAAAAAAACACCACCACCACCACCAAAAAAAACACACAGAGAGAGAATTCAATCAATACAATATCTAAAAAAAAGCAACAAACTTTTCTGCAGCTTGATTTGCAATTCATTAGAGTCAGCATTTACATATGTATTACTCTGTACTGGTTTTTGAAACAACAAAGGATGAATTCATCCTTCCAGTGCATTTGATCAGTGTATGAAAACCAGAACAAAAATGGTTTTTATCCTGTTTTTATTTTATGTACTTAAATTGAGTAATGTACACCCCTGAGTAAGGCTTGTGGAGAATTTCTAGAGAAGCTAATTCAACTATTCTACCATTTTAGCTCACACTCTACAGATGTTTAAGAGAAGAATTTGTTTGTTCAGTCACTTACTGAAATTTCATATTTCAGAAGTTAAATACCTCACACTTCAATCCCTGTACTCCCATGAAATAGTTTGTATGCAGTTGAACTCTGCAGACATTATCCTCTATAGGACCGCTTTTTCATGCTCTCTGGTACTGGCAGATGGAATTAAATAACAATGAATAAAAACACCCTACCCAACCAACAAAAACAAACAAACAACCAAACCAAACCAAAACAAACCAAAAACAAACAAACAAACAAAAACCAAAACCAAACTCAACCTCCCCAGTCAACTTCATTGCCTTCTGTGGAATAGATCTCTAAGCTGTTTGGCACTATTGTGCCAGGTGAGGTGCTCCTAACCTGAAGAGCAGCTTAGGTACATACTTGACACTGTCCCTGCTTCAGAAGTGCCTCAGAGATAACCTTTGTGTTTCTGAGAAGAGGAGACTGAGAGGTGACCTCATCAATGTTTATAAATTCGTAAAGGTGAGCGCCAGGAGGATGGAGCCAGACTCTACTGGGTGATGCCAATGACAGGACAAGGGGCAATGGGTGGAAGCTGAGGCACAGGAAGTTTCCTGTAAATATGAAGAGGATTTTTTTCCCTGTGAGGGTGACAAAACACTGCAACAGGCTGCCCAGGGAGAGTGTGGAATCTCCCTCTCTGGAGGTATTAAAAACCTGCCTGGATGTATTCCTACGTGGTCTGGTATAGGTAACCCTCCTCTGCAGGGCAGTTGGACTGGATGAGCTTTGGAGGTCCCTTCCAGCCCCTGACATTCTGTGATTCTGTGATCTTGATCACAGAATCAAAAATCAAAACAATGCAAAAGATGGCTCTGTAATTATTGCTAATCAGGTTTTAAACTCCTGAAACTCCATTTAATACATGGATAAACCTATCTCTAGAAACAATGGCACAGCATATTGCTCCTGATGTTTACAGTCTGCAACATTTTTTTTTTTGATTTTGGCTTCTTTTTCTTTCTTTTCAAGCAAGCTTTATGCACAGAAATATTTTTATCTCCAAAAATATTTTATTTCTTCTTATGGAAGATTTTGGGTTTCACTATGGGTTCAAAAGCTTTCCATCCTTCTAAACTATGCCACTTTTGAAAATGATTAGAAAAACTAAGCAAGTAGGTTTCTGTTATGTTTAATACATTCTTACTTTAATGAACTGTCTTCCCTATAAGCAATCCCATATTTGAGCTCTCTATCATTACCTCTGTCTTTTCTCAGAAGTGCACCATAACATCTTCCATTCAAGGCCATTTTTCCCAAACCTCTAAGATACTTTATCCACTTCTCTTCCCTTGTTCTATTACACAATGAATGTATTTAGGAGACTGACTGAGTTTCACAGTCTTCCTCACAGGTTTCACTGCTAGGAAGAACTGCATGCTACCATCCTTGAGGCATAGAAAGTTCCATGTAAACATGAGGAAAATATTTTTCATTGTGAGGGTGACTGTTGTAGAGCACTCAAAATTCCTTCCTTCTCCCCCCTGCCCCCACCTTTGTCTCCTGATGTTTAAATGGGGAGGAGAAGGCGGCACAAAAAACTGCTTCCTTCTCCCCCCGCCCAAGATGTGGGCTAGAAGTGGAACAGAAAAAGTGCTTTTACCACGTGTGCACTGACCCATGTGGAAGCCTGTAATGGAATTGGGCTGGTGGTTGGCTGGGTTCTTCATGTCCAGTATAAATGGCAAATGGACACTTTGTCTAGAAAAGGGCAAATAGAGCAAGGGAGAAGGTGTTGTGTTCCTGCCTTGATAGAGCTCCCAACAGGACAGGTTCCTGCCTTGAAAGAGTTCCTGTCTTGACAGAGCTCCCGATGCGACACATTCTGTTCCTGCCATGACCGAGTTCCCATCTTGACAGAGCTCCTGACAGGACAGGTTCCTACTTTGATGGAATTCCCATTTTGTACCATCCCTGCTTTTGGATAGCTCCTACCTTTTACACGGCTCTTGGTTTTGCACCATCCCTGCTTTTGGATGGTTCTCCCCACATTTGCACCATTCTGTGCAAATTTGCAAGTTTGGCAAGTCCTGGGGTCCATTTGAGAGAGCTGCCAGTGACACCTGGACCTGGCTACTCTTGGACCATACTGCACTTCCTGGTTGTTATCATGGCTGGGAAGATGCTAATAGTTCAGCTGTCCCCTGCCACTGCTGAGGCAGCATTGTTCCGTGATCATCCCACTCATGGAAGCAGTGCTTGAGACACTTGTGAGTTTGGCAGCTTTTCCACCTGCCTTGAACTTTTGCCATTTGGATCCACAATTGGATATTGCTTGCAGTGTCAGAAGACAGCCAAGCCACAGAGAAAACCAGCAAAGGATCATCTCCAGTTCCCTATCTCACCTCTGTGAGTAAAGCCTGCTGTTGCCTTAATTCTTCACTCAGCCTAAGCTTTAGTGGGGTAAAAGCTGTGTTTGTAGCTTAGCCTTTTCCATTTTCTGACTTCTTAAATCTCCAAATTTGCCCATAGCATCCTGTGAAGATTTTTCCTGCTTGAATTGAGCCTGTAAACAAACTTAAACTAGTTCTGTATATAGTTTGGGGGCAGGGTTTTCAGGAAAATCATATAATTCTATCTTTATAATTCCTGCAATGGCCATATTAACTTCCTGCCTCCATGACAGTGATAGAAGACTGAAACAGGTTATGCAAGGGTGTTGTGGAGTCTCTCCCTCTCTGGAGGTATTCAAGACCCACCTGGGTGCTTTCCTGTGTGATCGGCTCTAGGTGATCCTGCTCTGGCAGAGGAACTGAACTGGATGACTTTTCAAGGTCCCATCCAGCCCCTGAAATGATGTGATTCTGCAATCTTTTTTTTCTGTAGCTACTTGGAGAGTCATGTGAGGTGCACAAAATAAAGGAACTTTGATAACTCTATTTTTCTCATGATGGATTACCACATGTGTGTTATCCTAGCAGTGGCCAGTACAAGTAATCCTTAATATTGGCACACTGGACCTGTATATAATTTTTCAATCTGCCCCCTAAATTTCCGTGTGTTTGTTCATGTGTGTGAGGCAAAGACAATGATATTAATATGTAATTTTTGCATTGGCTGTTCAACAATGGACATGAATTACAGGAAAGTTGCTGCAGCCCATATCTGCAGGAGGAAAGCCTCCTTTCTTCACTAAAGTTTCTGTTGACTACTTCTTCATTTAACATAGACTCATAAAATCACTAAGTATGTTCTTCCTTGTCCTGAGCAAAATTCCATTTTAATAAACCCACAGCCGTAAATACTTTAAGCATCACTAATAATTATTTTACAATGGTATGTATGGCCCAGATCTAGCAAAGTCTTTTAGACAACCAACATAATAAACTGAAAATTGATCCATAAACTTGGCCAACAGTTCCTTTTTGGATTAGAAAAAGCACAGAATAGCTTGAGAGGAGTTTTGGAGAAATATCAGTTTGATTTATAGGCAATAATCTTGCTGTGGTCTGTATATGAACATAGATCTTAAATAAGAACTACCACTTCTTGTTTAAACTAAATCTTTAATGCCAGTGTAAAGTTTCCAGAGAAAAGTAACTAAACATAATTCATCCCAGTGAGAAAGAGCTGGAAGTAAAAATGTAAAATCAGCTAAGGAAACTGGGATCAAAGGCTGCACTTTTGCTCTACGTTGTATAGGCTCATTTTGTAAGGTAACACAGCCAAAAGCTTGGTGTAGTATCTTGCTTATTAAAAACCCTTGAGTGTTTATTTTTGGTATATAGGAATGAATTCAGCCTTGGAGCAAGTGCCACAACTTGCTGCCTGCCAGTCTGGTACTTGAGCCAGTACATCTTCTTACCTAGGAAGGAAGGATCTTTTCAGTTACTTAAGTATGCATGTTTTAAGTCAATACTCAAGCCACCCACAAGAGTGTTAATTAAAAAGTGAATTCAAATCTCAGAGCAACAGAGGACCAAGAGCTTCCTGATCTGGCAAATTTGCAACAGTAATTTCTGATTCTGGAGCTACAAACCCATTCAGATTTATTGTGATGTAAAATGTCCTAACTCCTATATGTTAACTGAAGAGGGAATAATTTTCTGAGTAAGAGGCTGTGGATAGCTATACTGCTTTTAGGAGCATCTGAAAAGGATGATTACAGAGGGAGTCATGAAGGTTTGGTTCAGTTAGGCTACCTCCCTAAACTTAACTTCCTAATATAATGTGATAGCATATTTTGAGACAGTTCTAGGTTTGTGTTTTAAGGACACTTTTCCCCCTGCCCCCAGGAATATTTTCCTTTCTGTGTGTCTAACATGTTCTTTCTGATGAGTAAAGTAGATTATTTTCTATATATTTGTTGTCCTCTTGTCTCTGTTCCTCATCTTTCACTCTATGAAACCCGTAGATCTTCTTGTCTCTGTTCTTCACCTTCCATTCCATGAAATGCATATTCTTCTTTATTAATAGTGTGAAGTATAACTAGGGAGTGTTTGGCAATTGTACGTGTGTTCTTTTTAGATGACAAAAATATAGCAGAATATTCCAACCAGTTAAGATAAAAGAACAAGGCTAATGAATTTTCAAAAGCTATGCCACTACACTTATATGACAGCATAGAAATAGCCAACCTAGCATCTACCCAAGAAGTTTGCTTAACCAGGATTTATCCTAGGGATTTAAAAACAAACAGAACTTTATATCAAGGGCTGCTGATTTATAGGGGTAGTAATTCTATTTAACTGGATTTTTGTTGTTGTTGTTTAGTGGTGCTCATGTTTTCATTACTTGCCTTGCTAAAGAAGTGTTCATTTGCATCCTACCTGCAGCTCATAAACGCAGTAATTTAGTTCTTAATTCACTGTCTGTGGTTGATAGCTGGCTTTTTCTCCATCATTATGCAGTTAATCAATCTGTGTATGAAATACAGATTAACCAAGATTGTGTGTGGTCTATTGTAACTTGTTTTCTTTCTAGAATTGCTTGAATAGGTTGTTCATTCTCCTTACTGTGTTTTCAGGGATGTTGAGTGCCCATTTTCATTCTAAACTGAGAAGAAATCAGGTGGTGTATGGTAGTGTCATGAGTTGCTTCTTCCCAGTTCTGCTCAAAATAGAGATGTAAAGCTAATAAATGTAAGTGAATATGGTGCTGCAAAGAGATAGCCAGGAGAGAGCAATTTAATTTGCTTAAATGGAAAGGCTGATACATGAAGGAAGAATCAAGAGCTGTTTCAGCAGCAGGCTCTGAATCTATTAGCAAGATGTTGAAGATAGAAGTTCAGTGATAATAAAGACAGTGGAAGGATGGCTTGAGTATTTTTCTAAAAATAATAATTAAACAATAGTAATAAAAAAACAAGCACTGATATGCCTTATCAGGAAATAGCCTGCAAAACTTATTTAAAGGAATTAAGCTGTTTGTGCCAAGGTTTAGTTAATTAAAAGGGTTAGGTATAGGTTGGACTCAATGAAATTAGAAGGTCTTTTTCAACCTGGTTAATTCTGTGAGTTCAAGAACAAGATGTTAAAGCTCAAGGCCTGATTGTCTGACTTTAAAACATTGAAGTTGTTTTTCCAGCTCAATTTAATGTTAATAAAAGCAGGAACTCTTCTGGCTGTGGCCATGTATGCCAACCATCAGCCAGGAACAAAGTTTTACAGCTGACTTATAAGCCCCTGAGAGATGAGGTTTCCAATGGAAATACTGACAGCCTCTTAGCTTGAGCAACACTAGCAGGCGCCGTTATAATAAATGAGGCTGCGAGTCACATGATACAGGCCGACAAAGTAATTAATGGCTGGAGCAAAATAAAATATAGACACAACAGCCCACAGAGAGTGTGACTTAATGGAGCAAACATGTAATAGAGCACAAAGAATGCCTGTTTAGTAAGGAGCTGTGTGAAACTGCTTGTAAAATAAATTATGAGCTGGGGCTAGAGCTAGCTTGGCTCTCTGTATGTTTCTTTTCAATTAGAAGATTTTAAAAGAGTCCCTCCCCTCAACTATAAAACCCCATTTTTGGCAATGCAGAGTTGCAATGTATAATGAAATGAAATGTGATGAAATGCAGAGGGCACTTATGCAAATTGGCTCTTACCTCTCTTCTCAATAGAAATGGCACATTCTACCTAATCTGACCTTTTAATCAAGTCAGTTTTTAACTGGCTGTCATTCTCATTCTAACCCAATTGTCTGTTCATTTATGGAATCATACAATCATAGAATGGTTTAGGTTGGAAGTGACCTCAAAGCTCATCCAGTTCCAACCCTCTGCCAGACAGGGATACCTCCCACTAGAACAGGTTGCTCAAGGCCTCATCCAACCTAGCCTTGAACACCTCCAGGGAGGGAGCAGCCACAACCTCCCTGGGCAACCTGTGCCACTGTCTCACCACCCTCACTGGAAAGAGCCCTTTTCTAACATCCAGTTTCAATCTTCCCTCTGCCAGTTTAAACCCATTACACCACTTCCTGTCATTACAAGACCTTGTCAATAGTCCCTCTCCAGCCCTCCTGTAGTCTTCCTTCAGATACTGGAAGGTCACTCCAAGGTCTCCTTGATGCCTTCTCTTCTCCAGTCTGAAGAGCCCCAAGTTTCATAATCTGTCCTCCTAGGAGAGGTCCTTCTAAGAGAGGTGCTCCAGCCCTCTGATCATCTGTGTGGCCCATTTGGAATGCTCCATTTTAGTATTGTGACATTTCCTGTGTTAAAGTAGTTCTGTTAAAGTTGTTCTGTCACTCAATTTCCTCACTTAAGATACTAAACTTTTTTAAAATAAAAGAAATTACCTCATCCAAAACAAACAACAACAACAAAACAACCTCAAAACACCAAAGAAAAATCCCCAAACTCCTCCCAAGCTGTATTGTCTTGTAGCTCTTCCACTGCTTTAGGAGGCTGTAGCTGCAATACTCATAGACAAGCTATTCTTTTTGGTTTCTGCACGTAAGCAGGTTTATTGTTGATTTATACTACTTTTATGCTTTTAAGCAGGAGAGTAAATTGCTATAGGTTCATAAGCCAACTGAGTTAGACACTGCAATGAATGTGTTCCTAACAACTCCAACTCTCAAATCTTGGAAGAGAACAGACTTATGGCTGATGTTAAAGTGCAAGCATATGTCATGTCACTGGTACTTTAATATTTACCAAGTAGTTAGTGCTGGGAAGCCTCAAGACTACATTCCTTGAGTTAGGAGTAAAAGTACTTGACAAATTATAAACTTAACCCTCTGTGACTTTGATCACTTGCTAACTAGTGTGTAAGAATGCCAAAGCCCACTACGTAAAACTGATGATGTGTCCTATGATTCTATAAGGTGAAATGTGGCAGCAGCACAATAACAAAACTGACTTTCTTAGATACCAATGGTGTAAGGCACACAAATAGAATCATCTTATTCAAATGCATTTTTGCAGTGTTTATATTTCTGATTTGTTTTGTGTTCTACATCCTAAGGAGGAAAATTTGGGAATAGCTTTCTAGGTTTTCATGCTGCAGATCTTCTGGACTAGTGCTTTTCAGTGCTTGTATTTGTCTAGGTTGCAGACCAGTGAACCATTTAGTTTCAAGATCTGTATAATTGGGAAAGGCTACACACATGATTTTCATGACATACTGTTGGAGCCTAAAATACTTTCCTTATTTCATCTACACTTCAAACTACTGAAGAAGGTTTTCTGACTTTGAGCAGTCTGATAGTTAATTTTGACATAGCATAAATCCCTTGCTAATTCTTAGAGGGCAAGATTCCTTGAATTCAGGGCTGGATTGTTTTAATCTTATAGTAGTGATACTTTTATTATTCTCTATATGAAACATATCCAGTCACAATAAGAAGTTTTTATACACGTGGGACTAGCTTCAAAAAAGCTCTGGTTAGAAACCTAGAACTTTCTGGCACTATTTGAATCCTAAACTGTAAGAAGTAATCCAGCAAGAGTCTATCTACCCTTGTCAGAAAACTTAGGGCTTCAATAAATGACCTCTTTAAAATTGCACTAGGTGATTTCCGAAGATATCTTGTCTGCTTTTCACTTCACTTTGAGATGCAAATGGCTGCTATAATGTTTTTCTCAGATGCTGTAGTCACTTGATGTTTACACTGGAGATAGATGAAGTGTGTAAATCTCACGTGAAGTGCAGTGTGGGCCCAGATTCTTCTTTATTTTAGCTACAGGATCTTGGGCACCGACTCCATTTTAGAGCTAGGTGGGGGAGACTATGAAGGATTTTGAAATGCTAAGACATTACTTAAATCATTTGAATGTGCACCACCTTCCTTCCAAAACCCCATTTTCCCTTGAGCAAAAATTTACAAATAATTCTTTTCAGTTAAAAGAAAGAAATAAATCACCTATTGGCATACACAGAAATATTTTATATCTTCTGCTTGCACTGTGTAAGGGTAAATTGCTTCTCTGCTACTTGAAGTTTGTATCTTGAATTTATAAGGCTAACTGGATGAGTCTCTCTGCTTGATTTGTAGAGAGACTGCAGATAAGTGCCCAAATATTACTGATTTAAACTAGATCTATTATCTAAATCTTTACTGTGCATACAAAGAGCCAGGAATTAAATTTGGTACACTTGACACTTTTCTGAGTATCAGTAAGAGAGCTGAGATGTAAGTAACAGTGCATTTTTACTATTATTTATGCATTTTTGCAACCAATACCAATTGTATCTTAGATCTGCATGCTGATTGGGAAGCTTTATGAATAGCAGATCACTTTCCACAGTCATTACTTTGGAAATGGTAAAGAACACACAGTGTTTGTTTTGATAATAACACAGTAGGATGAGAAGCCTAATTACTCATGCTGGCTTTTTTTTTTCCATATTACAAAATCAGTATGTAATCACAGCATTTGAACTTTGCATGCTTTGTTCTGCCCTATGAAAACTGGAACCTGATTTCTGACAAATTTTGCTTACAAAAATGATTTGAAAATGAACTATATATAAATAGGAAAACCTCATAGCCATGGCTAATGATTGAAAAGTCAGAAAATGGCACCATGGAAAAAAATATTCCTACCCATGTCTGTAACCCCTCACTTCAGTATTCGCAGCTTTCAGTGAATTCCTCTGAAGGTTATCATGGTTTTACTGCAGAGTTTGAACTGTGAGAAGTCTCCTAAAATCCCTTTTGTTTCCTCAAAAAGCATTTAAATTCAAGTTCAAAAAGGCCCACTGGTCAAAAAGGCCTTTTGAAGCCCTGAGTCAAAGAATCACCTATTCTACCCCAGTGGTGGAAAAAAAAAAACAGCTTTATTCTTTATTTTTAAAGGACAGTCCAATTATCTTGTAGCTGCCTTGCATCAGGGAGCCAATGCCTGACTTCCCTTGGTAGAATAGTCAGAATTTAGAGAATTGCATAGGTCATGTCCATCATCTACATGTATTTGTGTTCTGAGTGAATGCCTGTGGAAAAGGAGCTGCTCTCTGATGTTGGTGAGAAAATGTACTGTGCATTGAGTCTCTTTCACACTTTCTCATTCTGTGAGAAGATGCATTTTTATGTTTTTTTCACCTCATGGAGACCATTACTTCCAAATTGCTGTGGTGAAGCAGTTCTGTAGCCAGTCAGCCATTTGTGGTTCTGCTCATACATGCTGCTGTCTTTCAAAGCCCACTCCCATCCCTTGTGTATATATTCCAGATCGAATCTGAATTTGTCTATTTAAAAAAAAATCCTGAAGAATGAACATCACTGTTTGAAAGTGCAAATTTGGTTTGCAACTATATTGGAGAACTTTGAAAGATATATGAGTTAACGCTGTGCATAGATTCAGTATACATTTTTGTTGAAAAATGTTTTATTTAATTTACTTAATGATTTTGCTAAAGACTTTTTTGTTAATCTCCTCTCCTGTTTCTAGTCAGGGATCACTTCCACAGATAAGATGCACACTGTGGCAGAGGGTTTTGTGTGAAAGTGGAGCACACACACCTATCTACCTCTGGGTAGAGTTCAAAGTATCTGCTTCAAGTCATGATTGAAAATTTGTTTTATTGGGATGATGCACTTAGCCTGGGTCTGAGCTAATGGGCTGATCAAGCTCGATCCATGGGACAAGTCAGTCTGTGCCACTCGCTTTATGTTATGGCTAAAGATAATGAGAGGTGTCAACTACCTGTATGGGATGAGAATTTGCATGTTACTGAGCCCAGAGTGGATTGCAAAGGTTTTTTTGAAAAGTAGTACACATTTTGCTTTTATAAAGCATGAAGTTCCCTGGCAGAAAGGATGAGTTTCATCCATGTTGCCATCTTTTCAAATAGAACAATCCAGTCTTTCACTCTTTAGTCTTGATATCTCTCTCTTATCTCGTACCCCTTGCAATTTCTCTGCTTCTGTTACTGGTACCTTCATTTCACTTCTTTAGTCACCCAAAGTTTGTTCTAGTAAGTTTTCTTCAGTTAATTTCCTTCTAGCTGCAGTGGTATACACAAGGTCCATTGCTACTGTGTCTGTGAGGAGAGCCGTAGGGGATGCTGCACTTGATGTAGAGCCTTACTATCTGATTTCTTGGGTCACTGTCCCAGTTTGAGGCCACAAACAACCCACGACTGGAGTACAGAAGTGACTCTTACTCCTTTTGAAGATACTGCACACTGATTGGAAGTTTATAGATGAATTCTATTTACTGGTGCCTATATGTAAATGGCAATCAGAGAGAATGAATACATCCACAAGCAAAGCCAAATCTATCAGACTAAATCCATCTAGAATCCTCCATCCCTTCCACCCTCAGCAGGCGTTAGAGTAGACCATAGCTGCTCCTCCCCCACACCCTACCTTAGGCCTGCAAGGCCTCAGCAGGCCGCATGATGCAGCTCAAAATACCTTGCCAGCTAGAAGCCATCTCCCACACAAACCATGAGATAATAAGGGTTGTGCTCTGCCCAGAGAGAGAATTGTATGGAGGAGAAGAGAAAGAAAAGAGAGGAGAGGCAGGGAGGGAAGGGGGCTGATATCAGTCAGGCACTGCCTTGTAAGCTGTGATACTGGAAAGCAGAATAGAATAACAATATTACAACATCCTGGGATGACCAGATCCATCCCCTGGGATGGGTCTTGATCTCTGTAATTTTCTTAAGGGAACCTGGAAACCCCTCAAACTACCACAGTCACCAAATACATTGGATTAAAACAAAAGAAATCTTTCAGCTAGGAGTCTGAATCTTCTTTTTTAAATGGATTGTTCATGGATACGAGGCATCATTTAATTGCACTCTAATATTGGGCTGTTGTGAGAGCATCACGCCTGAGAGGTGGGAAACTATCCATGCTGGGAATAAGGGTGCTGCATTTATGAACTATTGTGTGTGGTCTATTCTGCAAATTAACACTAGCACCAGGATCCTTTAATGGATTTCCATAGCACTGTAACCATTTTTCAACAGGCTGACCCACCAAGAGGCCTAGATCTGCAACGGTCTGTACCTCATACAACCTCAAAGCCCAGGAATATTCCTTTCTGTGTAATGTCTGCCAAGAGATCTTGTATTATTCATAGGAAGGTGTGAAAGATTATGCAAAATTAATAATCTGTATTAATTTTGATATCCAATCGATGATTGTTAATAACTATGAAAACTGTTTATTAACATAAAAATTCTCCAGAAACTTATTCATAGGTTCAAAAACACACAGGTTGGAAATTTATACACACAGGGCACACGCAAAACTAGGTCACTTTTTTTCTTAAAGTGGCAAATGCAAATATGCTGGAAATATACTTTTAAGTATTTACTCACAAAATTATAAATCAGACAGTACTCAAAGCATGTGGAATTCTGTCCAATTGGCCGCTGAGACTTGATTTCTCCCTGGCTTCTGGAAAGGAGGCAGACAGTCTTTGACCTTGTCCCCAGCTCCTCTGGATGATCTGTGTATCTCCAGAACTTGTAGTCTTAGCAGGAAGAATTTCAGGGGCAGGCAGGATGTCTTGAGGTGTGCACAATCTCAGCACAGTGTCACGCTGAGGGCTATGCAAGGTGACTGCATGCAGGCATTTGGAGCCTTTTCCTGGTAAGCTCTCCAGGCAAATTCGGGATGCAAAATGAGGCAGCAACAGCTTTGTGCTACCTGCTCAACCCTTTTATCAATATCCAGCCCACAACTAGTGGAGTGTTGGACATAGATTAGCCAATCGGAATGGCCTCACTGTATTAGGCAAAGCCAGGGCTTTCGCCCTCCCCTCCTAAGGTTTCTTCCCCAGCACAGAAGGAGTGGGGGGCAGGCAAACATGTCTGGGCATGGATAAGCCCATGTTTGCCCCATCAAGACTACCACCACATATGGTCAGGCAGAAACGTTTGTTATATTGATTCAGATCATAGAATTGTATGATCATAGAATGATCAGATCATCTGTTCGAGCCCCCATGCCAGAGCAGGATCACCTAGACCAGATCATATAGTAATACATCCAGATGATTTTTTAATATCTCCAGAGAGGGTGACTCCATAACCTCCCTGGGCAGCCTATTCCAGTGCTCTGTCACCCTCACAGGGGAAAAAATCCTCCTCAGGTTCACATGGAACTTCCTATGCATCAGCTTCCACCCATTGCCCCTTGTCCTGTAACTAGGCATCGCTCAGCAGAGCCTGGCTCCATCCTCCTGGCACTCACCATGCACATATTTATAAACATTGCTGAGGTCACCCCTCAGTCTTCTCCTCTCCAAGCTCCAAACCCCAAGCCCCAGCTCCCTCTGGCTATCCTCATAAGGAAGATGGTCAACTTCCTTAATCATTTTTGTGGCTCTGTGCTGGACTCTTGTTGTGGAGGGCCCATAGGCCCGAAAATAGACCTGCATATGCCTTGCCCTGCCTGGACATGTTTTTCCTGCTTCTTAATCAGGGGTGAGCACATGGCCAGCACAGAGGGGCACAATGAGCCTGGTGCCATGTGGAGTCTGGCCTGCCCAGGCTTTAGCTTGTGTAAGCCCCCACATGCTCAGCTCATGCTTACCAGGTCCTAGGCCCATGTGAGCCCCATAATTGGAGAGTCCAGGCCTGTGGCTCCTTGCCT
>WAAF01011129.1:23775-35857 GCA_013400475.1 Tricholaema leucomelas | reverse complement strand
GAAAACACCATAGTAATAGAAGGATATATGCAGGGAAGGACAACACATCTCACTGCTGTCTACAGCTACCTGAAGGGAGGCTGTAGCCAGGTGGGGTTGGTCTCTTCTGCCAGGCAACCAGCAATAGAACAAGGGGACACAGTCTGAAGTTGTGCCAAGGGAGGTCTAGGCTGGATGTTAGGAGGAAGTTGTTGGCAGAGAGAGTGATTGGCATTGGAATGGGCTGCCCAGGGAGGTGGTGGAGTCACCATCCCTGGAGGTGTTCAAGAAAAGCCTGGCTGAGGCACTTAGTGCCATGGTCTGGTTGATTGGATAGGGCTGGGTGCTAGGTTGGACTGGATGATCTCGGAGATCTCTTCCAACCTAGTTGATTCTATGATTCTGTGATCAGAGAAGTTATCTTCTGCATGAAGAATGGTTTGCTGCAACAGAACAGAATTGCCAAAGCTAGAAGGGACCTCAAGGATCATCCAATTCCAATCCTCCTAGCATGGACAGGGATACCTCACACTAGATCAGGTTGCTCAAAGCCCCATCCAGCTTTACCTTAAAAATTTCCAGAGGTGAGGCTTCCACCACCTCTCTGAGCAACCTGTTCCAGTGTCTCACCACCCTCATGCTGAAGAACTTCTTAACATCCAATCTGAATCTACTCACTTCTAGTTTTGCTCCATTCCTCTTAGTCCTATCACTACCTCACACCCTAAAAAGTCCCTCCCTAAATTTCTTGTAGCCCCCTTGAGATACTGGAAGGCCACAATAAGGTCACTTCAGAGCCTTCTGTTCTCCAGACTGAACAGCCCCAACTCTCTCAATCTATCTCCATTGGGAGGTGCTCCATCCCTCTGATCATCCTTGTGGACCTACAGGAATGATCTAGATGAAAGCATAGGATAGAGAAGGTACAAACTCTGCTATAAAGAAACAGATAAAAACATCCAAACCATTGCAAAAAGAGACAGGTCAGGAAATGTTAGTATGCATAAGAGACTCTCTTAAAGAGGCACACCATTAATCACAAAGACTTTGGCCAGCACCAGAACGAGAGGACACAGTCTCAGGCTGTGCCAGGGGAAGTTTAGGCTCGAGGTGAGGAGAAAGTTCTTCACTGAGAGAGTCATTGGCTACTGGAATGGGCTGCCCAGGGAGGGGGTGGAGTCACCGTCCCTGGAGCTGTTCAAGGCAGGATTGGACGTGGCACTTGGTGCCATGGTCTAGCCTTGAGCTCTGTGGTGAAGGGTTGGACTTGATGATCTGTGAGGTCTCTTCCAACCTTGGTGATACTGTGAGACTGTGATACTGTGATACTGTGACTTCAATTACCCTGACATAGACTAGAATAAAAATCCTGAAATGACTCTGGAAAGCTACTTCTGGGGGTAGAGTTATTACCTTTTAGATCTGCTGAGTAACCAGCAAGGCCATGGCTGCCTTTGGATGTATCCCCAAGAAAATAAGATCTGTGATCAATGAGATAAAAGTTGGTAAAGATTTGATTCTTGTGATTGTGGAGCAACAGCATCAAAGTGTAAGCACTCAGGAGAATATCTATCAAGACAGAAGTACAAAAATATTGGACTTTAAAAAGTCAGAGTATGAAGAGGATGAAATATGTTGAGAACAGTGTGCAGCATATTAAAATACAGCAGAGAACAGGAGAAAAGGTGAAAATTCTTGATAGCATCATAGAATTTACTTGGCTCATGAGAAGTATTTGTTGTGGTAGGCCTGATAGGACTTGGTGATCCTGGGACTCTTTTCCAAATGGAGTAGTTCTGTGATTATGCAGTTCTGTGACTACCATGGCAAGAGAATATCATAGAATCATAGAATCAAGCAGGCTGGAAACACTTCCAAGATCATCCAATCCAACCTAGCACCCAGCTCCTATTAATTTGATTGCATTGTGAATATATTACAATGTTTTATTCATTACTAATGTTTATTAACTATCATTTGCATTGATAATGAATCATAGAATCAACCAGCTTGGAAAAGACCTCCAATATCATCCAGTCCAACCTAGCACCCAGCCCTGTCCAATCAACCAGACCATGGCACTAAGTGCCTCAGCCAGGCGTTGCTTCAACACCTCCAGGGACGGTGACTCCACCACCTCCCTGGGCAGCCCATTCCAATGCCGATCACTCTCTCTGCCAACAACTTCCTCCTAACATCCAGCCTAGACCTGCCCTGGCACAGCTTGAGACTGTGTCCCCTTGTTCTGTTGCTGATTGCCTGGCAGAAGAGACCAACCCCGACTTGGCTACAGCCTCCCTTCAGGTAGTTGTAGAGAGCAGTTTCACAGTCATACAACAACATGAAATGATACCTGGGGAGATTCCCAGGAGATGCACATATACCTCATTTTCCCTGGCCCATTTACAACAGCTTGGGATGGTAATGTGGCTAAGGCAAGATTAAGGTAAGAAGAAAATCAGAGAGAAAAAAAGAAAAGGAGATTTAAAAGTCAAATGTGTTGCACGAAGAGAATCACACTAAAAAAAAGAAGAAAGTGGTGGAGAAAAAATAAAAGGAGAAACTGGCAGAGGAAAATAAAAGGAGAAAGTGGTAGAGGAAAATAAAAGGAGAAAATGGTAGAGAAGGAAAAAAGGAGAAAGTGGTTGAGGAAAAAAAAGAATGAAGTGGTAGAGAAAAAATAGAAGGAGAAAGTGGTGATAGAGGGTAGAGAAAAAACCAGAAAGAAGTAGAGAAAAAAATAAAGGAGAAAGTGGTAGAGAAAAAAAAGGAGAAATTGTTAGAGAAAAAATTAAAGGAGAAAGTTTTAGAGAAAAAACTAAAAGGAGAAAGTGGTAGAAAAGAAAAGAAGGAGAAAGTGGTAGAGAAAAAATTAAAGGAGAAAGTGGTAGAGAAAAAACTAAAAGGAGAAAGTGGTAGAGAAGAAAAAAAGGAGAAAGTGGTAGAGAAAAAATTAAAGGAGAAAGTGGTAGAGAAAAAAATTAAAGGAGAAAGTGGTAGAAAAGAAAGGAAAGAGAAAGTGGTAGAGAAAAAATAAGTGGAGAATGTGGTAGAGAAAAAAATAANAAAAGGAGAAAGTGGTAGAGAAAAAACAAAATGAGAAAGTGGTAGAAAAGAAAAGAAGGAGAAAGAGGTAGAGAAGAAAATAAAAGGAGAAAGTGGTAGAGAAAAATATAAAAGGAGAAAGTGGTAGAGAAAAAATAAAAGGAGAAAGTGGTAGAGAAAAATATAAAAGGAGAAAGTGGTAGAGAAGAAAAAAAGGAGAAAGTGGTAGAGAAAAAATTAAAGGAGAAAGTGGTAGAGAAAAAATAAAAGGAGAAAGTGGTAGAGAAAAAATAAAAGGAGAAAGCAGTAGAGAAGAAAAAAAGGGAGAAAGTGGTAGAGGCAAGAATAGCTATGATGTAAGACACATACTTCTAAAGCAATCTGGCTAAGAGAAAAAGCTTTTCTTTTCACAAGTACACAAGAGGCAATGTTTTTTTGGTCTCCTCATGATTCCCTGCTGGCTTTAGCTGTAATTTCACCACTGGTTAGATGAAAATAAGCTGCACGCAGACAATTTAAGGCAATGTCTTCATGTAAAGCATACTAGAGAGAAAAAGGCTGCTCTGAGGGTTTATGCCTTACATGTCTGCTGACTAAAACAACACCGGGAAAGGTAGCTGGAGTGAACCAGGTGTATCTTCACAGTATCACCAAGGTTGGAAGAGACCTCATAGACCATCAAGTCCAAGCCGTTACCACAGAGCTCAAGGCTAGACCATGGCACCAAGTGCCACGTCCAATCCTGCCTTCAACAGCTCCAGGGATGGCGACTCCACCACCTCCCTGGGCAGCCCATTCCAGTAGCCAATGACTCTCTCAGTGAAGAACTTTCTCCTCACCTCAAGCCTAAATTTCCCCTGGCATAGCTTGAGGCTGTGTCCTCTTGTTCTGGTGCTGGCTGCCTGAGAGAAGAGAGCAACCTCCTCCTGGCCACAACCACCCCTCAGGTAGCTGTAGACAGCAATAAGGTCTGCCCTGAGCCTCCTCTTCTCCAGGCTAAACAATCCCAGCTCCCTCAGCCTCTCCTCGTAGGGCTGTGCTCGAGGCCTCTCCCCAGCCTCGTTGCCCTTCTCTGGACACGTTCAAGCATCTCAATGTCCCTCTTAAACTGGGGGACCCAGAACTGGACACAGTACTCAAGGTGTGGTCTAACCAGTGCAGAGTACAGGGGCAGAATGACCTCCCTGCTCCTGCTGGCCACACCATTCCTGATGCAGGCCAGGATGCCACTGGCTCTCTTGGCCACCTGGGCACACTGCTGGCTCATGTTCAGGTGGGTATGGATCAGCACCCCCAGATCCCTCTCTGTCTGGCTGCTCTCCAATTCAGCTCGCTAATACACCAAGAGCAGCAGGAGATCTTTAAGCTATTTAAAGACTTTCATGGACTTTAAAAGCCATCCTCTGTGAATCATGCTGCCTTTACAAACACTCTGAAATGGTTATTTGCTTTCCTTTCCAATTTCATTGTTATGCAAGTTGACAAGCTGAAAAAAAACTCCACCATAAAAGAAAACAAACCAAACAGGGGATTTGTGTTTCTGTGATATGTTGTAGAGAGACGTGGAAATGAACATGGGGTTGGAGCAGCTCTGCTACAAGGCCAGGCTGAGGGAGCTGGGCTTGTTCAGCCTGGAGAAGAGGAGGCTTCAGAGAGACCCAATAAAAATCTTCCAGTACCTGAAGGGGGCTGCAAGAAGGTTGCAGAGAGGCTGTTTACAAAGGCCAGTGAAGATAGGATGAAGGTGATGGCTTCAAACTAGAATAGAATAGATTTAGATTGGATGTCAGGAATAGGTTCTTTACTACGAGGGTGGTGGAACACTGGAACAGGTTACCCAGAGAGGTAGTTGGGGTCCTATCCCTGGGAATCACAGAATTAACCAGCTTTGAAAAGACTTTGAAACTGTGTAGACTCAGATTTTGAATGTGTCTCAAGTCAGCTCAAGTATCACAGAATTAACCAGGTTGGAAAAGACCTTTGAGATCATCGAGTCCAACCTATCACTTAACCTTTCTAAACCATGGCACTAAGTGCCTCATTCAGCCTCCTCTGAAACACCTCCAGGGATGGTGACTTGATTGCCTCCTTGGGCAGCCCATTCCAATGGGCAATCACTCTTGCTGTGAAGAACTTCTTCCTAACATCCAGCCTAAACCTGCCCTGGTGCAGCTTGAGACTGTGTCCTCTTGTTCTGTCACTGGGTGCCTGGCAGAAGAGACCAACTCCACCTGGCTACAGCCTCCTTTCAGGTAGTTGTAGAAAGCAATAAGGTCTGCCCTGAGCCTCCTCTTCTCCAGGCTGAACACCTCCAACTCCCTCAGCTATTCAAAGTAAGGGCTCTGGGCAACCTCATCTAGTTGAGAGTGTCCCTGCTGACTGCTGGCTGCAGGGAGAGTTGGACTGCATGAACTTTGGAGGTCACCTCCAACTCAGATCATTCTATGATCCTGTGATTCTATATGAGAATAGATTACAGCTTGGCACAGAGCTATGTGCAAAGCAAGACTCAGTCTCTTGCTGCAGTGCACAAATCAACACTGTGAGAAAAATGAGAGTCAAAAACTAGAGCAACCACAAAGCTTTCACCTCCCTTGAGAAGTTAGAACTGCTTGTGAGGGGGTGGTGGTTTGAGGGATCCTGGGTCTCCCTTAACAAACCCATAGGGACAGAAGACAGGGGGATGGACATGCTCATCCCAGGCTAGTGTAATATTGCTATTCTATTCCACCCAGGTAGCTTGTGGCCTCCAACTGGGACAGAGGTAAAACCACCCAGAGAGAACAAGAGCAAGTGTAGTCCTGTAGTCCCTAGTCCTGCTGGCCGCACTACTCCTGAAATGGGCCAAGATGCCACTGGCCGTCCATGCCACCTGGGCATGCTGCTGGCTCATGTTCAGCCGCTTATGAGCCAGCACTTCCAGGTCCCTCTCTGCCAGGCTGCTCATCCCCCAGCCTGCGGTGCTGCATGGGGTTATTGTGGCTAAAATGTGGGACCCTGCACTTGGCCTTGCTAAACCTCATGCTGTTGGCCTCAGCCCATTGACCCAGCCTGTCCAGGTCTCTCTGAAGTGTTCTCCTACCCTCCAGCAGATTGACACTCCCTGCCAACTTGGAGTCATCTGCAAATTTACTAACAGTAAACTTGCTCCCCTCCTCCAGGTCATCAGTAAAGATGTTGAACAGGACTGGGGCCAGTACTGATCCCTGGGGGATGCTGCTGGTCTCTGGACACCAACTGGATGTGGCAGCAGTCATAACCACTCTCTGTGCTCAGTTTTTAACCCAGCAAAGGGTGCATCTTTTCCAGGATCTGGGTTCAATAATCTGCAGCCTCCATCAGAAAACATATTGCATAAATTTCTGTTGAATTCAGATGTTCACTGTGATTCTTTTACACCTGAAAGGCTATACAAGATGAGACAAAAGACACGAAACCTGCAAAACACATGTCCTTCTCAGAGTGTGGAACCAGACTGAAGAGAAGCAAGTTTGGTGATAAAATTCTCCTTTATGTGCTTAATCAGGATCATCAGTTGGTCAGAAGCAAAAGTTCAGAAGTTCTGCCTGTGATAGAAAATTCCACATGGAAAAGAAATTCAGACTATCTAAATGATCTTCCCAAGGAGAAAGAGAGATTTGTAGTCTAAGCTGAAGGAATTCTGTTTATAACATTAGGCTTAAGGTGAGGAGAAAGTTCTTCACTGAGAGAGTCATTGGCTACTGGAATGGGCTGCCCAGGGAGGTGGTGGAGTCGCCGTCCCTGGAGCTGTTCAAGGCAGGATTGGACGTGGCACTTGGTGCCATGGTCTAGCCTTGAGCTCTGTGGTGAAGGGTTGGACTTGATGATCTATGAGGTCTCTTCCAACCTTGGTGATACTGTGAGACTGTGAAGTGGGGGTTGAAAATTGAAGGTTTTAGAGAGACTTAGGAATATCAGAGTCAATTTCACTGGACACAAATAGACTTTGCCACCATCTAAATGAGAAAGCTACGAGGCTGGCTGGAACACAGCTGTGCCTCCCACATATTACAGCAGAAATATTCAGGATGCCATGGTATAAAAGAGGTTATTGGGGGAAAAAAAGCCCACACAGCCTCCCTTCAGATACTTGTAGAGAGCAATGAGGTCTGCCCTGAGCCTCCTCTTCTGCAGGCTGCACACCCCCAGCTCCCTCAGCCTCTCCTCACAGAGCTGTGCTCCAGGCCCCTCACCACCTTCATCACCCATCCCTGGACACCTTCCAGCATCTCAGCATCTCTCTTGAATTGAGGAGCCCAGAACTGCACACAGCACTCAAGGTGTGGCCTGAGCAGTGTTGAGTACAGGGGCAGAATAACTTCCCTTGTCCTCCTGGCCACTTAGATTAACTTTATTCACCATTTCTAGCCTCTGATAATGCTTCACACAAAAGTTTGCCGTTCATTAAAATCCCCAATACAACCAAGAGTAAACCCCTGGAAGTTTCCACTCCTCATAAACTGTTACAAAAATAATACTGAAGTGACCAAGCTAGAAAGGTCTCCACGAGAAATATTTTAACTCGTGGACACAAACAATCCAAACAGAAAAGAACAGAGTAAGTGACCCACAAAGATTCATAACCAGGTAATGTGACACCCTTCTTAAGGGGGTTTGCTGAAATCTTCACTTCATAATCTGGTAATCCACTCAGGCTCATAATGGACTATTATGGAATACAAGCCCTGTGAGCTGGGGTTGTTTAGCCTGGAGGGGGATCAGGGGTGACCTCATTGCTACATTGCCTCATTGCTGTCTACAACTACCTGAAGGGAGGCTGTAGCCAGGTGGGGTTGGTCTCTTCTGCCAGACAATCAGCAACAGAACAAGGGGACACAGTCTCAAGTTGTGCCAAGGGAGGTGTGGGCTGCATGGTAGGAGGAAGTTCTTCATGGGGAGAGTGATTTGCCATTGGAATGGGCTGCCCAGGGAGGGGATGGAGTCGATGTCCATGAAGGTGTTGAAGAAAAGCCTGGCTGAGGCACTTAGTGCCATGGTCTAGTTGATTAGATGGAGCTGGGTGATAAGTTGGACTGGATCATGTTGGAGATCTCTTCCAGCCTGGTTGATTCTATGATTCTATGGAAAAGCATTGGCTGCCCAGGGAGGTGGTGGAGTCGCCGTCCCTGGAGCTGTTCAAGGCAGGATTGGACGTGGCACTTGGTGCCATGGTCTAGCCTTGAGCTCTGTGGTAACAGGCTGGACTTGATGATCTAAGAGGTCTCTTCCAACCTTGGTGATACTGTGATTTAGGGTAGCCTATGGAATGGAGTGTAATGGAAGTGAGCAGATATATGCTGTAGAGAGCAGAAAAAGCCTCAGGCACAGAGCAAAGCTGAATAAAGAGAAAGCTGGGCACAGCCACAGGCACACACATCCAATACACTATTCCTATATCTGTGTTTACTTTAAAGAGTTGGTTTGGGTTTGGGTTTTCTTTTTCCCTGAAAAATAAATTACAGCAGTAGGTGAAAAGCCTACAAGGGAATCAGATAGATGAACAGCACTGCAGAACTCTGTCTCCTGTACAAAGGGAAAGCATACATCATAGTTACTGTCACCATTGACTGTTAGAAGGAATCTAGAGCAAGTGCAACTGCTGGGCTTAAGAAGAAAAAAAAAGAGCAATAACAACTGTCTTAGTGGCACTGCAGCTTGTAGGCTGCTGTGAGGTTAGGCTGGTGGAGAGAAAGAGAGCTAGCACATCATCCATAAATCATCCAGCCTGGGCAGAGACGTAGCTCCTCGGCTTTTCAGCAGAGCAGGAAACCAGGCTGAATTTTCAGTGGTACAAACGAGACAGACTGCACAAGGACAGCCACAGAACCCCGAGCTTCCACAAGGCAGACTGATGAAATGTCTTTAACTCCACAGTGCCAGATTGTACCTAAAAGAGAGAACTCATAAACTGCCTCTAAGTAGCAGTTCCACTGCAGAGTTCAAGAGAGACAGGGACCTGCTGGAAAGAGTCCAGTGGAGCGCCACAAGGGTGATTGGGGCACTTGAGCATCTCCCTTACGAAGAGACAGTGAGAGTCCTGGAGCTGTTCAATCTGGAGAAGAGAAGACTTGAGAGAAGATCTGATCAATGTGTACAAATATCTGAGGGGTGGGTGTCACATTGGTGCCACAAGGTCTAGTTGACTGGCTAGGGCTGGGTGATAGATTGGACTGGGTGATCTCGGAGGTCTCTTCCAACCTGTTTGATTCTATGGTTCTAAGTGGCTGGGACCAATCTCTTTTCACTGATCAGCAGCAATAAGACAAGGAGCAACAGCTACAAAGTGGGACAGAGAAGAACATGAGGAGAAAATCCTTTACAGTGAGGGTGACAGCACTGGCACAGGCTGCCCAGAGAGGTTGTGGAGTTTCCTTCTCTGGAGACTTTACAAACCTGCCTGGATGCATTCCTGTGTGATCAGGTATAGGTGATCCTGCTCTGGCAGCAGGGTTGAACTGGATGAGCTTTTGAGGTCCTTTCCAGCCTCTGACATTCTGTGATTCTGTGAAATACTTCACTTTCTGGTTTTCCTTTTTTTCTGCATGCAGCTCAATGACAAAAGATGTTTCTTTATCTTTGCACGTCCTGCTTTCAGGGCATTTTCAGAGGCTGAGAGACTTGGGACTTTTCAGTTTGGAAAAGAGAAGACTGAGAGGGGATTTGATAAATGTTTATAAATCTCTGAGGGCTGGGGGTCAGCAGTGGGGGGACAGGCTCTGCTCACTTCCTTCCTGGGATAGGACAAGGAGCAATGGGTGTAAGCTGCAGCACAGGAGGTTCTGCCTCAACAGAAGGGGGAACTTTACTGTGAGGGTCCCAGAGCACTGGCACAGACTCCCCAGAGAGGTTATGGAGTCTCCTTCTCTGGAGACTTTCAAGGCCTGTCTGGATGTGTTCCTCTGTGATCTGTGTTAGTTTTGTCCTGCTCTGGCAGAGGGGTTGGACTCGATGATCTCCTTGGGTCCCGTCCAACCCCTAACATCCTGTGAGCCTATTGCTTGTTTTTAGTGCCTCATGCATAGCAAGTATCAGCAAAAAGAAGATGTAGTAATTATCAGAGGATATATCCCAGAAAAGAAGAATATAGAGGGAAGAGAAACAGTTGGAAGCAATGAAATGACTTTATAGATTGTCTCCTGTGTAGCAGGTGGCTACATTTCTAACCTGCCAAAGATCAGTGTTGATCAGATATGAGGCTTCTTAAATTGGCAAAACTCTTGTTGACTTAGAGGCCACGAGATTTTTTTGCCTGATAAAGACTTTGGGATATAGGAGGAGGGAGGTTATTCTTCCCCTGTACTCAACACTGCTCAGGCCACACCTTGAGTACTGTGTCCAGTACTCAAGAGAGATGTTGAGGTGCTGGAAGGTGTCCAGAGAAGGGCAACAAAGCTGGTGAGGGGCCTGGAACACAAATCCTATGAGGAGAGGCTGAGGGAGCTGGNATTCTATTCTATTCTATTCTATTCTATTCTATTCTATTCTATTCTATTCTATTCTATTCTATTCTATTCTATTCTGTTCTCTATCTGAGCTCCCTAGGACATGAATGTTAAGTAAGACTTATGGCCTGACGAGAGTTTCTGTGCTTCAGGCTGCATTTCCAGTGTGTATTTATCTCTTCCATTCTCTGCGTTCAGCAGTTGTAGTTGGGTAGATATACGAGCAGCACGGTAGCTGCTCCATGGGTAATGCTATCCTTCTTCCACTTCCACAGAAACACATAAACCCAAGCTTCATGCAGGGTGCTTAGTGCCTATCTCATTCCATATGCTGCATTCCAAGGGACTATGTCATTTTCATGGCGTTCCTGCAAGCTTTTTTTTCCCCACCCTTGACACAAAACATCCTTTCGCTACAGCCTGCAGCACTTGTAACGAGCTGGACAACTGAGCCCACATGCTACATGCCCTGAAGAGGAAAGGAGTGGGGGAAAAAAAAAAGTGGAAAGAAAAATAGAGTCTGCCAGCAAGAATGCATTTTTGCTTTGCAAATGTACTTTGCAAAAAGTGGCTGGAGGCAAAGCAAAATTAAGCTAAAGCAAATGGAAAGATTTTGCTTTGCTTTGTTTATTGCTTAAGGATTCATCTTTTCCCCAACACTCATCTGCTGTTTTCTTGTTTTCTCTCTTTTCCAGCAGTAGATGTTGTGAAAACTGTGATGTGCAAACTGTAAGTGATTGACTATGTTTTAAATCCCAGATATCACAAAAGACTGGGGGTGGGGGGGGAACCTCAACCCTGTTTCTTATCAAAACCTAAATTTAATTATTAATAGCCCTTAAGCACTCAACATATTTTTCTTGCACCTGAAATAGCTGAAGATGATAGGCCTTTGGGATGGTTTGGGTGTTACCTGCCCCCCACTCTTATGAAATCACCCAGAATAGGCTCAGCCCAGCTAGAAATTAAGGGATGAAGCTTTATATTTACATCCTAGCACAATATACAAGCAGGTATTTACAATATATACAGCCACTGGAATGGGCTGCCCAGGAGGTGGTGGAGTGGCTGTCCCTGGAGGTGTTCAAGAGAAGCCTGGATGAGGCACTTAGTGCCATGGTCTGGTTGATTGGACAGGGCTGGGTGCTAGGTTGGACTGGATGCTGTTGGAGGTCGCTTCCAACCTGGTTGATTCTATGATTCAGTGATTTCATGGTATCATGCACCAACATGGTAAGGCAAAAAACCCAACCAAAACATTTTGTCTGGCAGAACAGCTCTGAGTGTTCTCCAAACTGTTTTTCTGTGATATGGAGCAGCTACACAATTCTGAAAATGCTCTCTTTGTTTTAGCTCATTTCCAGAACCTGTACAGGCTACAGTACCCAAAGGTCCTTTTGTTACAGTCTATGATTTATCCACTGCACTTGCATCAAGATTTTCTCTGTGCAGGCAAGATATAAAACCTGCATAGGGCAAGGGTAATGTGGCACAAGAGAGAAGTTTAGAGAACTGATATAGTTCCCAAGGACCAGAAAGAAGGCAGAAGTAGTGGGGGAGATACTCAAGATGGGAGGTACTATAGCTGTGGGGTG
>WAAF01011129.1:0-17504 GCA_013400475.1 Tricholaema leucomelas | reverse complement strand
CTATTCTATTCTATTCTATTCTATTCTATTCTATTCTATTCTATTCTATTCTGCTATCTCTTTATAGACTCACAACAAGGTCACTTTGCTCTCCTTTCCTCCTCCTCCTCCCCTGGGTGTGTGGCAGGAGCCACTTTGTATGCAGTAGGCCTCCAGAGGCTTGTTTGGATGGCAGAGGCATTTTGGGACAGGGAGGATTGGAGCACTGGGGAGCATTAGATTTAGTTTTTGGGATAGGGGAAAAAATTCAATGGGGTTTGCCATGGATGGGGAAATTGCTTTATAATGTCTAGCTCTGTATTTTCTCTGTCTAAATACAATTCTGTATTTTCTCACCAATTTGATGTGAGAGTTTAATTTCTGTTGGGTCTCTTTAAAAACTACTACAACAACATTCCATGGAAAGACTTCAAAGAATGAAGTTTTAAACTGGTGAGTACTGACCTCTTCTGCACTGAAGCCTGGCACTATTCTGCATCTCTACTCAGAAAAGGAGACTGGCAGACTTTTGTTATTAGTGACCAATAGTTGTGTTATGACTCTACCAATTGATGTTAAGACAAACAAGAAGTAACTATCATGGTATGTGGCCACGCAGCTTGCATGGAATCAAACAGGCTGGGAGAGACCTCCAAGCTCATCCAGGCCAACCTAGCACCCAGCCCTATCCAGTCAACCAGACCATGGCACTAAGTGCCTCATCCAGGCTTTTCTTAGACACCTCCAGGGACAGCAACTCCACCACTTCCCTGGGCAACTCCTTCCAGGGTCTCACCACCCTCATGCTGAACAACTTCTTTCTAATGTCCAGTCTGAATCTACCCATTTCTAGTTTGGTTCCATTTCCCCTAGTCTAATCACTACCTGACATCCTAAAAAGTCCCTCTCCATCTTTCTTGTAGGCCCCCTTCAGATACTGAAGGCCCCCTTCAGCTACTGGTGAAGGGTTTAATACTAAGCTGTCAATATTCAAATGCAATACAGGAGTGCACTCTCTCAGCTTCATAACCTCTTTCAATATGTTGTTATAAGCTCATTCAAAGAATTGTCATTGATCTGCAAGTCCATTCCTCCTCCAAAACCACATCAGGGCTTCTCTACTATCTGTTTTCTGTTCATACAGCCAGTTCTCTTTATTACAGTTTGCAGCAATGTAGAAACCACTCTTGCTGGCCTTTAATTTCCCCAGTTCTCTTAGGGCATCACTCCCTCAGTAGTGCCACTGGATGTTTTCTCTGATTCTTGTTTGAAATGCATTTTAGCTGGCACTTCTGGATGAAACCAGCACTCTGAGTGAAAAAGAAAACCCAGAAACCCCTCCTAATGCCATCACTAATCATGTTCTTGTTTAACATCTTTCTTTGTGACATGGGCAGTGGCACTGAGAGCACCCTCAGCGAGTTTGCCAGTGACACCAAGCTGTGTGGTGCAGCTGACAGGCTGGAGGGGAGGGATCCATCCAGAGGGACCTTGACAGGCTGCAGAGGTGGGCACAAGCCAACCTCATGAAGTTGAACAAGACCAAATGCAAGGTCCTGCATCTGGGTCGAGGCAAGCCCAAGCACCAGTACAGGCTGGGCAGTGAGTGGCTGGAGAGCAGGCCTGGGGAGAGAAGGGACTTGGGGGTGCTGGTGGACAAGAAGCTAAATATGAGCTGTCGGTGTACACTTGCAGCCCAGAGAGCAAACTGGACCCTGGGCTGCAGCAAGAGCAGTGTGGGCAGCAGAGTGAGGGAGGGGGATTCTCCCCCTCTACTCCACTTTGGTGAGACCCCACCTGGAGTACTACATCCAGTCCTGGAGCCCCTATTACAAGAAGGATATGGATGAGCTGGAAGGTGTCCAGTGAGTGGCCCACTTCAGATACCAAAAGGTCACAATAAGGTCACCTCAGAGCCTTCTCCTCACCAGACTGAGCAGCCCCAACTCCCTCAGCCTCTCCTCATAGCAGAACAGCTCCAGATCATCCTCATGGCCCTGCTCTGGACACCTTCCAGCACATCCATATCCCTCTTGTAACAGGGGCTCCAGAACTGGATGCAGGCAATGAAGACCATTTTATCCTGAGCTAAGTCAGGTGGCAACTGCACACTCTGCCCCTGGCTACCTTGCTACACTGCTTGGCATGGCCTTTGTGAAAAAGAAAGGCAAAATCTGTCGGTTCTTGTCTTTCTTCTTGCTTCAGGCTGTTTACTACCATCTGAAGTTCTGAGATTTTGCTTGGTACCTTAATTCTAAATCTACCTAAAATGTGATTTTAGTCTGGAGTGCAAATGGAAACACAACTGTAGCAACACTGGAAGTTGAAGATACCTTTCAGATCACCCAGTTCCTATTTTGTTCTTTATATTTGTATTCACTCTCTGAGATTTTAATTACTTCAGAGCCTGAACCAGCTCCATCGCCAGGAACTTTGTCCTGATATCCAGATTCTTTGTCAGCTTGCAAGCTTCCGACTCTCCCAACTCAGTCAACAGTTAATTAATCACCAGCTTTAATTAATCATCACTGTTGCAAGCAGTTTTCAGTTCAGATAGTGTATCTCTCCACAGCCACTTGGCTCAATCTTCCCCAGAACACTTCATGAGATAGCATCAAATGTTATAACAGATTGCTTCTATCTTTGAGCTCTCTTCCCCACCATATCCCACCATACACATGTGTCTGCATAACATTATGCTCTTCTGGTAACATTCTTTCTAAACCAATAGTGCTTCTTCTAAGTGTTAGCACAGAATGTTAGAGGTTGGAAGGGACCTTCAGAGACAATCCAGTCCTACCTCCCTGACAAAGCAGAATCCCATTGGGTGGTTTGTACAGGAATGCATCCAGACTGGTTTATAAAGTCTCCAGAGAAGGAGACTCCAGTCAGGGCTAGTCAGTTCCAACCCCCCTGCCATGAGCTGGGACACCCTACCCTAGCTCAGGCTGGCCACAGCCTCATTCAGCCTGGCCTTAAACACCTCCAGCAATGGGGCCTCAACCACCTCCCTGAATGAGACCATTCCAGCCTCTCACTACTCTCATGCCGAACAACTTCCTCCTCATGTCCAGGCTGACTCTCCCCACCTCCAGCTTTCTTCCATTTCCCCTGATCCTATCACTACCTGAGAGCCTAAAAAGTCCCTCCCCAGCTTTTTTACAGGCCTTCTTCAGATACTGGAAGGCCACAATAAAGTCACTTGGGAGCCTCCTCTTCTCCAGACTGAACAGTCCCAACTCTTTCAGTCTGTCCTCACAGCAGAGCTGCTGCAGCCCTCTGAGCACCCCAGTGGCCCTTCTCTGGACACACTCCAGCATCTTCACATCCCTCTTGTAATAGAGGCTCCAGAACTGGATGCAGTACTCCAGGTGGGGTCTCAGCAGAGCAGAGTAGAGGGGGAGAATCACCTCCCTCGACCTGCTGGCCACACTTCTCCTGCTGCAGCCCAGGCTCTGGTTGTCTTTCTGGTCTGCAAGTGCACACTGCTGGCTCAAGTCCCTCTCCTCAGAGCTGCTCTCCAGCCAGTCACTGCCCAGCCTGGACTTGTGCTCAGGATTTTCTCAACCCAGATGCAGGACCTTGCACTTAGCTCAGTTACCCACAGCCCACATGGCCTTTGGAACAATTTGCTGTGTTCAAGGTGGGTTTATCAGCTATGTTCCCACAGCAAACTGAGACACCACCAGTTATTGTCATGCTTGTGAACAGCCTTTAGTTAAGATGCTCTGACATTAATTTGTCGTCATCCCGAATGCTTTGACCTAGAAAGCCTGGGGGGAGGAGAAGAAACAATCCAAACTCTTACAGACAAATGTCACCCCAGCACCTCCTGAAGCTGATTTTGAGGTGCCATTTGCCTGCTTTACAAGGCCATTTTCAATGGGCAGTATCCAGAATGCATCAGTTTCTTGTTCTTAGTCGTAAGTACTAAAGGACCTCTAATTTCAGAGACGTTTACTACTGTACTTGATTAGGAAGTCTGGATGTGTTCTCTGTGATCTGTGCTAGATTGTGTGGTCCTGCTGTGGCAGGGGGGTTGGACTCAATCTCCTTGGGTCCCTTCCAACCCCTAATATCCTGTGATCAAGAGAGTTGGTGCCAGGCACTGCGCGTTCACGTGAGTGCTCTGAAAACTGGGACTGCTTCTTCTCCTGGGAAGTGAAGAGATCAGTTGAAGAGTGGCAGGTGATTAGTGTCAATTGAAGAAGCAGACAATAGCCCTTGAAAGTAAAAACAACCTAAATAACATTTGATACTTCACTGAGGCTGCAAATTCATTCCTGAGGCTGTGAACTGAACGCTTTCTCTTCTTCCTCCCTCTTTTAAAGGTTGATTTCCAGCTCAGATTTACCAGACACACTTGAAATTTGTTTTTTGGGATGTTATTTTTACAGTTCCTTTATAGACCAGAACTGCAATTTTAATAGGTTCTAAAAATGACTCCTTTCATTTTTTGGTACACAGAACACTGTGTACCAAGTGCAGTGCAAAGGAGCTGCACAAAACACATAGATGTTAACACTTTTACTCTGCATTTCAGAGTGGAAGCTTGCAGCTCATATGTTTTTTTTTCTGTGAAAATTGGGATGTAAAGGTTATCTTTAAGTGAATTGTTTTCCCTTCTTGTCCTCCACAAAATGAGAGAAGCTGTTTGTGAAAACAGTACCATTTATAACACTATGGATACTTTGAATTATAATACTGGTGGATAAAGGGAAGGTTTCACCTAGAATGAAAGGGAATTCTACAGGGTAGAGATGGTAGCAGTCATAGCAAACTCTAATAGAATTACTAAGTGTAGAATGTCATAGAACAAATACTCTCATATTTAAAAACATGACCAATTGATGCAGAAATACTTTTCATTTGGAAAAGATTGCTTCCCAAATTCCACCCCCCCAACACCCCGAGTGTCATAATTGGGGCCACATCCAGTTGGCAGCTGGCACTTGTGGTGTTCCCCAGGGATCAGTGCTGGGCCCAGTCCTGTCCAATATCTTTACTGATGACCTGGACGAGGGGATTGAGTCCAGCATCAGTAGGTTTGCAGATGACACCAAGCTAGGAGCAGCTGTGGATCTGCTGGAGGGTAGGAGAGCCCTGCAGAGGGACCTGGACAGGCTGGATGAGTGGGCAGAGGCCAATGGGATGAGATTTAACAAGGCCAAGTGCAGGGTTCTATGTTTTGGCCACAAAAAAACCCAGCAACGCTACAGGCTGGGGACAGAGTGGCTGGACAGCAACCAGGAAGAAAGGGAGCTGGAGGTATTGATAGATGTAGCTGAAGATGAGCCAGCAGTGTGCTCAGGTGGGCAGGAGAGCCAATGGCATCCTGGCCCGGGTCAGGAACAGTGTGGCCAGCAGGACAAGGGAGGTTATTCTGCCCTTGTGCTCAGCACTGGTCAGGCAACACCTTGAGTGCTGTGTCCAGTTCTGGGCTCCTCAATTCAAGAGAGATGTTGAGGTACTGGAACGTGTCCAGAGAAGGGCAACAAAGCTGGTGAGGGGCCTGGAGCACAGCCCTGTGAGGAGAGGCTGAGGGAGCTGGGGGTGTGCAGCCTGGAGAAGAGGAGGCTCAGGGCAGACCTCATTGCTGTCTACAACTACCTGAAGGGAGGCTGTAGCCAGGTGGGGTTGGTCTCTTCTGCCAGGCAACCAGCAACAGAACAAGGGGACACAGCCTCAAGTTGTGCCGGGGGAGGTCTAGGCTGGATGTTAGGAGGAAGTTGTTGGCAGAGAGAGTGATTGTCATTGGAATGGGCTGCCCAGGGAGGTGGTGGAGTCACCATCCCTGGGGGTGTTCAAGAAAAGCCTGGATGAGGCACTTAGTGCCATGGTCTGGTTGATTGGACAGGGCTGGGTGCTAGGTTGGCCTGGATGAGCTTGGAGGTCTTTTCCAAGCTGGTTGATTCTATGGTTCATTATCAATGCAAATGACAGTTAATAAACATTAGTAATGAATAAAACATACTACTACATTCACAATGCAATTAAATTAATAGGACTGGAATTGCTTCATTTGTTGGGTAGTTTATTAAGGATGCTGATTAACTGTGCTTTTAATACAAGTATTCTGGAGCAGATGTCATGCATAGCCCAGACCATTACAAACATGACTGTTCTGCTTCCAGGCTGAGATTTCTTTTAGCATAGCAAGGGCTTAATAAAACCCTACATAATGGACTTAGTAAATGCAAGCTAGCCTCAGGTAAAGCCATTTTGTGCCTTTTCTTTTGTCACTGCATTCCCCAGAGGTCAACATTCTAGCACACCAGTTCAGTCATATTGCCTTAGCAAACAAGGTTACAGAGCCATAGCATGATTTGGAAGCTGAGAGAAGAGTTATGATGACTACAGTTGTTTAATCCAAAGAGTTAGTAACTTCTCACCAGTTTGGCTTTCCTGAACCAGGTTGTTCACAGTTATTGCAGTTGTTCACAGTATCTGAAGGGATCCTACAGGAAAGCTGGGGAGGGACTATTGACACGGTCTAGTAATGTTAGGACGAGGGGGAATGGGTTTAAGCTGGAAGAGGGGAGATTCCGACTGGATGTTAGGAGGAAGTTCTTTACAGTGAGGGTGGTAAGGCACTGGAACAGGTTGCCCAGGGAGGTTGTGGATGCTTCCTCCCTGGAGGCATTTAAGGCCAGGCTGAATGAGGCCTTGAGCAGCCTGCTCTAGTGGGAGGTGTCCCTGCCTATGGCAGGGGGTTGGAGCTGGATGAGCCTTGAGGTCCCTTCCAACTTAAACCATTCAATGATTCTATGATTCTATGATTGCAGCTCTCCTTATCAGGAACAACAGTGCCTACAGCTGGAGAGGACTCTGACAGGGAAAAAAATATTGGGATATAGGCAGCATACAATGAAACAACTGCAAGGAAATAAGAAGGTTTTCTTTGGAAGAGTGCCTGAAGGTTTCTAAGCTCTTTTACATAAAACCAACTTGCAATTTTATGTGATGTTTTGCATAAAACCAAACTGACACAATGTAAAAAATGCAAGAGATTATAAGAATGGAAACAAATATCTTGTTCTGAGGAAAAAGAAAGACACTGAGTGTGGAGCTGAGGATTCATTTTTAGTTACAATAATGTTTTCATTCTACAATAGTCCAAAATATTACAATAATTAATAGTAATAAAAATAAAAACAGAAGCAGCAGCAGCAGAAGCAGCAGCAGCAGAAGCAGCAGAAGCAGCAGCAGCAGCCAATGCATGTAATTAATAATACAATGAAAATTACTACCTATACAATTTCTGTCCCATCCTTTTCTCTCTAAGACTGTTCACCTTTCCAATGTCCTTCTGAATCCTAAGGCCAACAGGTGAACATTTCTCAGCTGCCACTGGGGTGGTAATGATGATAGGTCATTAACAATGGAGGACCTTGCACGAAGAAGCATAATGTTTAGGGTGGAAGTTTCTTTCCTTTCAGTTTTGGATTCGTTTCTGCAAGTTTTCTCACAACAGATTGTTTCCTTCTCATTGATCCCAAATGATTCTTGACAGAAAGAGCTATTGTTGGCCATGTATGAACTGCCTAGGCCTTTAGGACTGTTGCTACACAGTGTTCTGAGAGGTTAAGGTGTCACACTTGGAGTGATTTCACCAAACAGTAGTTGCAACCAACTAAGCTCAGTTCCAGCTACACCAGTTCACATGAGACCTGAGACTTTGCTCTGGCCACTCCATGCCAAGCCTACAATCTTCCAAGAGCAGTGGCAGGAGATCAAATTTCCTGGGCTACAGCTGTCGCCACGGCGAACTGACACGTAGCACTGACTGGACTCTGGTGGCATCTGGCTCAAAGGATGGATGCCATTGGGTCAAATGGAAACAAAATGAAATTGTACATTCATCCTGAAGGCATCTTCAAGAGTATTAGGTGATCCTGAAGGCATCTTCTTCAAGGTGAGAGAGTTCAGTACAAAAATATCAACTTTGGTTTAAAAAAAACCCCAACATTTACTTAGCATAGTTAAGGAATGCTGGAGAAAGACTGACCATATGAAGTTCAATAAGCACAAGCACAGGGTCCTGTATCTGGGGAGGAATAACAACAGGCACCAGGACAGGTTGGGGCTGTCCTGCTGGAAAGCAGCTCCGTGGAGAAAGACCTTGAAATGCTGGTGGACAGCAAGTTCTGCATGGGCCAGCAATGTGCCCTTATGGCCAAGGGAGCAAATGGCATCCTGGGGTGCAGCAAGAAAAGTGTGGTCAGCAGGTCTAGAGAGGTTCTTCTCTCCCTCTATTTTACCCTAGTGAGACCACACCTGGAATACTGTGTCCAATTTTGGGCTCCCCAGTTCAAGAGAGACAGGGACCTGCTGGAAATAGTCCAGCAGAGAGCCACGAGGGTGACTGGGAGACTTGAGCATCTCCCCCATGAAGAGAGACTGAGAGCCCCGGGGCTGTTCAGTCTGGAGAAGACTGAGAAGGGATCTGATCGATGTGTGAAAGTATCTGAGGGAGGGGTGTCAAGTGGATGGGCCCAATCTCTCTTCTGTAGTCAGCAGTAATAAGACAAAGACCAATGGATATAAACTGGAATAGAGAAGGTTTCACCTCAACATGAGGAGAAACTTCTTCACAGTGAGGGTGACAGCACTGGAACAGGCTGCCCAGAGAGGTTGTAGAGTTTCCTTCGCTGGAGAACTTCAAATCCTGCCTAGATGCATTCCTGTGTGAAGTACCCTAGGGGATCCTGCCTTGGCAGGGAGGTTGAACTGGATGATCTCTGGAGGTCCCTTCCAACCTCTAAAGTTCTGTGACCCTGTGCAAGAGACATCTTTCAGTGGTGAAATTGAAAGTAATGAGAGATGATGAGGTCCCTGGAGCTGTTGAAGCAAAGCCTGGATGAGGCACTTAGTGCCATGGTCTGGTTGATTGGACAGGGCTGGGTGCCAGGTTGGATTGGATGAGTTTGGAGGTCTCTTCCAACCTGCTTGATTCTATGAAACAAAACAAAACTCTTCCTTGCTAGAACAGAAACCTGAACTTTTAACTAGTTGGCTAAAGTCTTCAGAGTCAGAACTGTGAAAGTGCAGGTGGTAAAATCAAGGAAACTTCTCCAATCCATAAATCATATCAAGTTTGTTAATCTGGAGCTTGTTTCTAAACGAAGCTGTTTTCTTCTTCACCCAGAGTTTTGACTACTGAGGAAACCAAACCTATGCATGCTCCTTTTGAGACTGACCTCTCTCAAATGGGGGATCAGACATGTTTCTTATTAACTTGTTGTGTCTGTATGATGGCAGCATATGGTTTTGTTGGTATTTCTCTGAATTTAAGAATGCTAATTTCCATATATCATAGAATCACAGAATGGTTTAGGTTGGAAGGGACCTCAAGGATCATCCAGCTCCAACCCCCTGCCATAGGCAGGGACACCTCCCACTAGAGCAGGCTGCTCAAGGCCTCATCCAGCCTGGCCTTAAACACCTCCAGGGAGGAAGCATCCACAACCTCCCTGGGCAACCTGTGCCAGTGTCTCACCACCCTCACTGTAAAGAACTTCCTCCTAACATCCAGTCTAAATCTCCCCTCTTCCAGCTTAAACCCATTCCCCCTCGTCCTGACATTACCAGACCTTGTCAATAGTCCCTCCCCAGCCTTCCTGTAGGCTCCCTTCAGATACTGGAAAGCCACTCTAAGGTCTCCTCGAAGCCTTCTCTTCTCCAGGCTGCAGAGCCCCAACTCTCTCAGCCTGTCCTCATAGCAGAGCTGCTGCAGCCCTCTGATCATCTTCGTGGCTCTCCTCTGGACCCGCTCCAGCAGTTCCATGTCCTTCTTGTGTTGGGGGCTCCAGAACTGCACACAGTACTCCAGGTGGGGTCTGAGGAGAGCAGAGTAAAGGGGCAGAATCCCCTCCCTTGCCCTGCTGCCCACACTGCTCTTGCTGCAGCCCAGCACAGGGTTGCTGTCTGGGCTGCATGTGCACACTGCAGGCTCATGTTGAGCTTTTCCTCAACCCAGACCCCCAGGTCCTTTTCCTCAGGGCTGCTCTCAGCCATTCCCCACCCAGCCTGTATCTGTGCCTGGGATTGCACCCACCCAGGTGCAGGACCTTACACTTGGCCTTGTTAAGCGTCATGAGGTTGGCCTGGGCCCACCTCTCCAGCCTGTCCAGGTCCCTCTGGATGGCATCCCTGCCCTCCAGCAAGTCAGCTGTGCCACACAGCTTGGTGTCATCTGCAAACTTGCTGAGGGTGCACTCAATTCCTCTGTCCATATCACTGACAAAGATGTTACAGAGCACTGGTCCCAGCACTGACCCCTGAGGAACACCACTTGGCACCAGTTGCCAGGTGGACATTGTGCTATATATCTCCATGTTTCTCTCTTCTTCCTACATAGCTTACTCTTTAATGCTTTGTTTCCAAATCTTCTTTGAGACTCCTGAAAACAGGAAGAGACTTATAAAAAAACTATGTTGGAGATGAATAGCTCCATCTTGCATAAATCTATTTTTTTAATTACAAATGAGCTCAACACAGTAATGTGTTTTACTTTAATTACAATTTTGATGACCTTCTTAGAGCTGAAAGCCATTTCTCTTTGTTTGATGACATGCCTGTGTGTGTTTAGGGACTCCTGTTGCTAAGTGATTTCCAGGAAAACTGTTGAAGCAAACTAATGAATTGTCAGGTAATAATTTCCAGTGTTTTTAGGGAACGGCATCATTGGCTCAAGAAGAGACCTGCCTTGCATAGAATCATCCTGAGACCTCCAAGATCATCCAGTCCAACCTAGCACCCAGCCCTAGCCAATCAACTAGACCATGGCACTAAGTGCCTCATCCAAGCTTTTCTTCAACACCTCCAGGGATGGTAACTCCACTACCTCCCTGGGCAGCCCATTCCAATGCCAATCACTCTCTCTGCCAACAACTTCCTCCTAACATCCAGCCTAGACGTCCTCTGGCACAACTTGACACTGTGACCCCTTGTTTTGTTTCTGGTTGCCTGGCAGAAGAGACCAACCCCACCTGGCTACAGCCTCCCTTCAGGTAGTTGTAGATAGAAATGAAGTCTTCCCTGACCCTCCTGTTCTGCAGGCTGCACACCCTCAGCTCCCTCAGCCTCTCCTCACACAAGGGCTGTGTTCCAGGCCCCTCACCAGCTTCCTTGCCCTTCTCTGGACACATTCCAACATCTCTCTCAAATTGAAGAGCCCAGAACTGGACACAGGACTCAAGGTGTGGCTTGACCAGTGTTGAACAGCATTTGCAAAATCTTCTGATTTTGAAGGCTTGAGAGAGCCTGTAAGACCCAAAATTCAAAAGAATTCCCCATCTCCCTGTTTTACCACATCCACCTTGTACATTTGACCAGATAATACAACAACAGGCATGTGGTAGTTAAGTGTAACACAGATTTGTCTTGTTAATTTGTCATAGAATGGTTTGGGGAGAAGGGGACATTTAAAGGTCAGCAAATCTGATGCCTCTGCAGGGACCTCTTCATCTAGATCAGGATGCACAGAACCCAGAAATGTATGCAGGGATGGGGCTTCCACTACCTCTCTGGGGCAACCTATACCAATGTTTCACCACCCCCATCATGAAAGGTTTCTTCATAGTATCATCAGGGTTGGAAGAGACCTCACAGATCATCAAGTCCAACCCTTCACCACAGAGCTCAAGGCTAGACCATGGCACCAAGTGCCACGTCCAAGCCTGCCTTGAACAGCTCCAGGGACGGCGACTCCACCACCTCCCTGGGCAGCCCATTCCAGTAGCCAATGACTCTCTCAGTGAAGAACTTTCTCCTCACCTCAAGCCTAAACTTCCCCTGGCGCAGCCTGAGGCTGTGTCCTCTCGTTCTGGTGCTGGCCACCTGAGAGAATATATCTTGTATCTTGTCTAAACCTCTCCTCTTTTACTGTAAAATCATCACCCCTTGTCCTCCTGCAACAGGTCCTGCTAAGAAGACTGTCTCCATCTTTCTTACAGGCACCCTTTAAATATTGGAAGGCTGCAAAAAGATGTCCCTGAAGCCTTCTCCAGTCTGAACAACCCTAACTCTCTCAGTTTTTCTTCACTGCAGAGGTGCTCCAGGCCTCTAACCTTTTTCATGACTCTTCTCTTGACCCACACCAACAGACACAGCCTCAAGTTGTGCTGAGGGAAGTATAGGCTGGATGTTAGGAGGAAGTTCTTCACAGAGAGAGTGATTTGCCCTTGGAATGGGCTGCCCAGGGAGGTGGTGGAGTCACCATCCCTGGGGGTGTTCAGGAAAAAACTGGGTGAGGCACTTAGTGCCATGGTTTAGTTGACTGGATAGGGCTGGGTGCTAGGTTGGACTGGATGATCTTGGAGGTCTCTTCCAACCTGATTGATTCTATTCTATTTCCCCTGGCCTGAGGGCTGCAGACCTGGACCCAGCACTGCAGGTGGGGTCTCCCCAGAGCAGATCAGAGGGGCTGATCCTCTCCCTTGATCTGTTGCTCACACTGCTTTGAATGCAGTCCAGGGCACACTTGTCATCTTGGATAGGAGCACACATTGCTGGCTCATGCCCAGCTTCTCACCCACCAGTACCCTCAAGTGCTTCTGCACAGGGCAGCCTCAAATAGACTCACAGGGCTACAAAGTATGTTTCAATTTTATACTTCCCTCTTTATTTTTATGTCTCTTGCTGGCAGCTTCTTTCTAAATAAACATCACCATTTCTCTTTCCTACACTCTGGTTTCTGGAGGAAGCTGAACTGCACCTGACATCTATAGTGTATAAATTCAGCCTCTAGAGACAGAATTGGCTGACTTCAGAGTGAAGCTGCAGTGGGTGGAACTGACAGAGCCCTGACTTCAATACCATTCTGCCACAGCAGTGAGAGAACCTGGGGCAGCTCCACACAAAGTCTGAAATCAGCTTTTCTTGTAAGTAATCTCTTTCACTAAGGCAGCCCAAAGGATTGGGCTATTAATGTAGAATTAACTAAGTAATTGCAGAATCACAGAGCTGTCAGGGTTGGAAAAGACCTTAAGGATCATCTAATTCAGGGGTTCTCACACTTTTTAAACAGGGGACCAGTTCACTGTCCCTTAGAATAGAATCAAGCAGGTTGGAAGAGATCATCCAGTCCAACTTATTACCCAGACCTATCTAGTCAACTAGACCATAGCACTAAGTGCCTCATCCAGAGAAGGAAATGTCTTAGTTTGAGAGCAGCAGAGCACTGCAGTAGGCTGCCCAGAGAGGTGGTGAAGTCTCCACCTCTGGACACCCCCAAAACTCACCCAGACACTGTCCTGTGCAACCTGCTCTATGTGAACCTGGCTCTGCTGGGGAGCCTGGACTAGAAAATCCCCAAAGCTCCCTTCCAACCCCCACTGTAGTTTGGAAATAAAAAGAACAAATTCCTATGCACACTGCACATATTTTATTTGTAGTAGTGCACAAAACAAAGGAAAAAAGAATGCAATACTTAAAATGAAGAACAACTGTAATCACCAAAACCCAAATACTACTTCCATGTGAACCATGGGCCTGCTTTTGGCTAACAAGATGGTCAAGGTTAGGTTCCATATTTGTCACTGCTAGTCGTAGCAAGTGATGCAAGTGTTCATCAGTTAGTCTGGATCTGATTGGACACTCCAGATGTTTCATTCAGGAAAAAGCCTGCTCACAGACACAGCTGCTGCCAAAGATGGCTGCAATTTTGAGTGCATGGTTCCCGAGATTATGATATGTCTCTGAGGGGAGAGATGCATAGAAAGTAGCAAGGCTGCTTGATTTGGATGCATCTTTCAGCGAGTCACAAGCCTGTAGTCGGGTCAACTCCATTTGGTAAGTCGGATCAACAGCTTCAATGTCAACAGAAAATGGGTTGTGGAAAAGCTGTGTGTCCTGTTCATGGAGACCAAGCTCTTGAAATCTAATTTGAAACTCCTTCCACAACATTTTCAGTACATCCATACAGGTTTTGTTTGGGAATGCAACTGCTGGGTTTTCTGCAAGCAAGTTTTGAGTTGTGGGGAGATGGCAGAAGTTTTCCTCCTTTACTTGGTTAAAGAGCAGGTCTAATTTGACTTGAAAATGCTTTCACATGTGAATACCTATCACAGATGAGCTTCCCCTTCCCTTACTTGGTTAATGAGCAGGTCTAATTTGACTTGAAAATGGTTTCACATGTGAATACATATCATAGATGAGCTTCCCCTTTCCTTGAAGTTGGACATTGAAGTTATTGAGTAGCTCTGTAACATCTGTCAGAAATGCAAGGTGCCATTTTCATTCTGCATCTTTGAGCTCTGGTACTTCTTTTTTGAAAGCATAAAATCACAAACCTGTGGGAGTCAGTCATAAAATCATTTAAAAACTCTCCCTCGACTCAGCCAAGGGACTTCTGTATGGCACAGAATATCTTTATAGAATCATAGAATGGTTTAGGTTGGAAGGGACCTCAAGGATCATCCAGCTCCGACCCCCTGCCATAGGCAGGGACACCTCCCACTAGAGCAGGCTGCTCAAGGCCTCATCCAGCCTGGCCTTAAATGCCTCCAGGGAGGAAGCAGCCACAACCTCCCTGGGCAACCTGTGCCAGTGTCTTACCACCCTCACTGGAAAGAACTTCCTCCTAATATCCAGTCTGAATCTCCCCTCTGCCAGTTCAAACCCATTCCCCCTCGTCCTGACATTCCCAGACCTTGTCAATAGTCCCTCCCCAGCCTTCCTGTAGGCTCCCTTCAGATACTGCAAAGCCACTCTAAGGGCTCCTCGAAGCCTTCTCTTCTCCAGGCTGAAGAACCCCAACTCAGCCTGTCCTCATAACAACATTTAGCTCAGACAGAAACTGCTGAAACTGTCTGTGGTTTAGTGCAGGAGCTGCAATGAAGTTAACACAAGGAACCACAGTTTTCATGCCAGAGTCCAGCCGCAGTGATTTACAACACAGTGCTCCTTGGTGGATGCTGCAGTGTCTGGCTATTGGATGTGAATGGCTGCGTTTGTCCATCTCTTTGTTAATGCTGCAGCAGCCGCTCCTTTCACGGACCCCACCACGCTAGGAGCACCATCAGCTGTCACACCGAATAGTTTACCCCAGTCCAGCTCCAAATCAATCATAGTTCGGCAGCTTCTTCAAGGCTGTCCCCTCCTGGAGTCGTTCCTTTGATGCTTCTCAGCGTAGCAAGCTCCTCTGGGACTTGGAAAGAGCCATTTGTCCCACGAATGAAGATGAGAAGTTGCGCAGAATCACCAACAGCACTGCTTTCGTCGAGTGCCAATGAGCGACAGCAGGAGGAGGAGGCCGGGGCGGCGGCGAGGTTCGTAGCCGAGAGGGGCCCCACGGCGAGGGCAGGACGAGGCGGCGGCGCTGGTTCCAGCCCAGGCCCGGCGGCGGCTTGCGGGCCCGGCCGTGGGTTAAGCGGCAGGAAGCGGCTGCTTGGTTCCCCCCCAAAAGCCCCGGGCAGGGGAGCTCTGTAAGTACCGGCGGGCCGCACTGAGGACCCTCAGGGGCCGTATGCGGGCCGTAGATTGAGGACCCCTGATCTAATCCCTAATCCCCTGCCGTGGGCAGGGATGTCTCATACTAGGTCAGGTTGCCCACAGTCCCACCCAGCCCGGCTTTGAAAACCTCCGGTGGTGAGGCTTCCACCACCTCCCTGAGCAACCTGTTTCAGTGTCTCACCACCTTCATGGCGAGGAATTTCTTCCTAACGTCTAATCTAAATCTCCCTTCCTTTAGTTTGGATCCATTCTCCCCAGCCCTAAGACTACCTGACACCCTAAGGAGTCCCTCCCCAGCTTTCTTGTAGCCCCCTTCAGATACTGGGAGGCCACAGGAAGGTCTCCTCAGTCTTCTCTTTTTTTAACTGCACAGCCCCAACTGCCTCAGTCTGGCTCCAGCCCTGCGATCATCCTCACGGCGCCCTCCGCTGGACACCTTCCACAACATCCACAGCTTTCCTAGAATCATAGAATCAAGCAGGTTGGAAGAGACCTCCAGCATCACCCAGCCCGACCTAGCACCCAGCCCTGTCCAGTGAACCAGACCATGGCACTAAGTGCCTCAGCCAGGCTTTTCTTCAACACCTCCAGGGATGGTGACTCCACCACCTCCCTGGGCAGCCCATTCCAATGCCAATCACTCTCTCCAGGAAGAGCTTCCTCCTAACATCCTGTCTGTATCTCCCCTGGCACAACTTGATGCTGTGTCCCCTTGTTCTGTTTCTGGTTGCGTGGCAGAAGAGACCAACCCCCACCTGGCTATAGCCTCCCTTCAGGTAGTTGTAGATAGCCATGAGGTCACCCCTGAGCCTCCATCTTCTTTTGGAGAGAAGAGGAAGCCATACATAGAATCAGTCAGGGTTGGAGGGGACCACGAAAACCAGCTAGTTCCAATCCCCCTGCCATGTGCAGGGACACCCTAGCCTAGAACAAGCTGTCCAGAGACTCATCCAGCCTTGCCTTAAATACTTCCAGGCATGGGACCTCAACCACCTCCCTGGGCAACCCAGGCAACATACTCTGGGAGCAGAGGTTTTAAGCTTTCAGTTGGGAAACTAAAAGGATATTTATAAGTTTCAGAGCATCTGGGTAGCACTTAGAGTGTACCATAAGGGAGAGGTAAATGATGTGTCTTTCAGTTGCAAGTTATACATGGACTTAACATGTACTTTTTTAAACTGACTCATTGAAACCATTGCTAACACATTTGATAGCACAGGAAGGATGTTCAAGGATAACTGAATGTACACAATCCAAGCTCTACCTCTTTAACTGAAGAACAAACAAATACTGTTCTCAAAGAAATAAATGTAAAATTTGTGATTCATCTTCCTTTTTTTCTTTATTTTATTTGTTTTTCAAGAGAGTGAAGCCAAAAGCATTGCATTAAAGCAGAAACATTCAGCTAAGATGATTTAGGTGTTGAGAAACTCAGGGAAAATTATAGTTTGGACCTATTCTAATTTAGAAAACACACTTCTCCCAAATGCTTTTCTTGTTCATGCTGATTTTTCCTCTATGTTTTCCTTTTTTTCACTTAATAAAGTAGCTCCCCCCCCGCCATTAATCCTACTAGACCAAAACCATGTTTGTGTAATACATTATTAAAGTGGTGTCAGCCTCATGATGTAGTGTGCTTGAGGCTTTGCAGCAGCATTATTTACTTGGTGTCCCTTACAAAAGCACTCAAGGGATTCCAAAGCAATATTAGAGCCTTTTGCAACATGCTGCATAACCTGTTTAGTTAGGTGCTGCTATCTTGCTAACAAAACCAAAGTTAGTCTTGTTTCCTGCATTGTACTTCAGGCTTACTTTCTGTAGGCAGGCTTTGTAGAGCCCAAAAGAATGGCCTAGAATTTGAGAGATCCTATATATTGATTTAAATATGTTACTAGAGGTGGTTGAAGAAGAACTTGTCCTTTCACTCTGAAACTATATACCAATCCTGGAAGGAAGAGGATCACACAATGATAGGGATTGGAAGGGACCTCTGATGCCAGGGTAGGCCTAAGATATGCACAGAAACAACCACATTGGCAGAGACCTCTGAAATCATCCAGTCCAACCTA
>WAAF01011128.1:6065-16133 GCA_013400475.1 Tricholaema leucomelas | reverse complement strand
AGAGGGGACCATGTCTGATGAGTGGCAGAGGGGACCATGTCTGATGGGTGGCAAGGTGTGGACACCTCTTTTGGGTGCCATGGTGGGAACATCTCTGTCCTGAGTAGCCTTCTGGGGCATAAAACTCAGGCCAAAGTCCAGTCCCTGCAGCAGTGAGGTTGGTTTTGCTGTTTGGCTTTTCCCCCTTCCTGACCTCCTGGCTCACTGCTGCCTCTCTCCCCTGGGCAGAGTGCCATGGAGTCCCTGCTGGGAGCATCCATGACTGGTGTGGTCTATTCCCTCTTTGCTGGTCAACCTCTCACCATCCTTGGCAGCACAGGACCTGTCCTGGTGTTTGAAAAGATCCTCTACAAATTCTGCAAGTAAGGCTGGTGGTGCCCCCAGAGCTGCAGGGTTCTGCAGGAGGTGCCAAAGGTGGAATCAGGGAATGGGTTGGGTTGGAAGGGACCTCCAAAGCTCATCCAGTCCAATGCCCTGCCCTCAGCAGGGACATCCTCCACTGGAGCAGACTGCTCACAGCCTTGAGTATCTCCAGGGACAGGGACTCCACCACCTCCCCTGGGCAACCTGTTGCAGCATTGCAGCAGCCTCCTGCTGCAGGACTTGTTCCTCACATCCAATCCAAATCTGCTCTGCTCTCATTCCAATCCATTGCCCCTGGTCCTGCCCCTGCAGTCCCTCTGCAGCCTGCTTGTAGCCCCTTCAGGTGCTGGAAGAAACTGTTCCTCTTGTCTTTACCTTAATGGCAGTTACAGAATCCCAGCAGAGTGGGGCTGGAAAGGACCTCTGGAGATTATCCAGTCCAAACAGGGACATCCTCCACTGGAGCAGACTGCTCACAGCCTTGAGTATCTCCAGGGACAGGGACTCCACCACCTCCTCTGAGCAACCTGTTGCAGTGTTGCAGCAGCCTCCTGCTGCAGGACCTGTTCCTCACATCCAATCCAAATCTCAATCCATTGCCCCTGGTCCTGTCCCTGCAGTCTCTCTGCAGCCTGCTTGTAGCCCCTTCAGGTGCTGCAAGAAGCTGTTCCTCTTGCCTTTACCTTAATGGCAGTTACAGAATCCCAGCAGAGTGGGGCTGGAAAGGACCTCTGGAGATTATCCAGTCCAAACCCCTGCCAGAGCACAGGCACCCAGGGCAGGGCATAGAGGAAGACAGCTGAGGAAGGGCTTGAAAGCCTCCAGCCTGCCAGAGGCTCCACAACCTCTCTGGGCAGCCTGCTCCAGGGCTCTGCCATTAGATTCAAGAAGTTCCTCCTCATGTGCAGATGAACTTCTGACGTTCCACTTTGTGCCTCTTGCTCCTCATCCTGTCCCTGGGCACCACTGAGGAGAGTCATAGAATGGTTTGGAGTGGAAGGGACCTCTGAAGGTCATCTCTCTCTAGTCAGCAGGGACATCCCCCACTAGAGCAGATTGCTCACAGCCTTGTCCACACCTTGAATATCTCAGGGAGGTTGTGGTTGTGCCATCCCTGGAGGTGTTCAAGGTCAGGTCCTTGAGCAATTCAGGCTGGTGCAAGGTGTCCCTGCCCGTGGCAGAGGAGTTGGAACTACCTCATAGGCATTGGGTTGGGAGAGACCTCCAAAGCTCATCCACTCCAACCCTCTGCAGTCAGCAGGGACATCCCCCACTGGAGCAGGTTGCTCACAGCCTTGTCCTCACCCTGAGTATCTCAGGGAGCCTGTGGATGTTCTCTCCCTGGAGGTGTTCCAGGTCAGGTCCTTGAGCAATCTGGGCTGGTGTGAGGTGTCCCTGCCCATGGCAGGGGCGTTGGAAGAGCCTGGCCCCATCCTCCTGCCACCCACCCTTGCACTATTGATCAGCACTGATCAGATCCCCCTCAGGCTACTCCTCCTCAGCCCACAAAGCCCCAAGTCCCTCAGCTGCCATCTCCAGGCCCCTCAGCAGCACTCAGCAGCTGCTCCTTGCAGGCTGCAGCCAGGCTCCTGGGGCTCTGCAGGATGGATGGGGTCAGTTGGGGGCTTTAAGGTTAAGGGGAAGCAGGGGGAGAAACCAAGAGGCTGCAAGTGCCCAAGCTGGGGTGGGCAAGGCAGATGGTAGCAGTTCACCTCCCTGCCACTTTGCAGTGATATTTGCAGTCACTTTCCACATCTTGCCCAGAAGGCCAAGGGCAGCCTGGGCTGAATCCAAAGCAGTGTAGGCAGAGATGGAGAGTGAGGATCCTGCCCCCTCTGCTATGCTCTGGTGAGGGCTCACTTGGAGTACTGCATCAAGCTCTGGTGCCCTCAACACAAGGACATGGAGCTTACAGAATGTGCCCAGAGGAGAGCCACAAATCAGGGGGGCTGAGGCACCTCTGCTCTGAGGACAGCCTGAGGGAGCTGGGGATGCTCAGCCTGGAGAAGAGAAGGCTCCAGGGAGACCTTAGAGCAGACTGCTGAAGGGGACTACAAAAGGCTGCAGAGGGACTGCAGGGGCAGGACCAGGGGCAAGGGTTTGGAATGAGAGCAGAGCAGATTTGGATTGGATGTGAGGAAGAAGTCCTGCAGCAGGAGGCTGCTGCAACACTGCAACAGGTTGCCCAGGGGAGGTGGTGGAGTCCCTGTCCCTGGAGATACTCAAGGCTGTGAGCAGTCTGCTCCAGTGGAGGATGTCCCTGCTGAGGGCAGGGCATTGGACTGGATGAGCTTTGGAGGTCCCTTCCAACCCAACCCATCCCCTGACTCTCTGAGGCAAAGCCTCCTGGGTTGCTGCTGAGGGATTTGCTTTGCCTTCCTCTGAGAGCAAACTCAGGCATCTCTGGGCTTGGTTTTGCTGCAGATGGAAATGGATTTTGCTCAGATCCCCAAAGGCTTTTTCTGCTTAGCTGCCTTTGACCTCTGGCAGCTGGAGTGCAAAAGCAGGAGGGAGTTTGCATGGGCTGTGGCTCTTTCCCAGGACAGCCCTCGGGCTGGGGTGGCTGAGGTGGGATGGCTCTGCTCTTCCAGGGACTACAGCCTCTCCTATCTCTCCCTGCGAGCCTGCATCGGGCTCTGGACTGCCCTCTTCTGCCTGCTGCTGGTGGCCACGGACGCCAGCTGCCTGGTGTGCTACATCACTCGCTTCACCGAGGAGGCCTTCGCCTCCCTCATCTGCATCATCTTCATCTACGAGGCCCTGGAGAAGCTGAGCCACCTGCGAGAGACCTACCCGGTGCACATGCACAGCAAGCTGGACCTGCTCACCATCTACTAGTGGGTTTGTGCTTCTGGAGCTGGATGGAAGCTCAGGGCTGGAGCTGCAGCATCTCTCCTGACCCCTTGCCTTGCTTCTCTCCTGCCAGCTGCAGGTGTGAGGCTCCAGCTCATCCCAGCAACACCACGCAGCAGTTCTGGGCCAGCAGCAGGATCAATGTGTCCAGCATCACCTGGGAGAACCTCACAGTGACTGTAAGTGCCCTGAGCCCTCCAGTTGCATCCCCAGGCTCCAGGGGCAGGACAAGGAGGGGAGAGATATGGGCAGCTGGGCTTAGGCATAGCCTCACTGCCCACAGGTTTGCTTGGCCTGGGGTGCAAGCAGAGGTGTGAAGCCCTCCAGGCAGAGCTCTGCTGCTTCTCAAAGCAGAGGGTTGCTGCCAGGACCAGGTGGTGCTCCTCAGGGCTCAGCCAGTCCTGTTGATAACCTCAACAAGAGGATTAAGGCTCTCTCAGGCACTTTGCAGACAGCTCCAGGCTGGGTGGCTGTGTTGATCTGTTGGAGGGCAGGGAGGCTCTGCAGAGGGACCTGGACAGCCTGGGCTGAGGTTCAGCAAGACCAAGGCCTGGCTCCTGTGCTTGGCTCCCAACAACCTCATGAAGGCTCCAGGCTAGGGTCAGAGAGGCTGGAAAGTGCCCAGCAGAAAAGGACCTGGGGGGGGTTGCTTCACAAGAGGTGAAGTATGCCCAGGTGGCCACCAACATGCTGGCCTGGATCAGCAGTCCAAGTGTCTGGCATCAGCTGGGGGAATCCCATGGCGACTGCCACTGCCCTGAGGCACTGAGTCCTCAAGCTGGAGCCTGGGAGCATTCCCACGGTGCAAGAGCTGAGGTGCTGCTGGGCTTGCAAAGGTGCCAGAGCTGCTCTGAGAGGTCACTGCTGCCAGCTGAGCTGTGCTTCTGGCCTGGCTGCTCCTGGAAAGGGGAATCCACCTCCTTCCACCCTCCAGCCTGCTTCCAGCATTGCACCCTGCTGGCTGCTGCGAGCCTCCTACCGATGTCTGCATCCCCTCTTGGCCATCCGCAGGGCATGGAAGATTTGTCTCTTCTCCTGTCCTGCTTTGGTCATCTTAGCCCTCCCTGCCTGTTCCCTCTTTACTCCCAAGCATTTCCAGCCTTCCCTTTCCCTCTGGGACCTTCTTCAGCCACTCTCAGCTGCTGTTGAGGCAGAGGCTGTGCCTCAGGTCTCTGCGGCTGTGCCTCAGGTCTGTGCTGCTGTGCCTCAGGTCTGTGCTGCTGTGCCTCAGGTCTGTGCTGCTGTGCCTCAGGTCTGTGCTGCTGTGCCTCAGGTCTCTGCTGTCCACCCCAGCCCCTGCCTGTGCTCTCTGTAGTGGATGTGTGCATTAGCTGCTGCTGCTCATCCCCTGCCAATCCCTGCTGGTAGCAGCAGTCCCAAGGTCCTGGCTGCTGGGGCCAGGTCCTGCAGTCTGCCTGCTCTGCCTGGGTCCTGCTGCTCTGTTTCTCCAGGAATGTCGCTCCCTGCATGGAGAGTTTCAAGGACCTGCCTGTGGACGTGATGGGCCCTACACACCTAATGTCCTCTTCTGGTGCTGCATCCTCTTCTTCTCCACGTTTGTTCTCTCCAGCCTGCTGAAGAAGTTTAAAACCAGCCCTTACTTCCCAACCAGAGTAGGTGGAAGGTGGTGGCCAGCAGCAGTCTCCACACATATTTCCCAAGATGACAGAACCCCAACAGGGTGAGGTTGGAAGGGACCTCTGGAGAGCATCCAGGTCAATCCCCCTGCCAGGGGCACCCAGGGCAGGGCACACAGGGACACAACCTCCAGAGGAGACTCCACAACCTCTCTGGGCAGCCTGCTCCAGGCCTCCTGCACTCTCACAGAGAAAAAAGTTTTCCCTTCTGTTCTCTGGCACTCAGTGCCCTTTGTCCTGCCACTGGACAGCCCTGGGCAGAGCCTGGCTCCAGCCCTGCACATCTTTGTCTGCAGCAATGAGAGCAGCCTCAAGGCTCCTCTGCTCCCTGCTCCCTCAGCCTGTGCTCACAGGAGATGTTCCACTGCCTGCAGCAGCTTTGGCTCTGGGCTGGACTCTCTCAAGCAGTTCCCTGAGGTCCTTCTTGAACTGAGGGGCCCAGACCTGGACACAATATTCCAGATGTGGCCTCAGTAGGGCAGAGTAGAAGGAGAGGAGAACCTCTCTGACCTGCTCACTGCAGCCCCTCTGATCCAGCCCAGGAGGCTGTTGGTGGTGGCTCTCCTGGAGCACCAAACAAGAGTTGTCACCATATGGTCAGGCCAGGAGATGCTGTCCTGGAGGGCCAAGCATCACCTCGGGTGTCCCTCACTGCTTTCCATGAGTGCATTCCCACCTGCCTCAGGACCTGCCCTGGGCCATGGTTTTGCTCAGGCAGGGAGAACTCAGCTCCCCCAGACAGATGTTTTTTCACCTCCTGTGCCCAAGGCTGGCTCTGGTGAGGAGCCACCACAGAAAGAGGTTCCAGTCTCTGCCTTCTGAGGAACAAGAGATGCCTCAGCCCTGCTCTAGCTGTGAGTCTGGCTGGCCCCTGCCAGGCAGCAGTTTTGGTTGAGGTTGGAAGGTTTGAAAAGCCTTTTCCACCCAGCTAAGCTTTTTCAGCTGCCCAGCACCAGATGCCTCAGGCACAGCAGGGTAGTCTGACTGCCTGGCCTCAGAGTGCTGCCACTCTGCTCCCCAGCTCAATGTTGCTGATGTCCCCAAGTTGTCCACCTTTTGCTGCAGCCCTGCCTGTGATGCCCCTTTCACCTCTGCTTTCTTGCCCCAGGTCAGGTCCACAGTCAGTGACTTTGCTGTTTTCCTCACCATTGTCATCATGGTGCTCATGGACATCCTGATTGGGATCCCATCACCAAAGCTCCATGTCCCCCACGTGTTCAAGGTAATGCAGGGGTTTGGACTTGAGCTGTCCCAGGCCTTCAGGATGCCCACAGGGTGATTTGGTCCCAGGCTTTCAAGATGCCCACAGGGTGACTCTGTCCCAGATCTTCAGGATGCCCACAGGGTGACTCTGTCCCAGACCTTCAGGATGCCCACAGAGTGACTCTGTCCCAGACCTTCAGGATGCCCACAGGGTGACTCTGTCTCAGACCTTCAGGATGCCCACAGGGTGATTCTGTCCCAAGTCTTCAGGATGCCCACAGGGTGACTCTGTCCCAGACCTTCAGGATGCCCACAGAGTGATTCTGTCCCAGACCTTCAGGATGCCCACAGGGTGACTCTGTCCCAAGTCTTCAGGATGCCCACAGGGTGACTCTGTCCCAGACCTTCAGGATGCCCACAGGGTGACTTGGATGCAGGATAGGGGTGGGTCTGGAGAAGATGCTGGAATTGGAAGGAGATGGAAGAGAAACATCTGTAGATGCCAGCAGAGAGGAACTGCTGAAGCCACTGGGAGAGAAGGACCTGAAGGCAGGGCTGGGAGATGCTCTGGCCCAGGGCAGCAGTGCAGTGCCTGGGCTGGGAGGTGATGCTGCTGTGTTTGCTTTGCTGCAGCCTACCAGAGATGACCGTGGTTGGGTGATCAACCCCATAGGACCCAATCCTTGGTGGACAGTGCTGGCTGCACTCATCCCAGCTCTGCTCTGCACCATCCTGATCTTCATGGACCAGCAGATCACAGCTGTCATTGTCAACAGGAACGAGCACAGGCTGAAGGTGAGCAGCTGCAAGAGATGGCCTCCAGCCCACCCCACTCTGGGCTGCAGGGGTGGGCAGAAGCTTCTCTTTCAAATGCTTTGTGAAGCTGTGGGTTGGGGGCAGCCAAGCTGCATGGCAGGAGGGGTTTTGGGGCAGCACTTCTTGAGCAGCAGCCTTTGCTCAGGGCAGGGTTTGAGATGCCAGCCAAGGTTGCAGGGAAGGCTTGTTTGGGTGCACTGCCAGGGGGACCAGGCACAGGATTGCTGCCAGTATCACACAAACTCCCCAGACCACCTCTGGCTGAGCTCCTGGTGGGTTTTCTTGCTCCAAGCCTGGACACTTCCTTGTTTGTTTCCAGATCTTGTTTGTCATTTTCCAGCAGCTGACTCCTGTGCAGGCAGGGTTGGAGCCTGGCTGGCGCCGCTGGCCCTGCTCCTGTGCCCTGGGGTGCTCTGTTCTGATGTGTTCTGCACTTTGGCCACAACAACCCCAAGCAGCACTACAGGCTGGGGACAGAGTGGCTGAGAGCAGCCAGGAGGAAAGGAACCTGGGGGTGCTGGTAGAGATTAGGCTGAAGATGAGGCAGCAGTGCCCAGGTGGGCAGCAGAGCCAATGGCATCCTGGGCTGGCTCAGGAGCAGTGTGGGCAGCAGGACAAGGGAGGTTCTTCTGCCCCTGTGCTCAGCACTGCTCAGGCCACCCCTGGAGTGCTGTGTCCAGTTCTGGGCTCCTCCATAGCAGAGAGATGTTGAGGTGCTGGAAGGTGCCCAGAGAAGGGCAGCAAGGCTGGGGAGGGGCCTGGAGCACAGCCCTGTGAGGAGAGGCTGAGGGAGCTGGGGGGGTGCAGCCTGCAGCAGAGGAGGCTCAGGGCAGAGCTCATTGCTGTCTGCAGCTCCCTGCAGGGAGGCTGTAGCCAGGTGGGGTTGGGCTCTGCTGCCAGGCAGCCAGGGCCAGAAGAAGGGGACACAGCCTCAAGCTGTGCCAGGGCAGGGTCAGGCTGGATGTGAGGAGGAAGTTGTTGGCAGAGAGAGTGATTGGCATTGGAATGGGCTGCCCAGGGAGGTGGTGCAGTGCCCATCCCTGGGGGTGTTGAAGCCAAGCCTGGCTGGGGCACTGAGTGCCATGGTCTGGTTGAGTGGCCAGGGCTGGGTGCTAGGCTGGACTGGATGATCCTGGAGCTCTCTTCCAACCTGGCTGATTCTATGATTCTGTGATTCCTGCAGAAAGGCTGTGGGTACCACCTGGACCTTTTCATGGTGGCTGTAATGCTTGGGGTGTGCTCTGTGATGGGGCTGCCCTGGTTTGTGGCTGCCACTGTCCTGTCCATCACCCATGTGAACAGCCTCAAAGTGGAGTCTGCCTGCTCGGCGCCAGGAGAGCAGCCCAAGTTCCTGGGGATCCGGGAGCAGAGAGTCACTGGGCTGATGATCTTTGTGCTCATGGGCTGCTCTGTCTTCTTCACTTCAGTCTTACAGGTAAGTGGGGGATGCAAGCAGCAGAGCAAGCACCACCTGCTTGCCACTTGGCCACCAAAACAGACTCCTCTGCAGCTCCCAGCAGCTGTGGAGGAGACGATCCCAGACCTTGCAGCTTGACCCAAGCCTCCTTTAGCCTTCCAGTCCTTCAGCCCCAGCTTGCTGTGCTCAACATAACTGAGCAATACTACACTTGCTTGGATGTTCAGGTCTCTCTCAGGCCCACTCGTGTCCAGGGCTCACAGTGAAGCCAAATCCAAGCAGAGCCTCTGCTCATTTGCCAGCAGAGAGCAATTTGCCATCTCCTGCCCCAAACGCCTCAGGACAGCCCTTCCCAGGAGCTAAAGACAACGCCCTTGAAAGGCCACATCTGGAATATTGTGTCCAGGTCTGGGCCCCTCAGGTCAAGAAGGGTCTCAGGAAACCACTTGAGAGAGTCCAGCCCAGAGCACAAAGCTGCTGCAGGCAGTGGAACATCTCCTGTGAGCACAGACTGAGGAGCTGGGAGCAGAGGAGCCTGAGGGCTGCCCTCGTTGCTGCTGATAAAGATGTGCAGGGCTGGAGCCAGGCTCTGCTCAGAGATGTCCAATGACAGGACAAGGGTCACTGTGTGCCAGCTGGAGCAGAGGAGGTGCCAGAGAACAGAAGGGAACATTTCTCCCTGTGAGAGTGCTGGAGCCTGGAGCAGGCTGCCCCCAGAGGTTGTGCAATCTCTTCTGGAGACTTTTCCATCCTCACCTGGCTGCGTTGCTGTGTGCCCTGCCCTGGGTGTCCCTGCCCTGGCAGGGAGGTTGCACTGGATGCTCTCCAGAGGTCCATTCCAACCTCTCCGTGGTGGAGTTCTGTGACATGAGCTCCCTTGCATGCCCCCCTCAGGAAGGAGCCTGCATGCTGAGAGGAGGCTTTGTTGCTTTTGCCTCTTGGCACAGAAGGCACAGAAATGCTTTCCTGCCCTGGCAGAACCTGGCATTTGGTGGTGGAATCACCTCTTTACCTCCAGGCTCTCTGGACCATGATGGAGCTCTGATGGAGCCTGAAGCAGAGCATTGACTCACTGCAGACTGCCTGTGCCTGCAGTGACCGAAGCCCAACACATGTCAGTGCTGGGTCCGTGGTGTGACTGAATGGTCTTTGAGGTCTCTTCCACCCAGCTGCACTCTGTAATCCTGTGGGCTCTGGGAAGCTTTGGGCAGTGCATGTAGAGGAGAGTGAGGGCACCAACAATGCCATTCCCACTAGTAAAGGCTGCATTCCTCTCCCCAGTTCATCCCAATGCCTGTGCTCTACGGTGTCTTTCTCTACATGGGGGTGTCGTCGCTGCGAGGAATTCAGGTAGGCACTCAGCAGTGTCTGCTCCTTCCACAGAAGCAGGGTAAAAAGCTGGGGCAGGAGGAAAGTCTCTCCTAAACCAAGCCATGGAAATCTTTCTGTAAGGGTATTGAGAGAGATTTGGGGACTGAGGACATTTTCTCTGCCTAAAAGGTGATTAGGCAGCGGAACAGGCTGGCCAGGGGAAGGTGGAGTTCCCAACCCTGGAGGTGTTGAATCATAGGATCAGAGAATGGGTTTAGGTTGGAAGGGAGCTCAAGGATCAGCCAGCTCCAACCTCCTGCCATAGGCAGGGACACCTCTCACTAGAGCAGGCTGCTCAAGGCCTCATCCAGCCTGGCCTTAAACACCTCCAGGGAGGTTGTGGAGCACAGAAGCACCCAATGTGATCAAAGATCACCTTGGGTGCTTCTGTGCTCCACAACCTCCCTG
>WAAF01011127.1:0-21203 GCA_013400475.1 Tricholaema leucomelas | reverse complement strand
GAGGAGAGGCTGAGGGAGCTGGGATTGTTTAGCCTGGAGAAGAGGAGGCTCAGGGGTGACCTTATTGCTGTCTACAAGTACCTGAGGGGTGGTTGTAGCCAGGAGGAGGTTCCTCTCTTCTCTCAGGTGGCCAGCGCCAGAACAAGAGGACACAGCCTCAGGCTGCGCCAGGGGAAATTTAGGCTTGAGGTGAGGAGAAAATTCTTCACTGAGAGAGTCATTGGACACTGGAATGGGCTGCCCAGGGAGGTGGTGGAGTCGCCATCCCTGAAGCTGTTCAAGGCAGGATTGGACGTGGCACTTGGTGCCATGGTCTAGCCTTGAGCTCTGTGGTGAAGGGTTGGACTTGATGATCTGTGAGGTCTCTTCCAACCTTGGTGATACTGTGATACTGTGATAAATTATAGCTAGCTGCCAAATCCCAACAGGAGACAGAAGAGCATATTAAACAAGGTAACTCATTAAACTTCTCTTGTATCAAATATTTCCAGACAGATAAAGAGGTTTATATGGATAAGATAAAAATAAAGGTTTCTTTTCAGTAAATTAGAGGCCTTAGTATTATAAAATTATTTTTAAAGTGGGGAAACTAAACTCTCAAGTCACTAAAGCCAGTTCCTTCAGACTCTGTACAAAGTATTTTGTGAATCAGAAATCCAGTTTAATGCTGCAACATCACTAAAATCACCACACATCCATATGTGAAACAACAACAACAAAAATGACCTTTTACCTGCTATCAAAATGATGGAAGAGATCAGCTCTTCAGCTTCAAGGCATATTTGAGTATTCTCTTTGTTACACTCAAGTATGTTCTCTAATCTTATGTCCATTGTGTTAATTCGGGTTTGGTTCTGTAGTTTGTATGCATGGTTTGTGAATACTGCCTTTGGGTTACTGCAAATTAGTGACCCACTGCACCTCACCGACATACACAAGTCTATGGGGCTGGACGGCATACACCCAAGGGTACTGAGTGAGCTGGTGGAGGTGCTTGCCCAGTCACTTTCCATTATTTACCAACTGTCCTAGCTAAGTGGGGAGGTTCTAGCTGACTGGAGCAATGTGATGCTCAACTACAAGAATGGCCAGAAGGACCTGAGGAACTGTAAACCTGTCAGCCTGACCTCAGTGCTGGAGAAGATCAAGGAGTAGGTCATCTTGAGTACCATTATGCAGCATGTGGAGTCAATCAGGTGATGAAGCCTAGCCATCATGGGCTCATGAAGGGCAGGCACTGCTTGAAAAACCTGATCTCTGCCTACAAGCAGCTAACCTGCTTGGGAAAGGTTGTGGATGTTGTTTATCTGGACTTCTGTAAAACCTTTGATACTGTTTCCCACAGCATCTTCCTGGAGAAACTGGCTGCTTATGGCTTAGATGGATAGATGCTTTGCTGGGTTAAGAACTGGCTGGACAGCCAGGCCCAAAGAGTGGTGGTGAATGAAGTTAAATCAAGTTGGCTGCTGTTCACCAGTGGTGTTCCCCAGGGCTTAGTCTTGGGGCCAGTTGTCTTTATTATCTTTATCAATGATCTGCATAGGACAACTGAGTGCACCCTCAGTGAGTTTGCTGATGATAATAAATCCAGTATGGGAGTGTTGATCTGCTGAGGATAGAGAAGCTCTGTGAAGATATCTGGGTAGGCTGGATCAAAGGGTAGAGGTCAGCTGTGTGAAACTTAACAAAGCTAAGTGCTGGATCACAACAGTCCCATGCAGTGCTACAGACCTGGAGCAGAGTGGCTGGAAATGTGCCTGGAGGAGAAAGACCTGGGACAGCTGGTTGGCAGCTATCTGAACATAAACTGGCTATGTGCTTAGGTGGCCAAGAAAGCCAACAGCATTCTGACCTGTGATGTTAGGTTGATAATTAGACTCAATCTTGGAGGTCTTTTCCAACTGAATAAATTCTCTGATTCTGTAATTCCTCTTCTGCTCTGAGGTTTTCTACATGTTTGCTTCTTTTTATTTTCTGGGAGAAGGAATGCAAATCTTGAATGAGGTAGAGATTTGTTCTGCTAGTTTGTTATACTGTTCCTCACACCTTGTTTCTTTCATGTAATTGCTATCCCTGTTTTGCCTTATCTCCTTAGAGAAACAGTGTCAAATAGTGTCATAGATACGATTTTTTTAAAATGAAAATATTGTCAATATGAAAAAATATTTCCTGAAACTTACTAGCAATATTTACAGGTTTGTACGTTCAGTGGCAACGACTCTGTACCAAGAGGGTATCTACAGGCAAACATAAACAGTATTAAATCACATTAAAAATTCACACATGGTGTTTTGGAGTTTTCTCAGGGTGCAATATGCTGCTTGGCCTCTAGGGGGACTCGAGAGGAACAGAGCTAAAGCAGGGGCACTCTGTGCTGGGTTAAGAACTGGTTGGATGGCTGGGCACAGAGTGGTGGTGAATGGTGCCACATCCACTTGGCAGCCAGTCACTAATGGTGTCTCCCAGGGATCAGTGCTGGGCCCAGTCGTGTTTAATATCTTCACTGATGATCTGGATGAGGGGATTGAGTCCAGCAGCAGTAAGTTTGCAGGTGACACCAAGTTGGGAGCATGTGACAACCTGTGAAGAGGGTAGGAGAGACCTGCAGAGAGACCTGTACAGGCTGGATAAATGGGCACAGTCCAGTGCTAATGAATTTTAACAAGTCCAAGTGCCAGGTTCTGCACTTTGGCCACAACAACCCCATGCAGCACTATAGGCTGGGGAGTGGCTCGAGAGCAGCCAGGCAGAGAGTGACCTGGGGGTACTGGTTGGCAGCTGAACACGAGCCAGCAGTGTGCCTGGGTGGCCAAGAGAGCCAATGGCATCCTGGTCTGTATCAGGAAGAGTGTGGCCAGTAGGACCAGGGAAGTCCTTCTGCCCCTGTACTCAGCACTGGTTAAGCCACACCTTGAGTACTGTGTCCAGTCCCGGGGCCCTCAATTTCAGAAAGATGTTGAGGTGCTTGAACATGTCCAGGGAAGGGCACTTAGGCTGGTGAGGGGGCTGCATCACAGGCCTAGGAGGAGCGGCTGAGGGAGCTGGGAGTGTTCAGCCTGGAGAAGAGGAGGCTCAGGGGAGACCTTATTGCTGTCTACAGCTACCTGAGGGGTGGTTGTAGCCAGGTGGGGGTTGATCTCTTCTCCCAGGCAACCAGCAATAGAACAAGGGGACACAGCCTCAAGTTGTGCCAGGGAAAGTATAGGCTGGATGTTAGGAGGAAGTTCTTCACAGAGAGAGTGACTGGCATTGGAATGGGCTGCCCAGGGAGGTGGTGGAGTCACCGTCCCTGGAGGTGTTCAGGAAAAGCCTGGATAAGGCACTTAGTGCCATGGTCTGGTTGATTGGACAGGGCTGGGTGGTAGGTTGGACTGGACGATCTTGGAGGTCTCTTCCAACCTGGTCTATTCTATTCCATTCTATTCTATTCTATTCTATTCTATTCTATTCTATTCTATTCTATTCTATTCTATTCTATTCTATTCTATTCTATTTCTATTGCACTTTAATTACAAAGAGGCTTTCTAGAATATTTACTCACAAATTAGTATCTCCAGAATATTTCTGGGGTCTGCACTACAGTCTGGACAGTACCCAAATGCTTGGAGGAGTGCTGTTGGTGGTATGGTAACCATTAAAGCCTGTAGAGTTTTCCCAGGACTTTTGCAGGGACCAGGACATGCACAGTCTCTTGACCTGGTCTTAGTCCATTCTCAGGTGGACAGTTACCCTTCTCCCAGGGCTCTGGGCTCAGTAAGGAGGTTCTCAGGTGTACAGGCAGACATGATGTCTTTCTGTGTGGCGTTAAGCTGCTTTCTCTTACAATGCAGACTGCAATGAGGTCTGTGTAGGTGAGGACTCAAGCTACGAGCACCTTACCGCTTTCAAAAGCTGTAACTGCTACTGGCAGTGATTCAGCTTACTCAGGGGCACTTGGCTCTCCCAGTCTTCCCCCTTCTGCTCAGTCTAGGCTGTCATTACCTGCTGGTGGAGTTGTTCATGCCCCCGCTGGACGTGGTTTTGGGAAGCTTTCAGCAAAGGCTGTTGCCCATGGTACGGGCTCTTGTTCTTCTCTCTGGTAAACTGAGGCATGGCAAAGTTTCTGGGTAGATGAGGCAGCAAGGCAAGTTGAGAAGCAGCAAGGCTTCCTGGTCCCCAAGGCAACAAAGCACATAAGGTAAGGCAAGGCAAGGCAAGGCTTAGCAGGCTATAGCAAGACAAGGCAAGGTTGTTTACAACTTTGTTCATATTTATCAATTGCCTGAGTTTTAAATGGCCCAATAGGCAACAGAGATAACCACATCCCCTAACCAATCAGAATGGCACTTTGCCAGAACTAACCACATTAGATGAAGCCATGGGCTTGCTTTTTCCAAATTTTCGAAGTCATGGGCCTATACATGAGGCATGCACAAGCCAACTGTGTGTATCTTGTTTACCACAAGATGTAAACAGGAGCAAACCAAGTCTGAACAAGCCCTGGTCCTTAGACTCAGTGGCTCCTTCTCCTTTGTCCTTTTCCCACGTCTCTCCCCGGTGGAGGAGGAGGGGGAGCGGGAGACCACGCCTGGACTCAAAGTGGGCCTATTTTGGCCTGCTGCCACAAATAGTCACATCCGTAACAAGTCCTAGCAATGCACTATAAAGTAAGCATGCACTCTGAATTGCCCTGTAACTCAAAAACACTGAAAGAGCCTTGTTCTGAGCATGCATTAGCATGTGCAAACATTAGATGTAAAGAAGTCCCTTACTACTACTAAGATGCAAATGCATGACTACATAGCAAGACTTTAAGTTCCACTGCTGCTTCTTTTTAATTCCCTCCAATTTTCTGCAATAATATTAACAAAGCATAGTAATAACAACAAAAATAGCAATAATATTCCTGAAGCAGCATTTTTTAACTTTACCACAGTAGCTGCAAGCACAGGACAGGACTGAAAACATCGCAAACACTGATGCTTAAAACCACATACTTAGAGATTTTGGCTCCCCCTGGTGAAAAAATGTGCATTAAAAAGTGAGATGCACAAAGTGCATAAAAATTCTTGTGTTGACCTCTCTCATTCAGATGTGAATGGGAAAACCATAGCAAAATTTTTGACTAATGCTTTGTAGCAGATTGACCCTACTGCTACACAAGGTGCTCAGTGCAGGACTTAGCTGACCTAAGTTTCATTACTACTGGATGATCTTTGTTAAAGTGTAAAGACAGCTCTCTCTAAATTTCACTTAGAAGTGCAAGCATGTAGAATGAAAAGCTGCTTCCATGCACTTGACTGACAGCTTATAAGGGTTTTATAACATTTTTTAAAAAGCACCTCCCTTTGTGTTAAATAATAATAAATAAAATAACAAGAATGTAGAGGAGGTAATAGTGTGAAGAAGAAGAACCTATCTGGCTTCTAATTGTCCTTAAATTAACACATTTTCTTCTCTTCTTCCCCACCCCTCTATCTACCTACCTACCTATCTACAACAATCCCTCAAAGACATGAAACACCATGGAACAAGGCTTCTCAATGCTCAGTTGCTTGTCATCATCTTTCTAGAAGATAGCTGGGATCACAGAATCACAGAATGTCAGGGGCTGGTAAGGGACCTCCAAAGCTCATCCAGTCTAAGCCCCCTGCCAGATCACACAGGAACATGTCCAGGTGGGTTTTGAATTATCTCCAGAGAGCGAGACTCCACAATGCCCTGGGTGGCCTGTTCCAGTCTTCTGTCACCCTCACAGGGAAAAAAATTCCTCCTCATATTTACATGGAGCTTCCTATGCCTCAGCTTCCACCAATTGCCCCTTGCCCTGTCATTTGGCAGCACCCAGCAGAGCCTGGCTCCATCCTCCTAGCACTCACTCTTTACATATTTATAGACATTAATGAGGTCACCTCTCCAAGCAGCACAGCCCCATCTCCCTCAGTCTCTCCTCATAAGAGAGATGTTCTATTCCCTTCATTATCTTTGTGGCTCTGCACTGGACTCTCTCAAACAGTTCTATATCCCTCTTTCACTAGGGGGCTTATGACCACTATTTGTTCCTTCATCAGCATATTGAGTTTATAGCCTTTTGCTTCACATTGTTTTTTCAACAGGAAGAGTACCCTCATGATAGGTTGGACTGGATGATCTTGGAGGTCTCCTCCAATCTGGTTGATTCTATGATTCTATGATCTGGAGGAATAGGAATGTAGTTAATTAATTTCCTTATAAACAATTAGACTGTTTGACTCTTCTCGCAGGTCAAGGGAAAACACCCTGACAATTGTTTTGATAGGATATATTAGTGATGTGGCTGCTCTGTCATAAGGAAAGGGAAGAATGAGAGTTGGCTAACTTAAAAAAAAAAAAAAAGAGGTTAAAAAAAAAAGGGTAAAAAAAAAAAAAGGTAGAGGAACAGCTACGTGTCCCACAGATCCACACAGGTTTGTGTCACACAGAAAAAGCGAGAACCTACCTGTATGCAGGACATGTGGAACTGCTGCCAAGAAAGTAAGTATCTTTTCTGCTGCACCAAATGGGAGTTAAGTGTGCACCAGAAGAATGCTAGGGAGCATTTTCCTTTGTGTGAGGGGAAAATTTGGACTTAGAAGAAAACTCATTACTCCATCTCAAGAAACTGCCTGCCCACAACTGAAGGTGTCAATAAGAAAGAGTTCATATTGCAGTTTACCTATGGAGCTGTAGTTTGTTGTTTAATAGTAATAATAGTAATAATAATCTTTAAAGAAGAAAAGCAGTATTTAGGAACTTGGGATGGGCATGAAATATTGCTCCACTCTAAGTTAAAGTCCCAGATGACAAGCTGGGCTTTTTTTTGGGTAAAGGTGCTTGACAGACTTGGGAACTTGTCCCTGTTTTCTTCAGAGAAAAAAATGTCATTTGTAGGTTTTAATGGCATTTTGAGCAGGAATTAACTCAATCTAAGGAAATTAACTTCGCAGGAAATAATAGGTAACCCACTTGAAGGCTTTGTCTGAAAAGAATATCCATATGTACTTCCTGCACAACATTAGGTGACAGCAAACAGCAGTATACAACAGCACAGAGCTGAAGATAAAAAACAACTTTGAATTTCATTTTGTTTTTAGTCAGTACACAACAACAAAAGCTTGTTCTGACAGGTGAGAGTTTTTCCACCTGTCAAAGAGATATCAGGGAAGGTGATGAAATCTTTGCATATGAAGCTAGACTGTAAATCATTGTTCTGTAAATGAGTTAAAGCTAATTAAACCTACTTTCATGCACTTTGTGTGGGAATGTATCGTGACAACTTGTAATTCTGTTCAGGAGTTTAATAAAGCAACTTATCCAAGAGCTCAAGTTCCTAACAGAATCATAGAATCAGTCAGGGTTGGAAGGGACCACAAGGATCATCCAGTTCCAACCCCCCCCCGCCATGGACAGGGACACCCTACTCTAGATCAGGCTGGCCACAGCCTCATCCAGCCTGGCCTTAAACACCTCCAGGCATGGGGACTCAACCACCTCCCTGGGAAACCCATTCCAGGCTCTCACCACTCTCATGCTGAACAACTTCCTCCTCATGTCCAGTCTCAATCTCCCCACCTCCAGCTTTGCTCCATTCCTCCTAGACCTGTCACTACCTGAGTGACAGGACTATTAGCCCATTAGCCTTCCAGGACACTCACCTGGAGTACTGCATCCAGTTCTGGAACCCCTATTACAAGAAAGATCTGGACCTGCTGGAATGTGTCCAGAGAAGGGCCATGAGAATGATCAGAGGGCTGGAGCTGCTCTCTTATGAGGACAGGCTGAGAGAGTTAGGGGTGTTCAGACTGGAAAAGAGAAGGCTTCATGATGACCTTATTGTGGCCTTCCAGTATCTGAAGGGGGCCTACAAGAAAGCTGGGGAGGGACTTTTTAGCATGTCAGGTAGTGATAGGACTGGGGGAATGGAGCAAAACTAGAAGTGGGTAGATGCAGACTGGATGTTGGGAAGAATCATAGAATCATAGAATCATAGAATCATAGAATGGTTTAGGTTGGAAGGGACCTCAAGGATCATCCAGCTCCAACCCCCTGCCATAGGCAGGGACACCTCCCACTAGAGCAGGCCGCTCAAGGTCTCATCCAGCCTGGCCTTAAACGCCTCCAGGGAGGAAGCAAGAAGTTGTTCACCATGAGGGTGGTGAGACATTGGAACAGGTTGCCCAGGGAGGTGGTGGAAATCTCATCCATGGAGGTTTTTAAGGATGTCGCTCTGAGCAACCTGATCTAATGTGAGGTGTCCCTGCCCACGGCAGGGAGGTTGGAGCTAGATGATGCTTGAGGTCTCTTCCAGCGCCGACAATTCTATAATTCTATGATTCTTTTACACTCTCCTTGCAACTTCTTCACAGCCCTAAAGGATTTTGAGCTAGCCTCTTGGAGCTGATAAGGTGGCATTTTTCACTTTGTTTCCAATCCAGACCATAATGCTCTCTTCTTCAAAACTGAGTATGTCATGCTCCAGCAAAACCAGGGAAAGTGCCGGCACTAAGTATAATAATCCAGCCTCTTAATCTTCTGGCAACAGTTTCATAGCCTGAAGAAATTGGACTTAATGCCTTTAATTTATAACCTGCAGTTGTTTTCTTTCCGTGTTCTATTCAGGTTCATTAAAAAGACCTGTCTCGACCTGCACCAGAAGATGGAGCTCGAACTTCACCAGGCAAGGTGCCAGAAATGAAAGTTCTGGACAGTAACCTCTCAACAACTTCACATCCTGAAGCAATGAGGTGACCCTTTCTGCTTTAGCTTACAAATGTTCCACTTCTTATTTTTTCTGTTCCCATAAGGGGCTCACATTCAACATCCTATATATCCATTTCTACCTCCACTAGATAAAGTCCCAGCACTGACATCTCATCCAGCCTCACAATCTTCTGAAAGCTACTCCATGGCCTGAAGGAATATGTGGTGTGCATAATGTTTCCCTTGTGTTTTATTAAGCCCAGTAAGAGCTGTGGTTCAAAACCAAATGTGTCCTGCTCCATCTCTACCAGGGAAAGGGTCACAGAATCACACAGAAACATTCAGGTTGGAAAAGATCCCTAGGATCACCAAGTCAAACCATTATCCCTACTCCACAAAGTTCACCCTTAAACCATATCCTCAAGCATCACATCCAGATGACTTTAAAACACATCCAGGGTTCATGACTCCACCACCTCCCTCCTGGGCAGCTCATTCCAATGCCTGACCACTCTTGCTGGGAAAAAGTGTTTCCTAATGTCCAGTCTAAACCTACCCAGTGGCAGCTTAAGGCCATTTCCTCTAGTTTCTGGAGCTATAGGACCACTGAGATTGGAAAGGACCTCTAAGATCACTGAGTCCAACTTTCTGCCCAACACCTGCACAACCACTAGACCACATCTCATAGACTCATAATACCTGAAGGGATACTGCAGGAAGGCTGCAGAGGGACTTTTGCTGAGGATGTCTAGAGTCAGGCCCAGGGGGAATGGTTTGAAGCTGAGGCAGAGCAGGGTTAGCCTGGAGCTGAGGAAGAAGTTCTTCAGTAGGAGGCTGGTGAGACCCTGGAATAGGTTGCCCAGAGAGGCCACAGCTGCCTCCTGCCTGGGGGGCACCGAAGGCCAGGTTGGATGAGTCCAGTTGAGAGGTGTACCCGGGCATGGTGGGGCGGTTGGAACAGATGATCCCTGACATCCCTTCCAGCATGAGCCATTCTATGATTCACAGAATGGTTTGGAAAGGATACTAAATATCATCTAGTTCCAATCCCCTGCCATGGACAGCGACACCTCCCACCAGAACAGGTTGCTCAAGGCCTCATCCAGTCCAGCCCCAAACACCTCCAGGGCCAGGGCAGCCACAACCTCCCTGGACAGCCTGTGCCAGTTTGAACTCCTCACCCTCTCTGTACAGAATTGCTTCCTAATTTACAACTTGGCACAGCACCCTAGGTAGGGGGGAGTGAAAAGCTTCCCAGCAGACACCGAACCATTTGCCTGTGAGAAGAGACCAGCAGCAGCCTCTTCATGTCCTTCCAGGTAGCTGTAGACAGCAATGAGGTCTCCTCTCAGCCTGCTCTTTTTCAAACTAACCATCCCCAGCTCTCTCAGTCGCTCCTCTCCAGGTCCTTCCTCAGCTTCATCACCCTCCTCTGCACTCTCTCCAGAACCTCCACATCCTTCTTGTAATGACCTTCACCAGTGACTTCTCTATTCCAGACTCATAGTCCCCTTGCAGCTCCTCCATAGCCTGAAGGAGTTTATGACTAGCATCTTTAATGCAGCTTAGAACCTACAGCTTTTAGCTTTATGTTTTATTTGTCCCATTAAGCAATCTTTTCCAAACTTGAATAGGTACTGCTACAGGTACACCAGGAAAAGTGGCAGCACTGAGTCATCCTTAGAATGTCCTTGAAACTACTTCATAGACTGACAAAATTTGGGGGTACACCCTGTCCTTTAGCTTATAACCTTTAATCACAAGAGTCACAGAATAACAGAATGTCAGGGGCTGGAAAGGACCTCAAAAGCTCATCCAGTCCAACCCCCCTGCCAGAGCAGGATCTCCTATAGCCGATCACACAGGAACGCGTCCAGGTGGGTTTTGAGTATCTTGAGAGAGGGAGACTCCACAATGCCCCTGGGCAGCCTGTTCCAGGGTTCTGTCACCCTGACAGGGAAAAATCCTCCTCATGTTTACATGAAACTTCCTATGCCTCAGGTTCCACCCATTGCCTGTTGTCATAGAATCACAGAATCGGTCAGGGTTGGAAGGCACCACAAGGATCATCTAGTTCCAACCCTCCTGCCATGGCCAGGGACACCCTACCCTACAGCAGGCTGGCCACAGCCCCATCCAGCCTGCCCTTAAACACCTCCAGGGATGGGGCCTCAACCACCCCCATGGGCAACCCATTCCAGGCTCTCACCACTCTCATGCTGAACAACTTCCTCCTCACATCCAGCCTGACCCTACCCATTTCCAGCTTTGCTCCATTCCCCCTACTCCTGTCACTCCCTGATACCCTGAAAAGTCCTTCCCCATCTTTTTTGTAGGCTCCCTTCAGATGCTGGAAGGCCACAAGAAGGTCACCTGGGAGCCTCCTCTTCTCCAGACTGAACAGTCCCAACTCTTTCAGTCTGTCCTCACAGCAGAGCTGCTCCAGTCCTCTGATCATCCCAGTGGCCCTTCTCTGGACACGCTCCAGCATGTCCACATCCTTCTTGTAATAGGGGCTCCACAACTGGATACAGTACTCCAGCTGGAGTCTCACCAGAGCAGAGTAAAGGGGGAGATCTGGTTGGTCCTCTGGGCTGCAAGTGCACACTGCTGGCTCATGTTGAGCTTCTCATCCAGCAGCACCCCCAAGTCTCTCTCCTCAGGGCTGCTCTCCAGCCAGTCACTGCACAGCCTGAATTTGTGCTTGGCATTGCCCCAACACAGATGCAGGACGCTGCACTTGGTCTTGTTGAACCTCCTGAAGTTGGCATGTGCCCACCTCTCCAGCCTGTCCAGGTCCCTCTGGATGGCATCCCTTCCCTCCAGTGTGTCATCAGGCATCACTGAGCAGAGCCTGGCTCCATCCTCCTGGCACTCACCCTTTACATATTGATAAACACTGGTGAGGTCACCCCTCAGTCTTCTCCTCTCCAAGCAGCACAACCCCAGCTCCATCAGTCTTTCCTCGTAATAGAGATGTTCCATTCCCTTCATCATCATTGTGGCTCTGCTCTGGATTCTCAAGCAGCTCCCTGTCCTTCTTGAACTGGGGGGCCTAGAACTGGACATAGTACTCCAGATGTGGTCTCACCAGGGCAGAGTAGAGGGGCAGTAGAACCTTTCTCGACCTAGTAACCACAGCCCTTTTAATATGCCCCCAGGAGAGTGGTATTTGCTCTCCTTGGGGCCTGTTTCACTTTGTCTTCTATTTTGCCTGGTAAGATTTCACGTTCAGCACTGTATATGTCCAGTTCTAGCTCCACTAGGGAAAGTCCCAACACTGAAGTCTAATCCACATCAGTTCTGATAACTGATTCACAGCCTGTTCTGAACACTGGATTTCTGTAATCCAAGCTTAACATTCTGGGAAATTGAAAATCTGCTGGCACTATTTGTTTGGATTTAACTTCTGTCACAATAGCTGTGTACTAGAAGCTAGAAATAGCATCTTTTCAATGTGAAGAAACTCCCTTTAGAAGTGTGGTTTGTGATACTTTTCCTAATGGTTCAGAAAATAAAATCAGTCATTCAGCAGAGAAAATGACAGTGACTGGGCAGATTGCCAGGAAGGACAGGAACTGACTGAAACACATCAAGGGACTTGTTAAAACTTCTTTTCTTTTCTTGTGTGTTTATTGGGTGTTCCTGAAAAGCAGAAAAAAGGCAAATCACAAATTCTGGTTACAAAATATTAACACCTTCAGATGAACTAACCTGCAAGAAAACTACAGGGATTTTTAACTTAACTTGCCTGCTTGCAATTGGATATTGCTCTAAATTTGAATCTAGAGAACAGTCTGACACAGAAGTTATCAAACTTCTGAGATCAGACATACACTTTAAAATTCCTCTCCTTTTCCATATACATGTCACACAATCTGCTACATGAATATACTGCAGCCCTGAGTCCTTACCTGTAGAAGTCCACACTGCCTAACTTCCACTACCCTCACACTACAACCAGATGGGATCCATACTAGGGTGATAAGAAAGCTGGCTAATGAGCTTGCCAAGCTGCTCTCCATCATTTATCAGCAGTCCTTGCTCACTGGAGAGGTCCCTGAAGACTGGAAGGTGCCAATGTGGTGCCCATCCACATGAAGGGCTGGAAGGACAACTCAGGAAATTAGAGACCTGTCAGCCTCACTTCAATGCCATGCAAGATAATGGAGCAGATCATCCTGAGTGCAATTACAGGGCACCTACAGGGTGGCCAGGGGATCAGACCTATCCAGCATGGATTTAGGAGGGGTAGAACCTGCTTGACCAACCTGATTTCTTTTTATGACCAGGTGACCTACCTGGTGGACATGGGGCAGGCTGTGGATGTAGTCTACCCAGACTTCATCGAGGCCTTTGACACTGTCTGCCATAGCCAACTCCTGGTCAAGATGGCAGCCCATGCTTGGACAGGAGCACTCTGCTGGGTTAAGAACTGGCTAGAGGGCTGGGCCCAGAGGGTGGTGGTGAATGGTGCCACATCCAGTTGGCAGCCAGTTACTAGTGGTGTCCCCCAGGGATCAGTGCTGGGCCCAGTCTTGTTTAGTATTTTCACTGATGACCTGGATGAGTGGATGGAGTTCACTATCAGTAAGTCTGCAGACAACACCAAGCTGGGAGCATGTGTTGATCTGTTAAGAGAGCAGGAGCGCTCTGCAGAGGGACCTGGACAGGCTGGGCAGATGGGCACAGCTCAATGCCATGAGTTTTAACAAGGCCAAGTGCAGGGTTCTGCACTTTGGCCACAGCAACCCCGTGCAGCACTACAAGCTGGGGACAGAGTGGCTGGAGAGCAGCCAGGCAGAGAATGACCTGGGGGTACTGGCTGGCAGCTGAACATGAGCCACCAGTGTGCCTAGGTGGCCAAGAAGGCCAATGGCATCCTGGCCTGTGTGAGGAATAGCGTGGGCAGCAGGTCTTCAGGTCTCCTAACCTTCTTACTCTTACCTTTCTTCAACCACTTTACACAAAGGCTTAATACAGGAAAGGCTGCGCAGATCACAAATACGGTACCTTATCGCCAGATCCATAATGACTGGATGCTACGACTGAGAAAACGAACCTGCCACAGAAGACCATTCTGACCAAAGTTCCCAAGCTCTGAAAAGAACACCGCCCCACAGGCAAACAGGATAGACTGCATGTCAGGGTGCCGCCTTCTGCAGCCGCACCTCTGCGCACCTCCCGATGCACCTATCCGGCAGATGACGAGCACGGCCGCAGTCACCTGCAGCCCAAGGGCTCCCGGCAGGCGCTCAGCGGGCCCAGCCTGAAGAAAGCTTATGGCCTGAGCAGCCGAGGCAGCGAGATCACTGAAGGGCTCTGTGACCGCTTACCCCTCCGCCTATGCGCACCCCGACGGCCAGCAGGCCCCGCACGGCCTGCGCCCCGCCCCGCACACGTCACCGCAGCCAGGAGTAGGGCGGGCTGCTCGCCGGCGCTCCCATGGCAGCGGTGGGCGTCAGGCGACCAGTGCTTCCGCTCGCAGCGGCCACACGGCGGCAGGGCCCGGCCGCGCTTAGGCCGCACCGGGCGGTACAGAGGATCCGGGCCTGCGCTGCGCAGGAGAAGAGGACAGCATGTGGCCGCCGCCGCTGCCATGGCTCCTGGCGTGGCTGCTACTGGCAGCCCGTTACGGGGCTGCTGCGGCGGCGGCCTTTCCTTCCCGGAGTACCGCTATTGATTCCCAGCGCCCCACGCTGGCGGCTGGCGACGGAACCACGCGAAACAGTAGCAGCCGCCTGGCCGAGGTGTCGGCGCCTCCCGAGCAGGGCCAGCCCATGACCCAGCGCGCCCTGTCCGTGTTAGTGCTGGCCAGCGCCTCCCTCATCGTCTACTTCGTGATCCGGACCGTGCGGTGAGGGTGGGAGGCTCCACTGACCATAGTGCTGTCGCGGGGAGCGGGCGGGTGGAGGAGGATCTTGCCCCCTCCCGGCCACCGTAGCGAGGCATCGTGTCGCCAGCGGCCGGGAAGAGCCTTGCTGCTTCCAGCGCCTCGCCGGGCCGAGCCGCTGCTGTCGGCTGTCGAGATCCGCTCGTCTCCAGGTTGGGCGCCGGCGGGCAGTGCTTGCCGCCGCATGAGTTGTCTGGGAAATGCCGCCAGACCGCCGCGTGTAGATGGAAAGGTGATGACAGGGGCGCCGCGCACAGCAGTGGCGCCCCTGATAACGGTCGGCTCTCTCCCGGCATCCTCGTGTTTAACTGGGCTTGTCACTGCTGACATCTGTCGGTTCGTTTGAATTTGATTTTGTACCTGCCGTGGGCTAATTTTGTCCTGTCTGCAAATTTTTCTCTGAGCTGAACTTGTCCATCACCCCTTTCACGTTAGCGAACATCTTTGTGCTTTCTTTTCCAGTAAACGTACATATTTATCAGTTTATTAGGGAAAGGGACCTTTGAAGTGCATCCACTACCATGCAACTGACTTAATGCTTTTTTTTTCCCCCCCGCAGAACTATCGGCTATGTTATTCACTACCTGATTTTAGACATAGCTTGTCAGTGTGTTTTGTTTGCCTTGGAGTTTTACTTTCTCTGCGTCTTGATCAAAGTGTGAAACTTCTCCTGGGCAGAGCCCAGATGTGTGATTTTACAAAACACACATTCGGTATGCAACAAGTTCTCTATGCAATGTGCATTGCAGTTAGATAACGTTGTGTTTATGTGGTTAGTACACCTGACATGTTCCAGAAGGGTACTTGAAAGATGGTAGTCTGTGTAGGCAATTGCTAAGTCCAAGCAAACCAGGATATCCTGACTGCGGTTATTACAGATCATGCTTGAGCAGCTGGCAATCTTACTTCCATTAGAATGTGTATCTTGATGATACATCATCAAGATTCTGAGGCTCCGAGGTGACCTTATTGTGGCCTGCCAGTGTCTGAAGGGGACATACAGAAAAGCTGGGGAGGGACTTTTTAGGCTATCAGGTAGTGACAGGAGTAGGGGGAATGGAGTGAAACTGGAGGTGGGGAGATTCACACTGAACGTGAGGAGGAAGTTGTTCAGCATGAGAGTGGTGAGAGCCTGGAATGGGCTGCCCAGGAAGGTGGTTGAATCCCCATCCCTCGAGGTGTTTAAGGGCAGGCTGGCTGAGGCTGTGGCCAGCCTGGTCTAGGGTAGGGTGTCCCTGTCCATGGCAGGAGTGTTGGAACTAGATGATCCTCGTGGTTCCTTCCAACCCTGGCTGAGTCTATGATTTTATATATCTTAAAAGAAAACTGCATAATCTCTCAAGCAAGTTTTGAGTAGTGTTGCAGAAAGCCCAGATAAACAAATAAAAGCCTTTTATTGCAGGAGCTGGAGAAGAGTGTTACTATCTTATGCCATTGTTTTCTGAATAACTGGCTACTATGTGGTATTATGTGTTTGGAAATAGGAAAGTTAAACCTCTTTTTATATGCTACTTCTTTCTGTTGTGTCTTGACTTCTGAAATTTGGAATAGATGAAGCATGTCCTTCTGAATTTGATCTTGTGGCTGAAATATTTTTGGTAATGATTTTATTAGAAATGTAGGGTTTAGGTACAGACCTCCCAGTTTTCTTTTGAAAGATTTTGTTAAGGTGAAACCTTATATATTGTTATTAGACATAAATGTTTCAGGGCATTTTACAAAGTTACAAACTTAGCCAGGTCACCTGCCTGGGGAATGAAGAGAAAATGATGGACGTAATTTTCAGCATTTTAGAAAGGTATTTGGTTTTGTCCCTTATGCCAACCTTCTGGATCAGATGTACTGGGTGGTGAACTGGCTGGATGGTGGAGCTCAAAGGTTTGTGGTGAATGGATCTACATCTGATTTACAGACAGCCTGTAGCAGGGCCTGGTTCTAGAGCCAGTTATCCAGAGGCAGGAGTTGCGCACACCACTAGCGAGTTTGATACTAATGATATTAAAATGGGAGGTGCACTTGGTTCTTTCAAAGGACGAGAGACCATGCAGAGGGATCTAGGAAGATTGGAGTGTTGAGCAATCATCTGTGGCTTGAAATTTCACAAGAAGTAATGGTAGGCAGTTGGGGAGCAGTAGTGCTGACCACAGGTATAAACTGGAAGAAGAGTGCCTGGTGAGCAACCCTGAGAAGGATATCTGGGGGTGCTGACTGAGAGTGGGCCCTGGCACCTGGTGAGCAACCCTGAGAAGGGTATTTGGGGGTGCTGACTGAGAGTGGGCCCTGGCAGTCAGGAAGGCAAACTGCATTCTGGGGTACATCGAAACAGAGTATGGTTGGCCAGTCAAATAAGGTGATTGTCCTGCCATATTTAGCATATGTATGACAACTGAAATGGACAGTCACTGAGTGGCAATGGCTGGTAGACAGATCTGGAGATTGCTCAGTCCAATTTCCTACTCTTGGCAGGATCACCTATGGCAGGTTGCTTGGCTCTGGTCCAGCTGATTTTTAAGTGTCTCTAATGATGCAGATTGTACAACCTGTCTAGGCAACATCATGTTCGTGTATTTTGCCACTCAACAGTCAAGAAAGTTTCTTTTGTTGATGCTGCTAGTGGGCTTTGGTTTTCCTCAATCACATTAGTGAAAAAAAGTTTTTATATCCTTTTCTAGAGACTCTTGGATTGGAGGTCTNGTGAGGTTAGAAAGCAAGATGGAGTCCAGCCAGCAGCCACGAGCTCTCCCCAGCAGGCAAAGTTCCCCAGCGAGGAGAAGAAGCAAGTGCCCTAATCTTTGTTTTGCCTTTCTTCTTTTGTATACATCTCAGCAAGACTGTGAGTGAAGTAGACCTCACCATTGTTTTCATTTTACAGCCTATCATCTCGTTCTTCTCACCAAAACATGCCAGCTAGGCTCAAACTAGCACACTTGCACAGATTTGTTTTGCTGCAATAGCTAATTCTACCAATTGCATAAGAATTTTTTTGCTTTTATGAATCTGTTCCTGTAGATATCTAACTCCTTTTATAATTGAAGATTGCAAAGAGTAAAGTACATAGCACCAAGCTCATACCCATCAGAGCTGGGATTGAAAACACCTACAATGCAGTCATGATTTGTTCAGTCTACCAGTGAAGTTTTATTGCCTTTTTTGCTTCTTAAATTTCATACTTTCATAAGATACCTTATGTGTGTGATTTGTCTTCATGGTGCATAGAAAGGCTATAATTACAATTCCTGTGTTCTTTTGATACTCTCCCTGTTACTCTGTCTGGAGGAGGGTTTGGTTTTATAACTTGGAGCCTGTTACAGACAGAAGTGATATTCTAGGTTTACGTAGGAAGAAGTACCTGCCCTTAAGCCTTTAAATCTCCACTCTTGCTGAGTTTTTGAGAAGAAAGGTATGTAGCAAATGAGGTGAAATAGCTTTTACTCATTTTTAGAGGAAAGTGTGCTACATGCTTGACATGTCAAATAAGACATCCAAAATACATATCAGTGTGAATTGTGTATCATGATTTTAACTTAAAACAACTTTTTGGGAAGTTATTTTTAAGCCTTTTGGAGGGTGATTGCTTGATGTCTTTTGTGGGTGTGAAATCTGTAGCTCCGGCATGCCTTTTGTAGAAGGAAAGCTCACTTAGCTTCAAAATAACTTTATGAGAACACTTTTAGTAAGAGACATAGCTCAGGAAAAAAAAATGAATTTAATGAAAAATAGGCATTGATGGAGAATGTAAATAAATGATACCGTATTTTCTGGTACAAGGTGTGAGAAGACTTCAGGATGGACCTTTCCCAGCAGTGTGTCAACTGTGGAATGGATAAAGCTTAGTTCTGTCACATAGGCTGTTACTTAACTCCTCAAAAATACTTTTACTGGGTTGTGAGTGCTTCCTCTTACTTATCCACCTATTTGAAAGTAGTCTGTCTTTGGAACTGTTGAGCAAGAAAGTCTGAATTTCAGTTCTGAGAAGGCCCAAGTGTCAGACTTGTATGTAGGTTGAGTTGCTGGGAGAGCTACAGTTGCCTTGGCATGTGCTTCTCAGAGTCCTCTAAAATATTGTGAAGCTAAAAGTTGACAAGTTGAAGAGGTTAGATCATTGCAGAGTTTAGTAAGAGTAAAAAGCTTTTAATAGAAAGACAGTAACTAAAAAGACAGGGGGATTTGCAGTTACTACCTTACTGGACTGATCTTACTTAAAATGTTTGTGGCTTCCAGCCAGAGTAGTGTCTTATCCCTGCATAAATAAGGATAGTGTAATATACCTTGTTTATTTTCTTCACCTAGGTGGAAATGACTACATGAAAATGTCGTCTAGTGGTGTCACGGAGGGAGATTCTGCCTCCTACGCCGATTTGTGGCGAAGGGGAGAAATTAATTGGTGTGAGATAATTATGTATAAAAATATATATTTATTAACTTCAATATTCTGAACTCTCGCCACCCCTAACCACTGTATTTAATACTAAAATAGTTCTTTCACAGTTATGGAAGGACTTTATGGGGTTAATAACACAATGTAACTGATTAATAACTATATTTACAATATCTAGCACACACTATTAACAGAGAGAGGATTTTCCCTGCGGCTCAGTGCTGCCTGGGGTCAATATACTATTCGCCCAGCAGAGTGGGCTGAAACTCTTTCTGCTCTATGGCAGGAGACTACAGATATTACAGAAGCATTAAAGCTTTTACTCACAATTCTGATTAATTATCAATAGTCATTAATCACCCCCCGGGGCTACGTCACAGCCTATATAAAGTGTCCAAACCTCAGGGGAGCTTTGCCTGTGGACTGTTGAGGCTGGAATCCTCCCAGCTTCTGGGGAAATGAATAATCTTCCCAGCTTCAGGGGAAATGAGAATCTTCCCAGCTATGTGGGGGAAATGATTACAGTCTCTGACCTTGTTCTCCTGGTGAGGATGCAATCTCTGCCCTTGTCTCCTGGCTTCTTCTGCATGCTTTGTCCAGGGACTGGTCCAGAGACTGTTGGCAGGACCTCAGGTGCAGGAGAAGGATGCCATGCAGTCTTGAGCATGGTTCTCACGCTGGCTGGCAGGCTGATCGCCTGTGCAGACAAGAGGGTCTGCTCCTGGCAACTTGTGGCAATGGCGCACACCAGGCAATAAGGCAGTGGGCATACACGGCTGCTCAGAGTCTGTGCTCCTGGTAACTCACCACAGCTGGCTGGGAGATTTGGTCTCCATAATAACAGCATACGCAAGTAGGCCTAAGCAAGAGGCTGATGAGTCTAAATCTAATAATAAGCAGGTGTGCCCAGATGTGAGTGATCGTGAACAAGGAGGGCCTGAGCACGGGGCCTGAGCGTGAGTGTGAGCACGCTGGTGAAGGGAGAATGCAGTGAGAGAGCTGCAGCAATGGAGCTAGCAAAAGCTAGAGCATGCAGAAGCTAGAGCTAGCAGAAGCACCTTGTTTACCTGTGTGCTTCTATTTGTGAACTGTGGGCCGAGGTGAATAGCCCTTTGGCCATTAGAGTGACCAATCAGAGTTTGGCAGTCAGCCAAACAATACCATAATAGGCAAAATCACAAGCCTAGTACCTCCAAATGTGGGGAGAGCATAGGTGGGCCACACGCTAGGTGCGTGGGCTTATGCAGCTCGTTTACAACCAGCTTATGTAACTTGTTTACAACCTGGACCTTAGGCAGGCCAGACTTTGGGGCACCAGGCCTATTGTGTCCCTTTTGTGCTTGTTTACCCATTTAATGTGTTTACCCCTGGTTTAGGCAGGAAAACATGTTTGAGCAAGGTAAGGCATAAAATAAGCCTGTTTTCGGGCCTACAGGCCCTCCGTGACAAGTGGTAACCTTTTTAGCATTCAGAGACATTTATATGTTAAAATTACAGTGTGCAGTGAGTATGCAATATATGTGTGCAGTCATCATAGAAATTCTGTAATACATGTGGTGATTCTCGGTCAGTCTTTCACTCATCTAAGTAGTTCTGTTAGACCAGCACTTTGTGTTTGTCAGGCATCACTGAAGAAAAGGTGTTGCTGGTTATCACAGGTTGACAAGGTTGGAAGGGACCTCCGTAGATCATCATAGATCATCGAGTCCAACCCCCTCTGCCAGAGCAGGACCGTAGAATCTAGTGCAGGTCACACAGGAGTGCATCCAGACAGGTCTTGAAGGTCTCCAGAGAAGGAGACTCCACAGCCTCTCTGAGCAGCCCGTTCCAGTGCTCCATAATCCTTACAGTATAAAGAATTTTTTCCTCATGTTGAGGTGGAACTCTCTGTCCTGTAGTTCTTAACCATTACCCCTTGTCCTATCACAGGTCACACCTGAGAAGAGCTTTACCCCTCCCTTTTGTCCCCCAGCCTGCAGATATTTAAGAACATTGATTAGATCCCCTCTAAATCTTCTCTTCCTCAGACCAAACAGCCCCAGGTGCCTCAGCCTTTCCTCATCAGGCAGTGCTCCAGCCCCTTCAGCATCCTTACCTTATCCTTATCCTGCCATTAGTAATAGCCCTCTGTTGGACTCTTTTGAGTAGGTCTCTGCCCCTCTTGAACCGGGGAGCCCAAAACTGAGAGCAGTATTCCAAGTGAGGTCATAGAATTATAGAATCAACCAGATTGGA